>CM061536.1:94012229-94401892 GCA_030545055.2 Neoaliturus tenellus
AAAGGGCATAAATGAATGAACTTTTAAAAGTTCTCCTATTTAAAATAGTTTTGTCGTTAAAAGTGTATATTGAGTAATAATTTTTAGTGGGGTTTTACAGATTAAAATCAACTACAATCTTCAGAACTTACCATAAAACTATTCAAGAGTATACAATAAATTTATACCGGGTTTAACTTGTATACCGGGTTCGCCCGGTACTTGAGAACAAAAGTTCCCGGTTCCCCCTGATTTCAAAATGCCCTAATCATAACAAAATCTGGAACAAGTATAACTAAGTTAAATTCAAACCCCTTTATGCTGATGTTATAAATTTCCTTTTGCAGTTAATCATCGTATAAATTTTGTTCAAACAACGTACCCTAATAAAAAAAAGGCTCGAAGTCGTTACAAACTTGAACCTTGCCTGATGAATCTTGTGCGACAGTGGAGAGATTAAAAAACTTTGTTACTCGGCCGAAGTTCGTGGACGAGACAACGGTCGGCCGGCAGTTTGACTACTTTGCTCTTAATTTACTAACTTTATATAAGTAGACATTTTAGTTTCCTATTATAAGTTCTTAGTTGAAACGTCACTACTACATCAGCTTTCACAGTTACAAGACACAATCATTAGACCCTACGTGGTGGTTTACTTTGCTTGCTCTCTTCTTTCTGCGAAATATCTCGCCATTGTAACCAGCGTTCATATGAGTCCAAAAGTTTAGTCAATACCACTAAGAACAATTGAAGGCATGGGTCTAACTTTCAAAATCCAATTCTAAAAATTTGATATATTAACACGTCAATAATTAATGAAATGGCGATTTACAGCTTTCCTTTGTTTATTAGCTTAATAAAGCTTAATAAATAATCAATAAACACTAATCCGTATATTTTAAAATTTAACACAATTTGGTTACTTTACTTACTTACTTATCCTCTTGAACCACGGTGACCCCGTCGTGGAGCATGTGGCGAGTCAAATAATCTTGCTAAAATTAAATATCTTGCTTAATTAATCTAAAAATTATTGCCTTGATTGCTCTGATACTTTTCTCGATTGTCTTGAATACTGTAACTTGATGGCTATCTATTTTATTACTTTACACGGTTGGCAGGCTGTAGTAACATTTATCGACCAAGTAATCCTTCAGCTTGATCTTGAATTTATTCAAACTCTCAATATTCTTCAGGTCTTCAGGTAATTGATGAAAAAATTTTTGGCCCATATACTCTGGCTTGGTTTTAGTAAGAGTAAGTCTATGTGAAACTGCTAATCTATCTCTATGACGTGTGTTGTAATTGTGAAGAGGAGCTTGTAAAAGATTATGACTTTTTACATGAAAAATTGTTTCAAACACATACAGTGAAGGCACAGTTAATATTTTTAAATCCTTAAACAGGGGAGTGCAAGGAGTCCGAGCTGGTTTTTTTTACTATTGCACGAATTGTTCTTTTTTGTAGTTTAAATATTCTGCCCAAGTTATGTTTGCTTGATGACCCCCATAATATAATAGAGAATCGTATGTAACTTTCTATGGTAGGCCATTAGTAGAAATTTTAAGTCCAACAAATTGCATAACTTCTAATAACAAACAGGTTTGTGGACAATTTGAAAAAAACTTGATCTACTTGGTGATTCCAGTTAAAATTGCAATCAAGTGAAACCCCGAGACAATCAGCAGTTAAGTCTTCCTCAATTTCTTCCTCACCTATCATTAAATTTACAGCGTGAAGAGGTCTTCTACGTTGTAGTTGAGTAGTTTTGAAGTGTACAAATTTAGTTTTTCCTTGATTTAAAGAAAGCTTCATGTCAGCAAAATATTGTGAAAGGCTATTAGCGTTTAGATATGTTGAAATTTGTAATTCTTCCAAGTTTGAATCTGTAGTTAGTAAGGTTGTGTCGTCAGCATATTTTATGAGGTGATTTTTATCTACATGTTCTCCGATATCGTTTATATATATGAGAAACCGGATAGGCCCAAGATTTGAGCCTTGCGGCACTCCTCTAAACACTCCGTCTATTTCAGATTGAAAAGATGTAATTTGGCCAAGTGAGTTCTTATGAGTTACTAATGTTATCTGCCTTCGATTACTGCCTACGAAGAATGAATTCTTATTAACCAAAGATACTCAAAACCTGTTAAAGTTTATAAATTAATGATCGGGGAATTAACGGGAAAGATTAACGAATAAAACAATAATTTTTTGAGTAAAAAGTCTCGCTTACCACAAATGCAAATTTAACCCAGATTTTACTACATCTAATACTTATTTTTAGTGCTTCCGTTGTTAAAAAAGTATACAAAATAATATTATTTATTTAAAAAATATAATTTAAATGATCTTTTTAATAGTATGTTCAAGAGGCCAGGTCTAATTTGCTATCTGAATCTTAGAGCCCCGATAGTACGGAATTTTTTCATGATCGATGACGATAATAATGGTTGGTTACAGAAATATTCCTGTAAAATATTTTTTCATGTTTGTTTCAAGTTTACTTTTAAGACCTTAGATTTTCACGATCTGTATTGAATAAAGTTACAGTTTGACATCAATTGTTTAATCGGTTACAGTACAGTTAAAGTATGGAGCACCGATAAGTCTCATTACGGGTTTAAACAATAAAATATAGTTTTCCCAAGATTAAATAATCTTATGAATTATAAGTAACAATCGGTCATCGCCGCTGACCGTAACCTAAAGAACGCGCCTAGAATTCCACGATGCACCAGGAATCGCAGTTTGCAATCAAGTATTCTTTTATTATTTTTAGTAAAAAATTAACCGAAAAAGTTTTTTAGAAGGATAAAATGTTAATTTATCTTTCAATACTTTCCGGTGATCTAAGATTTTAGTGCTAGAACATAGCATGTTATTATTGTATGTATTATTGAGTTACAAGTTACAGTCACTAAAGTATTAAAGATTTTTTATGGACACTTTACTAATCTTAGTTAGAAATTTTATACCAAAAGTATTTATTAGATAAGTAATAAACTTTGCTTATTAAAATCCGTTTTATTAGTACTCAAACTATTTTCCATTAAAATCTTTTTTGTTTGTTGAATCCATTTATGTTCACTCAAGCAAAATTAAGAATGCATCCTGAGTATTGTTTGCGTCTAACTGGATCATTTCAGAAATATGCTTAGAATCCCATTACAACAACAGAGGCAAAGACGGTCTTTGAGAAGGACCCATTTCATTCCGGGCTAAGCTAAATCTCATTTTCTAGCCTACGCCATGACAGTAGATTTGCTGTCTCTAATTATAACACACTACTATTGACACGCTTATTTAATTAATTTAGAAGTTATATCTTTATATGCAAATTATTTGGATAACAAACAATAAAATTTCTGCTGACATATCCTGATAACATTAACATTTTGGTCGTATATTACGGTTATAAAAGTATTAGTGAAAATGCCCTCTTTTTAAATCTTATACGCGTTCGCTGGTCAAAGGAGCTACCATGCAACTTGGTGGACCTGTGCTGACAATATACAGGGTGTATAAAAAATAATCATCCGATTTTATAGGTTTATAATTTCAAAACTAATGATCATATGGACATGGGGTTATTTTTATACTAAAGGATAACTCAAAAAGTTTTTTACATACTATTTACAAGTGCTCAATATGGCCCCCTTAGATGCACAGCACATGTATAGGAAATTCTCAAATTGGTCCCACAGCTTTGCTAGCATGTCTTGGGGGTGGATTTGACGGCTGCTCTGATGCGATTCTGCAGTTCAACCAATGTTGTTGGAAGTGTACGGATATAAAAAGTGTCTTTTACAAACCCCCACAAAAAGAAATCATGTAAGACAGTTTTTAAATGGTTGGCTTCCTTAAGGCTGCGGTCTACCCCAACCAAAACAACAACAATGCCGAATGCCGCCTCGCGGCCGTAGCGCTAGGCGCTGCAGAGGTTTACAGGGATCGTGTTTTAAAAATAACCGATTAAGATATAGATTAGCTGTTAACTTTTTTTAAAATTATAAAAAAGGATCTAGGGGGCTATTTTTTTAGAATTTTTAAATAAAATTTCTAATTTCAGTAATAACTGTCTAAAACCATCTGTTTTTTAGTTTTGTAAATGCAGAGGTTTACGGGGATCGTGTTTTAAAAATAACCTCTTAAGATAGAGATTGGCTGTTAACTTTTTTTAACGTAGAAAAAAGAATCTAGTCGGCTATCTTTTTAGAATTTTAAAATAAAATTTCTTATTTCAGCTATAACTGTCTAAAATCATCTGTTTTTTATCGATTTTTAACTGAAGTTTTCTATTGGTTTCAATGAACTAATTACAAAAGTGCAACAGAGGGAAATTAGTACCGTTATTCTTCTTTAATATGACGCTTTATTTATAGCTCTAGGCTTCATTTGGCAGAAGATAACACGATTCTAAAAAAACCCCTTGCATTTGGGTGCACGCTAGGGGTAGACCGGAGCCCGGGACCACCGCAGCCTTAAAGGTGGATCGGCCATACTGGACCTAGCGTTCCAAGTTAATCACTGGCTGAAAAGGTCACCAGACATTACTGTTTGTGATTTCTTTTCGTGGTGGTTTGTAAAAGACGGTAAAAGACACTTTATATCCGTACACTTCCAACAACATTGGTTGAACTGTAGAATCGCATCAGGGCAGCCATCAAATCCGAAATCCACCCCTTAAGACATGCTAGCTAAGCTGTGGGACCAATTTGAGTATTTCCTAAGGGGGGCCATATTGAGCACTTGTAAATACTATGTAAACAACTTTTTTGTTTATCCTTTAGTATAAAAATTTAGTTTTGACATTATAAACCTATAACATCGGATGATTCTTTTTGATACACCACCCTGTATATACAACTTTATGTAATTATATACAACCTCAAGTCCAGAAGGGTGGGTCACAGCCAGGCCGAAGTTGAACTGTAACGAGCCCGCACAAGTAGATGGAGCAGTGGTGGTGTATCGCATGGTTTCATGACCGGTACCTGGCCGACCACCCCTCACGAGGAGAGCCGCATGCAGTGTGACCCAAGGTCTGTAGAGGAAAAAGCATAACTTCTTCCTAAGGTCAGCTGAATAGCTATTTTTCGTGTTCCGGATATGAAGCGTCAAAACTAAAACGGAAGTCAAGTTATGTGTTATAATATTTACCATTACACAGCTGATTGAAAATGCGAATGAAGCAGTCTTGTCACGGGTACGATATTTATCGTAACGACACCATATTACTCTATTTTACATTCGGACTATTAGTTAATAGCAAACCATTAGGTAAAGATCAAATTAACAATCAAGGTAAATATAAAACCATAAATTCTATCCTACTTTGCTTCGAATTTCCTTATTTTAGTAATAGTTGAGACAAAAAATCTCCAACGCAAACGAGAACGATTGTTGTTTCCTTCAGCACTGGCAACACTTGCAGGTAATAAAGAGTAAAATGTTGGTCTTTTAACTTTTAACCGACAAAACTCTGTGGCGACATCCACGGATGTCGCAGAAACTGACACCATTGCTCTTATGGGATGTAGCTCACCTGGCACTGCAGTCATCTTGGTGTGACTCCATCCCAAGATCATTAGTCATTAGCTAAACACTAGTAGTGCGTTGATGCATTCACAATCCCTGGGGGTTGATATTAAGATATTTCTTTTTTTAATATGTTAGGTTTAATATATCAAAACATCATTTTGGTTTTGCTTAAGTAATGTTTCCTATTGACAGCCAGTAGGTCAAAGCTCTGATATTGAAAAAATATAAACTGTCACAAATTGTACTATTGTCAGTATTGTACTCTATTACAGTATTGTGCTTAAGTTGCACAAGACATAAGAGATTTTATCAGAATAAATACCAACAAAGTAAACACAAGCATAAAAAACACAGAAGACTGGCTTAGTTCCACAATCCTGATTGCAAGTACAAAAACATATTGTTCTAATTTACTTTATTGAAAATTTAATTCTATATGCGGTAAAGCTGTAAAAATGTATTACTCAACAATCAATAATTCTGTAATGGTTTTCTATGGAAACGAGTTCACTTTTGGATGATTCCTCAAAACAAAAGCAGCACTTTGAATTTGTTCTCGTTCACAAAAGTTTTGCATTATAGTATTAAAACAAAGATAAGATGCCTTTACTTCCTAAAAAACCTTGTTTGGGAGAAAGTGCTACTAATGTTTAGAGGAAACAGCCACAGGGCACAACCTTGAGCTGAGTTGATAACACAGATATCGCAGTTTAGGTGTGGGGCTACAGATTGAACCTGCTGGGTTGAAGCTTAAAGGGGAATCTTTAAGAAAGGTTCTACTTTGTGTTTCAGACTTGGTGGAACCACTAGAAAGGTGTCTGGTAGATTCCAAAAATCTGCAGAACACGTTGCAAGAGGATCCACAACACTATGAGTTCTGCAACACTTCATCGGACTTTCTGAAAAACTTCCTAATGCTTCTACTCTCAGGCAACACCTAAATTCTTAACTTCAGAAGTATCATCTTTGGCTTAAGGTTGTGTCCTGAAACTACCAAAACAATTTTAACAAAGCATGTATTTTTAAGAAAACGTGCCTGTCTGTGGCGTATCCCAAATCACATGATTTGGTCAATTGCAGGGAGGGATAGGTGTAGCTAATGACCTATATGGTCTAAGGGCGGTTTCACACCGCCCGCGGATCCTTGGGAGTGGGGTGGTCGGTTGAGTACCAGTGTGCATGACGGGCACCTACACTTAACCCCCCCCCCCCTGCTCGCGCAGGGACTGAAGATTGCAATTACAGCAAGGTAGGAGACAAAGCAAAGGCACACTGGATTAAGAACGACATACCAATTATTATTAACCTGTTCAATATGTACCACCCTCTCAGAGCGAAGCCCCAATCTATATCGAGACAAACCCTCCCCAAATATTGCAACTGCTTCCAACATTCACAGGAGACATAGGGGAGATACCACCACACGACCTTCTTCACGACAAGGACATTAAATTAAATTTTTATCATTCTGCACGAAATCAGCCTGTTTTTTGTTCTCTTAATAGTACCAAAACCGATTCTTTTCTGTCCTAGGACTGAAAAATCATCTGGAGAATTTTTTAGGTCCTAGTACTGAAAAGTCAGCTGTTTGCCAAGTATATTACTATTGATTTATTAATGTTGAGGAGCAGAATTTTTAAATTCAAACTTTATGAAAAGCATTATTTGTAAATAACAGAAATGTAAACACTGCATATTACTTACTTTGTAAATATAACCTCTAAAATACAACTTTATAATTAATATTTTTAACGATCAAAAGTCTAATTTTCGCATTATGATAAAAAACGTTGTTCATCACTCGGAGCAAAAGTGTCTTTTTGATGCTTAATCGTTTTTAAAAACTCGGCTGCGCCTATTTTTTAAAACACGATTGCGCACCAAAAAGACCCACTTTTGCTCCTAGTGATGAAAACTACTATTACAATGGTTGTATTTTAATTTCATATCATATGATCACATCAAATTTGGCTCAAGTATAGATGGTCTATTTTGGTAATATAATTTTACTATTGCATTCATTTATTGCCTGACAGATTATTGTAGTTCTTGGTTTTAATGTATCGTGTTCTTTTTGATAAATCAAAGTTAGACATAATACTGTTTAACAGCAGGTAACAAAAGAATTCAAATTTTCCCTGGTACAAGATTTTATGGTTTTATATTAACCATACTGACAACAACGAATCACACTCAGGTAGAAGCATGTTATGTCTGCCTGGTTACACAAATAACGCGCCTGTCTGCAGCTGCTCGAATTGGACCTCGAGCCAAGCCATTTTTAATCTTATGCCTATACTTAACTTTCCATGACATTACAAAATTTAAATAAAGAAATCACAAAAATTAAGAGAATCTACATCTTTGTTGGTGTGGTTTATTTTGTTTTTAGTGGCATTTTTATTTTGGTCAAAATTTCTCTTTATAAAAACGATTTTTGTAATAAGTTTGTTTTCTATACTAGAGGTAAAAACCTTTTAAATGTTGTCTTTTACACAGGTTTTTTAATATGTGTAGCGTTCTGCATAAAACACGTTTATACTATAATAGTAAATAAAAAGGTTATTACACTTACAACCAACTACCCCTGTTCCTTATAGTTTACATCAGTTTGAAAACCCATGCACACAAATTTTGTCTTCTATTTCAATATTTTTTGTAACCTTTCATTATTGTTTTAATTCCAGTCAGACAACCACCCATGTCAAAAATTTCAATTTCCAAAATTGTTTTTGTGAACAAAAAAGAATAATTTTTCCAGGGTTAAGTTACAAAACTTATTTTTGTGCCCAAATACGCATAAATAAAACTTTCACGCAAAATCTACCTGCTACATTTTGAGAAAAAGATTAAAACCGCAGATTAAACACTCCTCGTATCAAAGTATGAAATTGTGTTGATATTTCAGTACCAGTTCAATTTGCTTCTATTCAGAGCTTTTAACATATGTGTTTGTTTGTTTGTTTAACTATCAACAGCTGTTTTATTTAGCAATCTATATAAATAAATCACAATCCCTTTTTTTGATGGGACTCCATAACTCAAGAACGAGTGCACCAAATTGAACGATTCTTTTTTTGTTGTGTTCCTTAATGCCAGGGGAAGGTTTATGTGAAAGAAAATTTTTAATCCACCCAACCATTATTTAGTAATTTGACTTTAAAAATTATAAAAAATGCCTTTAAATTAACATTGGTGGAAAATGCTTTTATTAAACTGTGAGATACAAAAGAGGTAGTTTCCAATTACAAAGAAACTATCATGATTAATCAAATGCATTTAATGAAACATAACATACTTAGTATATGGTGAAAGGTTTTCCCCAAATGAGAAAAAGGTTTATTTTTATAATTCGTGAACAAATAAATCATTAATATAAGGATTTGTAGGACAACGTTCTCCTGTAGTCTTATCCCAAACCATTAACAATGTATCCGCTAGATGGCAGCACCTGATATTTGAAAATTTCCAATGCCATTTGGTTTCATCATATGTAAGAAATACTAAGATTTAAATGAGTTAAAAAAACATGTGTTTATTTGTTTACATTTTGGTGTTTGTTGTGTAAAGTCATTTTTAACCAAGGCAATTAGTTTTAATTACAATCACAAAAGAAAACTACCGTATTTGTTTGTTATAATTCCACCAATCAGACGTGCTAACTTAGGCCGCAGAACTCGACATGCTGTACATGCTAGAAATGTACGAATAAGTCAACGTGAGGTGCAAAATGATATTCAAAGGAATCGCCGACATCAAGATAGACCTATAAATGTATTTAATCCTCATCGAGCCGCCTTCAATTAATTATAACGTAGCAATTGCTTATAGTTTACTACAGATCGTAACTATTGGATCAATGAACGTTGTTTGTCCACATTGCAAGGCATTTAAGTTTAAAAATGAATCACCTGGATTGTGTTGCGTCAGTGGCCAAATCAAATTGACACCATTGGTACCACCACCAGAGCCACTACACTCATTGGTTTCTGGAGTCGGGCCAGATTCTAAACACTTTTTGTCTCATATACAACAATACAATAAGTGCTTTCAAATGACTTCGTTTGGTACAACAAGAGTTATTCGAGATCAATTTATGCCAACTTTCAAAATTCAGGGTCAAATATATCACCGGACAGGCTCCTTATTGCCAACTCAAGATAGTGACCACAAATTTTTACAAATTTATTTTATTGATGATTCAGCTAGGCAAGTCAATCAGCGTTGTGCACACAACAATTCTGTGAAAAGATCAATTGTGGAACAACTACAAACATTTTTACATCAACACAACGAATTGGTAGTATTGTTTAAGACCGCATTAGAGCGCATGCCATCTGATGACCACAAAATTGTTATAAGAGCTGATAAGACCCCTGCAGGACAACATGCAAGACGTTTCAACGCGCCGAAAATTGATGAAGTGGCTATTGTTGTCGTGGGTGAAAATCTAGACAACCGAGATATTGTTTTACATCGGCGAAACAATCAACTTCAGCGAGTGTACGAAACACATCGATCGTATGATGCCCTACAATACCCTATCCTGTTTTGGCAAGGAGAAGATGGTTATGATTTTTCAATGAGGATGATAAATCCAGCTACAGGCGCCGAAACTAACAAAAAGGTTAGTTCAATGAATTATTATTCATACCGACTGATGATTCGGGAAAATGAAGACAATCACATCTTGAAATGTAGACGTTTATTTCACCAATATGCTGTGGATATGTACGTCAAAATTGAAACTGAGCGATTGACGTTTATCAGGTTGAACCAGGCAAAACTCCGTTCTGAGGAATACATTCATCTTCGTGATGCCGTCAATGCTGACGGAAATGCACAGAATGTCGGCAGAATTACTATTCTCCCAGCAACATATGTCGGAAGTCCGCGACATATGCATGAATATGCGCAGGATGCCATGACCTATGTACGTCATTATGGCACCCCTGATTTGTTTATCACGTTCACGTGCAATCCAAAGTGGACAGAAATAATACAAGAACTACTTCCTGGTCATTCTTCCATTGATCGTCCCGACATAACCGCAAGGGTTTTTAAACAAAAACTAAAATCACTCATGGATTTCATTGTTAAGCATTGCGTGTTTGGCGAAACATGCTGTTGGATGTATTCCGTAGAATGGCAAAAACGCGGATTACCACACGCACACATCCTTATTTGGTTGGTTGAGAAAATACCGAATGAAATCGATGCCGTAATATCAGCAGAAATTCCCGATCATGAAGAAGACCCACTCTTACATGAGGTTGTTACAAAAAATATGATTCATGGTCCCTGTGGAATGTTAAATCCCAATTCTCCGTGTATGATTGACGGAAAATGTTCAAAGCGATATCCAAGACAATTAATACCGGAAACAATTACTGGTAATGATGGTTATCCACTTTATCGCCGCCGATCCACTAATGATAACGGGAGGTCAACAACAGTGAAAGTGAACCAAAATGACATTGAAGTAGATAATCGTTGGGTTATTCCGTTTTCGCCTTTACTTTCTAAGACATATAGAGCACATATAAATGTTGAATATTGCCATTCAGTAAAATCTATTAAATACATTTGTAAATATGTGAACAAAGGTAGTGACATGGCTGTATTTGGAGTTGCTGCCGAAAATTCCAACGATGAAATCACCCAATTTCAAATGGGCCGCTATGTTAGCAGTAACGAAGCTATGTGGCGTATTTTTTCATTTGCTATCCATGAAAGACACCCCACTGTTGTTCACTTGGCTGTACATTTGGAAAACGGCCAAAGAGTGTACTTTACGGCGGAGAATGTTTTACAAAGAGCTGACAGACCACCACCAACAACATTGACCAGCTTCTTTGAAATGTGCCAGAATGATGAATTTGCCCGGACGCTGCTCTACTCTGAAATGCCAAGATATTATGTCTGGAATAAATCCTCAAAGAAATTTCAACGACGTAAACAAGGAAAACCAGTTCCAGGCTATCCACACATGTTTTCCACCGATGCACTTGGACGTCTTTATACAGTCAAGAGCCAAGACGAGTGTTTTTATTTGCGTTTATTGTTAGTCAATGTTCGTGGCCCAACATCATTCCAACATCTACGAACTATTAATGGTGTATTGTGTGCCACATACAGAGAAGCCTGTCAACATTTGGGATTGCTAGAGAATGATACTCACTGGGACAACACACTTGAAGATGCAGTGATTTCGTCAAATGCTAAACAGATACGGACATTGTTTTCTATAATTTTGTCTACATGCTTCCCATCAAACCCCATTGATCTATGGAACAAATATAAGGATCATATGGCTGAAGATATATTGCATCAGATGCGACTTAGAACAACAAATGAAGACTTGCAAATAAACGAAGAAATTCATAATGAAGCATTAATTTTAATTGAGGACATGTGCTTGCAGATTGCCAACAAAAGATTGTTACATTTAGGAATGATAACGCCCAACCGCCCAATGCACGATGCATTTAATCAAGAGTTGAGGCGTGAAACTCAATACGATTCCGAGGCATTAAGAGAAACCGTTCAGAGAAAAATCCCACTTTTAAATCAACAACAAAAATATGTCTATGATACCCTTATGAACGCAGTGAACAATGAAACCGGTGGAATCTTTTTCTTAGATGCTCCTGGAGGAACTGGGAAAACTTTTTTAATCTCATTAATTTTGGCAACAATCCGATCGCAAAATAGAATTGCACTTGCACTTGCTTCATCAGGCATTGCAGCTACGTTGCTGGAAGGTGGTCGAACAGCTCATTCAGCACTTAAGTTGCCTTTGAATATGAAAACTATTGAAACTTCAACGTGCAACCTTTCGAGGAATTCTGCGATGGCCGAAGTGTTGCAGGAAAGCAAATTGATCGTTTGGGATGAATGTACGATGGCACACAAAAAATCTTTAGAGGCGTTAGACCGCACGATGCAAGATTTGCGAAACAACCAAAATCTATTTGGTGGAGCGATGATTCTATTAGCAGGAGATTTTAGACAAACTTTGCCAGTGATTCCAAGATCAACGCCAGCTGACGAAATTAACGCATGTTTGAAGTCGTCCATTTTATGGAAACATGTCAAAACACTCAAATTAAATAATAACATGCGAGTAGAGTTACAGAAAGATCAATCTGGCAAAGTCTTTTCCAAACAATTGCTAGAAATTGGAAATGGTAAAATACCTGTTGACCCATTGTCTGGGTGCATTACATTCCCTGCCAATTTTTGTAACTTTACAAAATCAACAAACGAACTTATCGAGATGGTGTTCCCAAACATAGTTGAAAACTACAAGAATCATGTTTGGTTAAGTGGACGAATTATTTTAGCTGCAAAAAATGTTGATGTCAAAGAAATTAATATTAATATTCAAAATAAGATACCCAGTGGATTGGTGACATACAAATCTGTTGATTCTGTTATTAACCAAGATGATATTGTTAATTATCCAACAGAGTTTTTAAATTCACTTGAATTGCCGGGATTACCACCTCACAATCTTCAATTAAAAGTGGGGTCGGCAATCATCATGTTGAGGAACATAAGCCAGCCACGCCTTTGTAATGGCACTCGGCTTACAGTAAAAAGTTTAATGAACAATGTCATCGAAGCCACAATATTACAAGGGAAGTACAGAGGCGAAGACGTGTTGATTCCACGGATCCCTATGATTCCAAACGACATGCCATTTGACTTTAAGCGGTTGCAATTTCCAGTACGACTTGCATTTGCTATGTCGATAAATAAATCGCAAGGGCAGTCGTTGAGTGTTTGTGGCATCAATTTGGAAAATCCATGCTTTTCACATGGCCAACTCTATGTCGCCTGTTCCCGTGTCGGAAACCCATCAAACTTATTTATTTATGCACCAGAAAACAAGACTAATAATGTTGTATACCAAAAAGCATTACAATAAAACGAGTTTGTTTTTTATGTATATTTATTGTTATTTATTCCATTTCAAATTTAATATTCACATTAACGACAGGACAACGTCTGTCGGGTCATCTAGTTCAATATAAACAAGAAGGGACTTTTATTATTTGACTATAGTAGGATTCACGAAAATAGTCCGATGAGCGTCAATGAATTGTTGCCAGATTTATTCTAAAAGACATATTCAGACTGTATTGCACATGGTAAACAAAACCACAAATGACAACATTGCAGGGCGAGAGGGGGTGAGGGGGGACACAGCTGTTAAAAGTTTCATCGGACTATTTTCGTGCATCTTACTATAGTTGTTGCCCGTCGATACTCGACGGATATAGCCAACACCTCCTAGAGTAATAACTAGGAGGTATTGATATAGCTCCATTAGTTATAACTGAAACGCTATAATAGTGCAAACATGTAAGGTAGTCTTATGAAATGTACTTCTTTGAGCTGCCATACCAAGAACAATAATATATTTTACAGAAAATACTACGATTTTAGTTGGAAAGTTTTAGCGTCGGAAAAGTAGGCCTATTCCTTAAAACCAATAATGTTGCATCCTTGTACTTATAGGCCTTTACTCTTTAGTATTTTATAAACATGTCAATTTGATTGTTTAGGTAGGCGCAAACATAATTAGCCTAAGGAAACCGTTCTATTAGGTTCAACAACATCAGAAATAAGTAGACCAATATCCACTTGTAGGCCTATTGGATAAATTGTTCTTAACAGTTTTTTCAAGAATTAGGAAAGGCCTACAGTGTTGTAACTTATGATGGTTGGCTTTAACAAATATTGGTATTAGGGTAGGATAGAACGTAGAGAAACCATTTATAACCACTTTCATATCGCAATATTTATGCTGTAGTGTGCAAGTTTCAATAACTATCCAAATTTAAAGAATACAAATTTATTTCAAAGAAAATTACATAATTTTAGTTGGAGTGTCTGTCAAAGTAGACCTATAGGCATATTCCTTAAAAACAATAATGCTGCACCCTTACTATGTAACACCTTAGACACTCTTAAGTATTTTATAAACATAACAAATCCATTGTTTACTTAGGCCTAAACCTTAGTAGCCTAATCAAAACATAAGAAATAAGCAAGCCTAAACTATCAAGTTGTATTTATTAATTTTTTGAATTTAATAAATACGTTTTTTGAGAGTTTAAACAGGCCTATAAATATTTTAATGTATCTATTTTGCTTAAAATAAATATCGGTACCATCAGTAATACTTTTATTAGTGATGCCGTTATTGGACACATTACAAAAAGTATAATTGTGAAGATCGGTCTAGAACCCGGGCCGTCTGATTTGTAGTATGTCACGCTACCGACTGCGTCACAAATACTGTCGTTAGGCGACGTAAATGTAAAGCATTACAACGTTGCAAACGACAAATTGATTGCACAAAATTACGATACATCCGTTTCTTTTAATACAAATGTGAGCAATTTATTTAAACTAAACCTTTACAATTTAGTCTTAATTTTATAGCAATCATCTATTTTACATAATTAAGCAACTTTCTTTCCATTTAAAGGATAATACATCATAATAATTGTAAACGTTTTTAGGTACTGAGCATAATAAACCAAATCCTTCATGAACTTTTGTTCATCCACTATGTATTTAGACAAAATAACTCGTGTGTTTACAATCAGCTGATTGAAATCGTGTAAAATAAATAAATTGTTAAGGTTTGAAAATGTCGACGTTTTTAATTTAAGGGAGTAAGATAACGTTTATTATATGATGCAACTTTCTTGTCATAAATAATGACATTACATAATAATATTAGAAAACGTTTTCAGGTACTGGCCATAACAAACCAAATCCTTCATGAGCTTTTACTCATCCACTGTATTTAGACTAAATACCTCGTGTGTTTACAATCAGCTGATTGAAAGCGTGTAAAATAAATAAATTGTAAAGGTTTGAAAATGTCGATATTTTTAATTTAAGGAAGTAAGATAACGTAAAAGTAAATAAAATCTGCTAATATACAAAGGTTTACGTTTTATTTGGTACAAACTGCGTGTAAATTGGTCCAGTGGAAGTCTCAGACAAACTGTCCAAAGGATTGGAAATTTTGGCTTTTTTCCCCATGTTAAATCTCCACAAGAAAAGTTTATTTTTAATTTTTGACCGATTTAACGTAAATATTTTTTGAAATACGAATAAAACCTGCTAATATAGAACCGAAAACGTTTATTTTGGTACAACCCGCATGTAAATCGGTCCAGTAGAAGTCACAGACGAAGTGTCCAAAGGTTTTTTAACTTTGTGTTTTAAATATATAGATTGTTTCCCATGTTAATCTTATGGACAAAAAATTAACTTTGAGGGCTTCCCGTGAGCTTCAGAATTAAAAAATGAAAAATCTAAAACCTTATTGCAAAACTACAATCTGGGTCCATTCTTTTGACACCTCAAACTTTAAAATTGGTCCAGAAATAAGGGAGGAGTAGTGTTCACAAAAAAAGGGCATCACATATTACACACACACACACACACACACACACATATATATATATATATATATATATATATATATATATATATATATATATATATATTTCCCTTGGCCCACCTATTGTAGTCCATCTATCAGTATACCATCGATTGTAGTCCAGACTTCAACCCTATGTATTTTTTGTTTCTCAAGAGATGGAATAATAGTTATTAGTTCCTACGTTTAGGAATAGCCCATAGTATATTCAGTTTCTTTTTCAAATTAAAATATCTGACCATTTTCAAGTAATTGCATCTGTCATTTCACATTCAATTGTGGTCCTCAAACCATTGCGTATAAGCTTAGTATCAAAACACCATTGATTGTGGTCCTCAGGCGTAGCATTTCACCATTGATTGTGGTCCAGATTTATACATGGCATTTGTGGTCCTCAAGCAACGTTGCCAATTTTCATAGTCTCTGTTTGCACTACTAACAATGCCCCCCACTGTGGAGTTGAATCATGGTGATGGAGAGCTTTGAATCTTTGGGTTGGGGAAGAGTGCCTTATGCAATAACTAAGATGGTTTTCAATGTGAGTTCTCTTTCTAGAAAAATAATACTCGTAATTTATCTAACCACCTAGGTTTAAAAGTGCAACAAATATAAATGATGCAAAAAACATGATAAGAAATATGGTGTTTTATTATTTTTAAAATTTTACATTTTGAAACCAAATCTAACTATATAAATCATACTTTAATTATTTGGCAACGCCATTTTTTATCACTAAGAGTGAAAGTGGCTGTTTCCTATTCATACTCGCGTTTTAAATTCTTTGTTCCAATTGATTAACAGGACTTCTGTTCCTTAAAATATGTACTACTGTGTCAGTCGAATTTTAAGAAATGATTCACACGAAGCTTTCTTTAGTGAACTAAAAACATAAGAAGAACATTTTTATTGAATATAAAAGCTTTATTAGTTTAGTTTATACTAAGTACAGTGTTTTAAACTGGAAAAAACATATTTCGAAAGATTACAAACATAAAAACAATTTACTAAAAATGTTTGGATTAAATATTGTTGAAAATAGAAAATATTTAAGTTGCATAAACAAACGTACAAGGTTATCTATATTTTTTCTGCGTTATGATTTCATTTATTTAGGCCTATACTAGATATTTTCAACTGAAAATACGTCACCGGAATGATGTAAATAATTCCATATTAATAGAATTTAAAATAAAATGTTTTTTTTAGGGGTTGAATAAAAATTATGATTTTATTTTGTCATTGTCTGCTGTATACTTTTTAAACTAAATTTCGGCATAATGGAAGCCTTAATAAATTTATCTACTGCATATTTTCCAAATACCACTCACTCATGTATGAGAGAACCTATGTCCCCATGGGGTAAACAGAGTTTAAATTTTCTCTTTGCTAAAAAATCTCACAAAAAACTCACTAAGAAAATTTGACATAAACATTAAAGACAGTTAATTTTGTATGGAAGTAAACTTTAGAAAATAAACTTTTACACATTTGATATTTAGGAGAGGTTTAAATTTGTTTTAAATCGACCAAAAATCTGGGTTCAAGCTTATTTTAGACAAATTAGAACTTGTGTATCACCCTTTTCCCATAGTCCGATAATCCCAATCAACATAACTAATCGACATAGATATAGTCCCACACCTTCATGTCTAGTTTGATAAAAATCGGACGTTTCGTTAACAGTTTTACCAGCTTAATGGAATTTAGGTACATATTTATATATGTATCTTAATAACTATATAGGCCTATATGCAGATATAAAAATTTTAGTGAATGGTGTTTTTGGTATCTGGGGTCCCTGTAGTAGTAAGTTAACAAGGTTAAAGGCTTATATCTAACACTTGGCACCACCGTAATATAGTTTTCCCAAAAAAAGAAATTCACCTAAAAGCTGCTTTAAAAAGAAATCCACACTTTAAAGTAGTTTTAAAGAGCAATATCACCCTTATTAAATATAACAACCAATACATATTATATATTAAAATATGCAAAATTTTATTTTCTAAAGTTTACCAATTTACCGAATTTAGCTGTCTTTAAAGGTCCAAAAGATATCCAGCAAAAACTTATAAAGCTACAGCCGCCATTTTGAAAAAAAATTGCCATAGCAGGCGAGCGCAGCGTCGGAGAGTGGTAGACTTTTCACCATCGTTTTTCCCAGGTCATTTTACATAATAATCGGTAAAAATATATTAGTTTGCAATTACTTCCGGGTTCAGCTATTTTTTGTGCTAATTTTACTACACTAAATGGCATCCACCATGACTAAATGGAGTAATTAAATGGAGCCAGTGAAAGCACATAACTGCCCAACACTAATTCATCACTATAAATTTACGGAATACCCTGTAATTTTGTATTATTTGTCAAAATGACTCCTGATTCAATATACTTATTTGAAATGAGCTAAGATGTGCAATGATATGTCACAACTTGAAATAATTCAAGTTCAACTATTAAATTGAAAAGATAGGTTGAATAATAAATGTAACTGTTTAGTATATAATGCATGTTTTTTTTCAATTTTTACTTAAACACACTAATATTTAATTACTTCAAACTGAAAAATAATTTGTTTGAGGGTAAGATCACACCCACACTTGATATTATATGTTCATAATTA
Source organism: Neoaliturus tenellus (assembly GCA_030545055.2). NCBI lineage: Eukaryota > Metazoa > Arthropoda > Insecta > Hemiptera > Cicadellidae > Neoaliturus > Neoaliturus tenellus. Next base: position 94,030,844 of record CM061536.1, read on the forward strand.
AAATCCAGATTTGTAATAATGTAAGAAAGGCAATTTAAAGAAATATTTCCCATAAAATTAGGAAGAAAATATGCCTCTTTATAGTAGAACAAAATTAACACTATAAATAAATTACCATCGCTGTCTTAGCAGCAGCACTGTCTAGTGAAACCCGGATTCACTGAATATATTTTTCATAAAGTGACCAAATTAATATTTACCAATAATTAAATAAATACTGATAATTATTCCATTTATTCATATTGGAGTCCCAATATTGATTTTAATCAGAATTTAACCCTTTAATCCTGTAAAAAAATGTTTACGGAATTATTGGTTGAGCCAAGTGGGGAGTTTGAATAAAATTTTTCATGAATGTCCTTAACGGACTTTGAATATCTATTACGGTAAACAAAGTACGAACAAGGAATTAACAACGGGAAAAATACACATTCGTGGCGAAAAAACAGAGGCGATCTCCATCGAACTCAAGCGAGTGTGTACTGGGAGGGTTCGTGCTCGGTGCTCGGCTCTGTTCGGGTCTACTCGCCTCCTTTAGCTGCATTTACACTATACAACTTGTTGTATAAACTTATGTTTGTAAAACATGTCTTATACAACTTTTATTTGAACTAGTGTTTATAAAATTTTTGTTGTTAAACATTTCATTTTATGCGCTGAACTTCAGTCAAACATGTTTAACTGATCCATGAGTGCTTGCGACGATGATGTGGTGTTGGCTGCTTCCGCATGTGTTGCGATTTGCTGTGTAGGAAGAAAAGAACAAAACTTCGCTTTTGGTTACGTTCTTCGTTGCAAGCTAGGAGTAAGTACAGTGGCAGTGAAATATTACAAGATTTAGAACAGGATAACCAAGATTTGTTGGCAGGGGAATTGAGGACTGATGGTAGCTTCAAGAACTTTTTAAGGATGACAAGTGCAGACTCCATCACAAATGGTCCACTAACCACTCCACTAACTCAACAAAACACTTTACTCACAAATAAAAGCAAGTGTTGTAGGCGGCAGCAGGAAGCGTTCTGACTTGAGACAGAACAGCAGAAACAATGTTAGGTCAACAAGTTTGACGTTTTAAGCAGGTGTCAAACATGTTGTACAACATAAGTTTATAAAACAGAAATTTCCTTTGATCTTTCCGACACGGCTCGGGAAACCTACAACCTGTTGCAAAACACGATTTTTTTGTTTTAAAACACGTTAGTTGTACACAGGGGCGTAACTGATTTTTACGGGCCCCCCTGCAAACTGATTTTTGGGCCCCCTCCAATAGCTCCAGTCACCCGTTATCACTGTTTCCCGCCAGTTAAGCAGTGTCAACCAATGTTTAAGGTGTTCGTAGAGTTCTTTTGATTACTAATCTTTGACAATTATTTATACAAAGTTAAAGTATTAATGCATGTACAGTAATTAAAATAAAAAAAATTAATGCGGCTGCAGTAAAATTGCAGCCGCAAGTAATCTACTATATTTTAAAATTTGTATAGCCTACTTTTATTCAGATTGCAACTAGGCCTACAGTCTATCCTTTTAAAGAAATTAAGCCTATCTGATTGTTTGTTCTATAATTTTACCCTCTCTTGGACATATTATAAAAAATGAAAGTAACAAAACTCAATGTATCTTATTTTTGTTTTATTTATCTTACAGTAAGGGCTTAATCGAGACTTGCTTGTTGGTTTTAATTCACTTTTGTAACAGTATCTTGGTAATTGGGCTTTGCGGTTTACGTCAACTATACCTTTCACAGGTGACAGTTGTTCCAAACCCAAGGCTTAAAAGTAGCATTATTTTATTTTTATTTAACTTTCATATTTCTTTGACTTGATGGTAACTCATATGACCAATGTTATAAAATATTACAATTATTAAAATTAGTTAAAAATAGATTTTCCTGGGGTTTAGCCTTTCTAAACTTATAATTGCGCTTGGACCAAAAAACTCCCAAAATGAAAAGTTTACAAAACCTATCTGCTACATTTAGAGATCGGGAAAATACATCACCACAGACATTCCTCGTATTGTAGTATAGTAGGCCTATTGTTTAGCTAACACTATGGATTCTTAACTCCAAGCACAACTAATAACACTTGTTTTAAGAAGGAAAAAAACAAATCCAACTTTTAAAGTATGAACAAATCCAACTTTTACCAGTATGAGTGACTGAAAAGACTCTCCCCACACGCAGACGAATAGTCTTTGTGGGGATATTCCACATTATAATAATTTATTTGTTGTTGTACTGGAATGTATTTGATATTGGAATAAATTATCTGAATTTGAAAAGTAATTAATGACATAATTGTTATTGGCATTTAAAGTGTTTTTCCTATAAAAAATTAAAATTCCCCAGCTTAAAAATAATTTATATAGTTTTGTTCATTTTAATGAAAAATGTTTCTATTGCTATTCCTCAAAAGTATTTGTTTTGTCTTCATTGGAACTTCTCAGCACTTACGGAGTTTTGGGTAGCAAATGATTTGATTATCGTACCTCTGAAACGTAGGCCTATAACTGTCTCGTTCTCTGTTACTTAGTTTACTTAAGCAAGATTTTCTTTGTACATTGAGCTCCATAGATAGTTTTTCATTAACTTTAATTTTGAAAAGGATTCGAAAATTAAATTGCCGCGACGCAGTGCAACGAATTGCACGGCGCTGGCAGGTGGGCAGGTCGAACCGACGAGGGCTATGGCTATAGTGGCTGGCGGCAGACCAGCAGACTGCCGAAAACCTAACTGTAAAAATATTTTGATATTTTATAAAAGTTATATTCTAGGCATGTTAAAAATATAATGGCACTATATCAAATTTAAAATTTCTATAAAATGAGTAAAAAAATATTAAACATAACATATTTCTCAATACTCGGGCCCCGTCCGCGGGCCCCCTTAGCTGCGGGCCCCCCCGCACCGCGGGCTCTGCGGGCCCCTCTGTTGCGCCCCTGGTTGTACAACTTGTTTGAGAAATTTCATTTCATTCTTAAACATCTACAAACCGATTACTATAATTGGTTGCACAACAAAAGTTATAAAACAAGTTATATAGTGTAAATGCGGCTTTTGATTCGCATGAAAAACCGACTCCAGGTGGAGCACAGGTGAGCAGGTTAGCAGTGATAGTATTGCCCTCTATTAACTTTATAAAAGTTTGTAATTCAAAATTAGTATACAACTATCTACTGTCTATTTCTTATTTACAAGATGATAATCGCTTTATTTTATATTAATATTTTGCTTAAATATCATAAGGTTAATCAAAGAAATTTAAGACTATGGAAAAAATTTAAACCTATGGGCACCACACATACCCTTAAGGGTGTCCACACACCCTGAGATCGTAAATTTTTCTTTTTCTAGCTATAATTTTTTAATACTCTTGTACCGCTTAGTACCTTTAAATGTCAACGTCCTGGAGTTGGCCAGGTAATTTACTGGCAGTTGCCACAGTGTATGGTTTATAAATGGTGCATTGAGGTACCGAGGGGATCTCGAACGAGTACTAATGTTTCATATTCATAGCTTAAGATTGTAAACTTTAAAATGACACCTTAATTTTTAAAATCGGTTAAATTGGTCAAGAGACGTAGGTATTTGTAACGGACAAACCCCTTATTGAATTAAGAAGATAGATAATTAGTCATCCCCACAAATTTTATTATTTATTTTAAATTTGTTGATGTAATGTTAGTTTGATTTTGAAAACGAGTTCATATGAAATTTTTTAACAACTTAAAGGAAATAAAAAGGTCAAATTTAACTAAATGCTACAAAAAACATCTCTGAAGTCAAGTTCCACTTTTAACAATAATATTTTTACTTAAAAACATAAATATTTATTAATAGGAGTCCAAAGGACCCCTGAGTTTGTAGTTATCACAACAAGTACGAGAGTACTTAAGGGCTAAATTCAAATATCGAAAAGAAAACTATGTTTAGTCCAACTAATACAACAAATTTGAAAATAAATTTTGTCGCAAGTAGTGGAAAAACCTGTAAGTGTTAGCCTTAAAATTGGCCAAAGAAAAAAAATCTCAAGATTGCGTGAAAACCAGGAAAATTTCAGAAAAACCTTGAAAAAACCATGAAAAAGCCTGGAATTTCATCTCCAAAAAATAGTATACACCATGAGAAACCCCAGTTGATGTAAATAATGGTTGGCAAGCATGATTTTTTTTCCTCCTTTTTCTCTGCTTGTACGCATTAAGCCACTGATAGCGTTTCAATAGTATATCTTGTATATGAGAAGAAACCCATTATAATTCACATTGGCGTCCAGTTTAAAGTTTCTATGTTTCTTGTGCAACAAGGTTATTGATTGAATCATTAAATTGCTGTCTGTGCTATACTGCAATAATAAATGCTAGAAAAACCAAAAACATATAATTCAGTTATACATATAGCACGGAATGTCTTGGCCTCTGGCATACTCCACCTATGGATTCAAGTTAGTCATACAACATATGACACTAAAATATATGTTACCAAATAATGTGGAAGCGTGAGTATTATTCATGAACATTTAATAGTTATATTTAATTTTTATTACATACTAAATTTCTTTAGTTTTTGTTAGGTCTCCATGAGTTCTATTTAAAAAATATATATTATTTTTAGGATACTAAATGAGTTGGTGTACTCAGTTTCCTTTCAATACGTGCACCAATAATCGGGACTTCAAACAACATGTTTACAATATGTACTTAAAAGATCTTCGTGTGGAATAAAATTTAAATATGCCCTTGCATATAAGTATATATAAAAAAAAAAATTGGGAAACATATTACTTAAGCTATCAGAATCGTAAGAAAATGTAATAGTTCTATTAATTTAACTATTGTTTGCAAATGATAAATAAAGAGGAAGTAAGAGCGCAGCCGTGGTTGAGACTGGGAATAAGACCGGGTGGCGGATGCAACACTACGTCAGCGGTGATCCCGACACCACCGCCCGGCGTCGGTACCGACACCGTCGTGGTGGCCGAGGACATCAGTCGTCACTCGGGGAGGGAACGAAGAGGAAACACCGCTAGGAATGGCGGGAGGGGGAAGGTGGCCATATCTCTTATGTGCACTAGGCCTTTGTAGAGGAGAGGTATAGCCTACCAATTAGTGGATCCGGACCTTCATATTTTTTTTATATTGCTCATAAATTTAATCGAGGTGGTAAAACAAACTCAGTTGGTTAATATTTAGATGAGAACTAAAGATAATTTTGTAGTAACAATGGCAGCAAATATTTAGAAAAAATATTATTTTAGCTTTATCCTAGTTTTTAAAAAATAAATGGTTATTTTATTGCCAATTGTAATTATAACCTTTCGTAGGTTTCACTGTTAAACATCAATTAGAGATTAAAGGTAGTATCAACTGGTAAGTAGCTCTCATTCTACTGCTCATCATACTATAATACCCTGCCCCTTCTTCAGACACTTCTGAGCGTCAGGCGACATTGTGGAAACAAAGGAAAACTGGCAACACCGCCATTACGCTTAAAACGTCATAGGACCACAATTGATATTGTTTTGTCACCCCGAATGTGGTCCCCGATTGTGGTCCTCGAGGACTACAATCACAGGTAAAATGATAGAGGCCAGGACCACAATCAAGGGGGCCAGAAAACTATATATATATATATATATATATATATATATATATATATATATATATATATAAAATATATAAAATAATATAAAATAATATATATATATAAAATTATATATATATATATATATATAGAATAGATTTATTGGTTTCAATTTTACTATAGATTTTACTTTTTTTTTACACTATATCAAATCAGTATTTTTTTCTATTAAATTTAAACTGTTAGAACATCTTTATTTTAACATTTTTTACCCTGATTGAAGACTCCACATTTATGCAGATCATTTTTAGAACTAAAACTATGTTTTATATTTTATTCATTGAATTTTTATCGATCCAGATCAAAATATAAATCTCTTTTTCACTACCTATATTAATAAAATTAATAATTTAATTTTTGTTTTACTTTGAAAATATTTACAATCAAGCGTAACACTACTGTTTACTACAGGGAACTACGGTGTGTTTTCATGAATGTAAATAATCTTTTCACAGTATACCGAGTGACAAGCGTAACACGCAATTGTGTCGGTCGTGATCTTGCAAGTTTATCTCTCGTTCCGCTCGAGTAAACAGCAGACTGCACTTGTACGGTACACTGTTGTGGACTTTGACCATCATGGTCTTCTCAATCGTCATTTTCTGCTCTTTATTCATCGTCATTTTCGGAGCTCCTGCAGAAAATTCACAAACTGCAGGAACCTTTGCAGCTGATGACATCTCAAAAAACGCTCCTGCACAAAGTTATGGAACCCAAGCGGCCGATGATTTCTCGAAAAACTTGCAGATGATGAATCAAAATCTGTACACCGGGGTGACTTCACTGTCAGATCCTTTGGTGAAGCTTGCCGTCGATACTGCCCCCAACCTGGCTCACTTGTATGCTGTCTTCAACGGAGTCAATGTCCCTCCTAAGTTGGCGGCCTTGGCGAAGAAGATCTACGGGAACGTGGCCGTGACTGGAGGCAAGTTGGTGGGAGACACAGCAGTCTTGGGATCTTCGGTGGTGGGATCTGCCATGACCGTGGGGGCTCACGGGGTCCAAGCCGGGAGCAACGTGGCGGAAGCTGCTGCGAAGTCGGGGATCGACTTGGCTGGGAAGTTTGGCGATCACGTGGTATCCGGGACTAAGGTCGGGACAGACATCTTGGCTTCAGGTGAGGAAAAGTGTCAGCTCAGAATTTGGTGACTTAAGATTATCTCTTTCTTTCCTTTTTGTAACAGGCATTTGGGCACTTTGTATGGTATTTTGTCCAGAATTACATCAATTGTCAAATAATAAAAATTCTCTCTCACTACAAAATGTTTATGTTTTTTTTTTCATAGTGAAACATTTAAAAAATAATTTAGGATAACACAGCACATAATATAACTTAACACAATTTATTATTCCACACACCTTTTTTTGCCTTGTTGTTGTTGTTAATGGTGCGATAAGGACATTCTGCCCGAACCCCTAAGCACATCTGCCTCTAGTGGGACTTTTGAGCAAACCCCCAGAAGAACATTATATGAAGGAAGAGGAAGGGTGAGAAACGCACATCAGACGGCCGATTCAGAAATGGCGATAAGTGGGTGACCACTCAGAGGGCCAACTCCCAAGCTCCTGATTTTCAAGTTAAAACAGGCGGTCCACTCTGCCCTTAAATGGCCAACCAACCGACCATCCATTCATGTTCGTCAGCTAGGGGTTCCTATACCCCCCAAATGACATCAACTCTTTTACCTTATTATATCCTAGACAACAGTTGGAATTTTTGTATTTGATGTTCTATAAATGTAGTTGCTCTAAGACCTTTACTTGCCATTTATAAATTTAACCTTATAGATAAACCCATTATAAGAGTTGTGTTCTGGTGTTTTGGTCTTAATCTATATAACACCTTAAAATACGGTTTTTATAAGCCTGGCTAAAAATAAGAAACATAAATCAATGCTCGCCTCCTCTCATATGTACTGCCTACACCATGGATGTACAAAATCGTACTCATCTATTTACTAGTTCAGGCATAAAATATTAACAAAACTGACTCACACATCACCTAGTTATAGGATGTAATCCCTTTCTGTGCCCCGCAGGGCTGTCGACGGCAGGGGACGTGGCGCTGGCCGGGGCTGCGGGAGTCAACGTCGTGTCCCAGGGCATCTCCGGCCTGCTGGACGCCATCGGTGGGAGGCTCGTGGCAGCGATAGAGTCCGCTCATAAAACCGCCAAACAACTGCTGGAGAGGGTTAAGGTAACTAGGAGAGGTCAACCAGGTCAACCTTATGGCTTCGATTCTATACCTCTTGTTATTTTAAATGTTTACCTGTAAAATTTTTCATTTATTGCAAAAAATGTTACCCTTAACAAACTTGGAGTCCAGGTCATAGACCCTCACACGCATACACACTCTGAGGATGGACCTGAACTGTGGACTCCTCTCGATTAGTCCACCTTGCAAACCATATCCATAAAAAATTTACCATTTCCGTAAAAAATTTTTCAATTAATTATTTAATTAATTTGTTATGTTAACTGAAGGTTGTTAACACATTTAGGTTTTAATCATAATTACAAGAATAATTTCCCAAACAATAGGTAGACAACTTTATAGATCTTTTAGATTAATGTCATCCAAACCTTACTTTTTACTGTACAGAATAAATATAAATTCAATAGTCTAGTTTATGGCTGTTAGAATCATTTTTTTCTTAGAATTTTAAGTACAATATAAATTTCTCAACAAATTCAAGATAAAAACTTTTAAAAATATTAAAATTAGACTGAGAATGTTCACTATGTGACTAGGTAAGTAAAGGCGCCCTCACTGTCGGTCAGTGGGTCCTAATCCCCTGTATTTGTGCGTATGTGTGAGTGAACTACCTGTTAATTTGCTAAGGGTGTAAGTAGTTAGCAAAAACAAGACACCTATTTTTGTCACCTTAAAAAATGTGGTATGCGAGTATTATGGACTTTTTCATTTATTTGGGCTACTAAATTTAAAAACATTCTTCAATTTAAAATATTCAATTTAACTTTACTTCGACAATTTAGAATATGTACTGTATTACATTCCATATCTTATACTCTAAAACAAGCTCCGTTTGTCCAGGCAAACTTTTTTTTCGCTCCAAGGATTTTTGTTTTTTTTATTGAATATAGGGGTTTTGGCCACAAGAAATCGATTGGAGCTGGTCCCATAGCTGGGAAAAATCCGGTTTACACGCTAGAGCCCTTTAAAGTTTCTATGTTATCCTTATGGAGATTTTCAAATTGAACAAAAAACAGCTGATAACTGTAGATATAAACCAATGTGTTACATCTTTAATCTGTAGTTTAGGAAAATTTTATCAAAGTGCAGCACCCTTTGGCCTAGCGAGTGAGCGAAGCGAACGAGCTCATCTTAAAAAGGAATAGGGCGAGTGAGCGGAGCGAACGAGCTTTGTGTGAGAAAGAAAGTAATAATTTTACCGAGCTTAAGCTCGGTCCCCCTGGTACTATTAATTTTACTTTAAAGTACCCATTTTCAAACTCTAAAATTGGCAAGTCAAAGCAACTATTTTAAGCAAGTTTAAGCTTAACTCATCTGGCATTGGTCATTTGCTATTAATGAAAAGTCTTGACCTATGGTGGTTTTCGAAAGTGTACCGTAACCAAATTACACTTCAGTTCACACTCATCCTTTATCTATTTTATCTGAAAAAGCCCTCATTGTTGTGGTTGCAACTTAGGAAGTAATCATCTAAAAAAATAAAATGCATAAGGCAGTATCAATATTAAATTGTCTACAGTCAAAACAAAAAGTTAAGGAAAGCATAAAACACTTATTCCACTATGTTGCCAGGTTTTGCAGGATGGTGCTGTGCAGTTTGAGAACAAAAACCAAGAGAATGTTTACAAAGGACTGATGGCATACGTAGAGATATTGAAAAACATCCAGAATCTTTTCAGCCTGTTTGCCAAGTTAATTGCTGGATTTAAACCAGCTGCCTCGATTACTGTTACGTCAGGTGCCCCAGCCTCAAACCCACCACCTACCGGAACCTCAACTTAATGTTGTATCAGCACTCAAAACGATTTTGCTACTAATATTCTGTCACAGAAAAAAATATGTCCAAGAATGGTAGAATGGTGTTTTCAGTTTTTTTTTTTTTTTTTTTTTTTTTTTTTAGCAGTATTCATTTTTTTGTAATCTATATTTCTTGAGATCAGCCTGGTTAATTTTAAATGTTGTAATCATTGTGAATTTGTAAAATATTGCAGGCCTACTGTATAATGTTCAGAAAATAAAGATTTATTTCTTTATTTACTTATAATGATAAAGTCATTCTATGGTTAGTTGGTCTGATAAATTATTAGGTCGGTAGACTATAGATGTGTGTCATCTTATAAGTAATTATTTACATAGCAAGTTGTGTCATGTTCACATTAATACCTTTAACATCTCTATTGAAACGGCATTTTAACTGAATAGGCAGTTTAAGCCAAGAATGAACAACGTATATATTGGTAAGAATGAGAGATGAGTGTAGGATGATTGTGGCGTGATCTTCAGTCTTGTTACTACTGACAAAGGCTGGCATTCTCCTTAAACCAGGTCTGTTAATTAATAGCCCAGTTAATTATAAATCTTGATTTATTATGAAAATCGCCATAGCCATATTTCCACAAACGGTTTAGTAGTTTTAGAGTTTTTGAGGGAAAACTCTTTAAAATAAAAATAAAAAAAAAAATACCACGCACAAAAAGTTATCACACAAATGTGATTTTTGGTGCTGTGCACATCCCACATACAACAGACATCCACCAAAAATAAATGGTATCAGATAACTGACACATACTTTCTCCCAACAATATAAAAAAGGTGTTAAAAGCTGTCTGTGACTTTTAACAACGCACTGCGTTTATAGCTAAACGAAAAATTGTATTTTCTCCCCAACCACTTGATCTAGAGCAAAAATTTTATATACTGGATTATTTAGTTTTTTTAGCTTGATTTAATGGAGATAAGTAAAATTTATTTCAAGATAACAGCTATTTTGAAAATCCAAAAAATTGATTTTTTAAACGCTTTTACTGTATAACTTTTGAACACGCATTTTCTCGGAGGTGCGGGTGGTATCATTTTATTCAGCATTTTAATCTTATTAACACGTTGAGTGCGGGCTACGTTAATTAACGTAGTGCCACAGTGGCGCGGGAGGCGGCCTACGTTAATTTACGTAGCGCTCCTACCCGAAACATATTGGTTCACTGTGGGCTTAGCCATTGCTGGAAGAGACTGATTCGCTCACCGCCTGTTGTGCCAGTCCCTGTGCTCACAACGGCATAGTTCGTTTTCCGGTCCGCCATTTTGGGGGGGTGGGGAGAGCAGTGGCACTTGCAGCGGCCTGCGTAATATTACGTAGCACTCTCGAATTGTGTAACATTGGTTCATTTGTTTAGTTTGGGCTTTAGCCACTGCCGGGAGAGGTTATAAGTGCTCGCCGTTTATTGGTGCAGTCCATTTTCCCGGTTCGCAGACGATCGTTTGCCGGTTCCCCCGGGGCGCGTCGTGAACGAAGTGATTGGGCTTCACAGTGTTTTCTATTGTTACTTTTTGTGTTATTTGCGCAGTTTAGCAGGTAATTAAGACTAATCGGTGGAGAACGTGTATTCTGATGATAAAAATCGCTTCGATGAGAGTTTTAAGTGACGATCCCCGGCACCACTGGCGGACTACGTTAATTTACTCCAGGAGAAAGTGATGAGCACCCTAGAACAATTAAGTAATTGGTATACCATGAATGGACTTAAATTTAATGTAGATAAGACAAAACTGACAGTATTTAAAAATAGACAAAATGACCAAAACCTCCGACAAGTAAATGATTTGATTATTACTGAGAGTACAAAATTTCTGGGACTGATAGTAGATAACAATATAAAGTGGAACGAGCATATAACAAAACTCTGTAAAAAATTAGGAACTGCCTGTTTTTCAATTAGAGTTATGCTTCCAGTAGTTGACCAAAAAACAATAAAATCAATATACTACTCGCATTTCTATAGCCATCTGAAATATGGAATTGTATTCTGGGGCTCGTCTTTTAGTACAGAAAGGGTGTTTAAAATGCAGAAGAGAGCTATACGTCTGATTGCAGGTGCCAGAAGCAGAGATTCATGTAGACCCTTGTTTGAGCAGCTTGGGATACTGACACTCCCTTCCTTGTATGTGTTTGAGCTGGTGATGTTCCTCAGATCAAACCAGCATCTGATGCAGGTTCATCATCGGCAGCACGGATATAACACGAGGAATCAGGAGCTTCTGCAGTATCCGGTTCACAGGCTGTCACTTTTAGAAAAAGGACCTTTGTACATGGGGTTAAAGGTTTATAACAAGTTGCCAGCCACCTTGAAAATGATCAACAGCACAAAACAGTTCAAAACAGTGCTAAAGGCTGTTTTGATGAAAAAGGTATATTATTCATTGACTGAATTTTTTGCAGACGATAATTTCATGTGAATTATTCTATATACTTTTGTTGCCAATTTTATCATCAATGTAGCCTATCATTGTTAAGTTTGCCTATTTTAAGTATTTATTTTGTATAGTTGTATTTCTGTGCATTTATTCTGTGTATATTGAAAATGATTTATTATGTATATTAGAATAATTATGACGTGTCATATGTTTAAATTTTAAATTGATGTGACAAATAAATCTGATTCTGATTCTGATTCTGATTCTGATTTACGTACCGGAAATGACGTCATGATATTTGACAGAAAATAGATGAATAGACAACTTCTGACGACTTTTTAGCAACATACAAGCAATTACCTAGTGATTAAACAAAAAAATTTTTTTCGCATTTTTGATGACCCCATATATGGATTTTCCGCACTCAACGTGTTAAACCAAAAAATTTTAATCAAAATCGTTAGAGCTGTTTTTGAGAAATTTTTATTTTTCATGTTTCTTGAGGGTTTTTGAGAATAAACTACTCTTAAAAATAAAAATTCAAAAAAATGAAAAAAAAACACCGGGAATCATCGAGTGTTTGGACATACATAACAAATTTCACAAAAATCTGACCAATGGAGCATTCTCTAGCTCTGTTAACATACAGACACACAGACAGACATCGCTCTGAAAACAAAATGAATAAATCCACCAACTCAAATTTGAAAATTTTGACGAAAATGAAAACAATACTTTCTCCAACATATGGTATAGGAGGAGAAAGTAAAAAATTTTTGTAGAATCACTTATAACAGATACTAAGTATCTAACTTAACTAAATATCTTCAGAAAATAATTAAATATAAAAAAAAATTTAAAAAAAACAAATTTTAATTTAAATGGGAGAGGAAGGAAAATCTTACCTTAAGCCCGAGAAACTAAATCTTACCTTTATTTACAGTACCTTTAGTGGCCCAGAGGTGACGTGTTGCCCTTGAGACAATAAAGTTAATATTCTGATACTTTCAAAGGAACAGATAACATGGGAAGGAGACCCAAGGGGCATAGCTTATTTATTAATAATAGAATCATTTTTTAGATAACAGCTCACAAAATCAAATTATGCTGAGTAATACAACTGATGTTAATTTATATTATATTTATAATTACAGCATATAAAAATGTCGGTTTTTTCAATTTTCTGTATAATTTGGAACTCTGTTTCCGTTTATATTGGAGTTTTTTTTATATTGGAGGTTTCGTTTATATTGGAAGAATGATAAGATTTATACTTAAATAATTGTACTTTATTTTATGAAGCGACTTTATCTAGGTATGTTATCATTAGTTAAATATTACTTGTTACAATTGTACCATAACTTTTATTAGAGCTTCGCCCAGCTGATATTTTTGAGTAAAACAAAATGATTTTAACATTTGCGAAAATAAACACAAACCATGTTTTATACACCGTTTACTATACTTTCTGACATATCTTAAGTAGGTAAATAATAATGCAAATATTTCCATTTTTATCTATATTTTTGTTTTCTGATTGTGTCATTGCAACCCAGACACGCACCAACAAAGATTAGAAAGATAAAGCCGAATAAAAACATGAATTGTAATACACTACCACCAGGGAAAAAATTATGTCACATATGAATAACAAATTTCACCAGCCCTTTCAATTTGTTGAAATCCAAACTGCCACATAAATCTCAAAGGTCTTCAAAATTACCAAAACTGTAGAACACTGCGGAAGCATTCATCGAATTTACAATTCAAATTTATGGATACGCCAGTCAGGAGCATTAGCATAGTTATTGTTGGGGATAACTCGCGGTACAGTGGAAACTAATTGTTCGGATCGGACCAGGTGAACAAACTCACAGAGCGCGGAACCGTAAAACGCAACGTAAACAAGTGCAACTCCTTTAATGTCATATCGGACAATGGATCATTTTGTTGGGTTTTACATATCAAAGCAGTGAGGTAATCAGCCTGTCATGGGGTGGCAGTGAACATAAAACGATGTGAATAGAAATTTTCCGATCGGCTGGACATTGCGAATGAAACCAGCATTCTATCATAAAAGGGTTGATTAATTTTATCTCATCACATACATCCAGTGGAAAATTTTATGCTTTGTTCTATAACTTTATTATTTTTAAATTTTTTAGATGATTTACTATTCAGTTTGTGTTATGTTGAATATTTATTGTGCCTCTTCAAAACGATTTATTAATTAGGAACAATATCCTTGCCTAGGTATTTAAAAATAAAAATAAACGGTATCAGTTAACTGACACATACTTTCTCCCAACAATATAAAAAAGATGTTAAAAGCTTCAAACATTAATGTCTTGATGACTCAGTCGGATAGCTACCGGCTGAGCAGCGCTCGTTTGACCCTACTTGCGTCTGGGACTTTTAACAACGTACTGCGTTTACCGCTAAACGAAAAATTGAATTTTCCCCTCAACCACTTGACGTAGAGCAATAATTTAAAATACTGGATTATTTAGTTTTTTGAGCTTGATTTAATGGTGATAAGTAAAATTTATTTCAAGACAACAGCTATTTTGAAAATCCAAAAAATTGATTTTTGAAACACTTTTTATTCCATAACTTTTGAACGTGAATTTTCTCGGAGATGCAGGTGGTGTCATTTTATTCGCCATTTTAAGCTTAATAAACCAACAAATTTTAATCAAAATCGTTAGAGCCGTTTTTGAGAAATTTTGATTTTTGACGATTTTTGAGGGTTTTGGGGGGTAAAATACCCTTAAAAATAAAAAATTCAAAAAAATGAAAAAAACGCCTGGAATTATCGTGGATTTAGACCTATGTACCAAATTTCATTAAGATCGGACCATTAGGGCATTCTCTAGCTCTGTTTACATCCTGACACACACACACACACACACACACACACAGACAGACATCACTCCGAAAACCAATTTTTTGGACTCCGGGTTAACCAAAATGGATAAATCCACCAACAACTCAAATTCGAAAATTTTGACGAAAACAATACTTTCTCCATATACTATGGTATAGAGGGAGAAAGTAATAAAACTCCTAATACTGAGTAATAAATTCTACATGTTGGGAGATCTGTTACTGTAATGTTGTCAACAGAGTGAAACACACTTTCTTTTCTCAAGGGCAAATGACTGGGGTGGGTGAGAACCCAGGGCAAGCAAGACCAGTTATGGACGATGACGCCAATGGTGTTATAAGATTTTTTGGGGGGATTTTGAATACTCATAAAAAATACATCAAAAGATTTTGTGTTTGAATGAAAAATTCAAATTGTGTTTATTAACTAATTGTTCAGTTTTAGTTAATTAATTTTGACTGTATAATTGATATTATGTTTTTTGCCATCATAATCATATTTTCATTGTTATTTGTAATGTGCAATCTCTTAATGTTGATGCAGGCACTACCAATGCATGACTTTCGATGTACTGTTGAATGCAAACAGTACATAACTGGCTCTTGATATTTGCTTTGGAGAGTAAAAAGTGGATTTAAAACACTTGAAAATGATCCGCTCCATACAATTATTCCAAAGGAGAGTAGGGATTGAATGTATGCGTAGTATGCTAATTTAACTTCTTGATGGAGAAGAATTGTCTAAGATGTCTAAAAGCAAAAATAAACTTTCGAAGTCTTGAAGTTAAAAGTTCTATGTGACTCGGCCACTGCATTGATTATCAAACACAACACCAAGACATTTATAAGAAGATACTTTTTCAATATTATCACATGAACAGAAAGTATTTAGAGTGTTGCCAATTTCGTAAAGAATAATCCGTAGAATATCTTAGTGATAAGGGCATAAATTTAGTCTTGGAAGTGTTTTTTAGAGAGAGAACAGTCTGATCAAACCAAAGAAAATACCAAACCAAAGTATTTTTTTAGTTCAAACCAAAGAAAATATGCAAGTTGAGAAAAGCTTACTTAATCAAAAAAGGTTATCACCCTTTGATGTATATGATAGTTCAACTGCACTTAACACACAAAAATATATCAAAAGTAATAAGGGAAATAAAATAGCAGATTTGAATTACATGTAAGATTTTTACTATCATAAATAAAAATTATGTATTAAATATATAAATGTGTCAATAAATAAATCTATTACTACGATGGCTTTATTAAGTAGATTGTTCAATAATATGATAAAGGTATAAATATTCTTTACAGATGGTTCGGTGTATTTGTGCTCATGGCTTTCAACGATACTCTAAAATTGACTTTATTTGCGTTTTGTCTCAGATCTAATGCAACATTTTTTTATATTGATGACGACTTAGATGCAACAGACTGATGTTTTTAGAAAAGTAACCCCACCCCATCCCTTTCCACCCTCTTTTTCTTGAAAGCCATGAGCACAGATACACCAAGCCATCTTAATGCCATATATAATAATCTTAGTAGGCCTATACCATGTTTTTCTCATATATCCTATCCTATCAATCTAAATTAGGTGAGAAAAAAGGTACAAACTGGAAGTAGAGTAGACATGGCAACAAAGCATTTTATGTACACTTTGGGATATGGCTTTAAACGTAAAGTATCTACATATTTTTTACAGGATCAGTCTTATTTGAAACAGGAGCTAAACACACAGACACACAACTTAGTGTGGTGTAGTGGAAACTACAAAAATTATCTTGAAACATAGCATAAACTTGATAATCATAGAAAGAAGTAGAGACCACTAACTACAATCTTAGCTTCTTCATATTGAATAATCTAATAAGATTTTAAAAAAACTGACACAAATAACCATTTGTTTTATTCTTTGGAACTATAAGTAATACATAATGGTTGTATAAGGCAGGGCGCGCACTACTTCGGAATCGGCTCGGCTCGGCCGGAATCGGAAATTTGCTTTGCATGTAACTTAATGGATCGGCAAATGCCGATCTGTGCCGTGCCGTCCCGATGTAGTGCGCGGGTCTCCATTACATTACACGCAAAGCAAATTTACTCACCGGGCCGATTCCGGCCGAGCCGAGCCGATTCCGAAGTAGTGCGCGCCGTGCGTAATTTACAATATTATTTTGGGTCTTGTGTTGGGTATTATACACGAACAGCATATCACAAAAATGTTCTTTCAAGTGAGCTTAGTATGTTTTTAATGGGAGAAGCTTTGCGATTTAGATCACTCATGACTTTGATCTACCAAATCAAATCACTGCTTTTATTTGTCAATTTAGGAAAACTTGAACATAATTATGTAAATTCCCACAAGAGATAAGCTCCTATGCATCTTAGATATTGACTTTAATCTTAGAAAAATCTTTTAGCAATTTCAACAGATTATCAATCACTTTAACACAGACTGTAAGTGTTTTAGCAGCTTGATTGTTAATATTTGGCTACCCAACTATAGAAAGTAGCAAAATTTACTCCTGGGAAGTAGAAGCAACTAACAAAGGTGTGTTTTTTATGTATATATAAATATATAGTTTGGGTCACATTAGTATAAATAAATATGTATCATAGTTTTAAAACAAGTCACATAACCAGATAAACAAAAACATATCCCTACAACTAATTTACTAACTAAATTAAATTAACTACTCTTAAGTTCAAAAGCATTTCAAGGGATTAACATTAATACTCTATGCTTATAAAAATTTGGGTAATATTCATTCTGTTTGACCCTTGTAACTTTCTACCACGTAAAAAAAGTAAATAAATCTGTTTCTAAAATGTATTTATACAAGGGCTGTTCAGAGAGTAATTTCCGTTTTATCTGATCTCAAACTGTAATTATCTGTTCTATATGAATTGGGGAGAACAGAGTAACTTTTACAATTTAATCAGGAATAAAACACTCTAAGCAACAAAAAAGTTATTTAAAAAATTTTATTAAAGCCTAAATTAATTTTAGCAAAGAAATGAACATAGTGTACTATCATGAACACTAAAATACAGTCATATAAGCCAAACTCATAAAATTCACTAAAGATTGATGTTACATTATAGACAGGACCTAATGGAAAACAAGAATGTGAACAGTCAGCATCCATAAAGTAAAATTTTAACACTCAAGGGAGAATCAATTTACAACCCACTTCAGCCATTCCAAAACGAACAAACAGCAGACAACAGGGTGACAAATAACACCAAGCGCAAGAAAAAGTTACATTCCAGTTAGGCCAGAACGATTGAATGTTGGTAACATGGGTGGAGAAATAACATTGTTTCGTTCCATTCCAGCCAGTCGGCTGGTGAGCTGGAAGGTATTGCAGCACGGTGGGGAGTAACAGAAATTGGGCCGATAACAGTTACAAAATTAACACGATACAGTACTAGAACCTGTACCAAGCTGGAAAGGAACGGTATAAAAGTTCCACAAAGTAACGGTAATATCTCTACAACACACTTCATTTTTTACCCAAAAATGTAAGTAAAGGTGGAATTGAGCTGGCAGCACTTGAACTTGTGTAGTGGCCATTTTTATTTTGAATTATAATGCACAGCGCAGTTCTACAAAAGCTTTGGGACCAACAAAGATTCTTAAAGAGACCCAAAACTTACACTCACATGCCTCTAACCCTTCCCTTCAGCAGATAAAAACGGAACTTTCTTTCTAAACAGCACTTGTTGTAACGGATAACAAATTCAACAAACAAGCATATTAACTTGAAATATTACTCTAACTGAGTTGATTATGTATTTATTAGGGCTACATACAAATTATTCAGCTTTTTATTCTAGCATTTTCTAGATGGAAAACTTATTTCAACATGTAAAAAGACATGGAGCAGATATTGCAAATTACTTAACACATTGAGTGCAGACCGTTCACCAAGGAGGCAAGGGCAGGCTGCCCTCGTTACGTGCAACCGGTAGGTCCTGATGAAATGAATGAGTCAGTGTGGCATGGTCTTGCACAAAGGACCAGAGATATTGTCGTGTGCATTGCTACATTAACCTGATTTTACTGTGTGTGTGTGTGTGTTGCCCGCAGTTCCTGTGGACCGGCGCCGTTTACCCGAGATAGAGAAATTCCCAATAACTTTGCTCATTTATTGACATATAAATTTATTGCTTTTGTATTTTGTCGAGTTCTACGGGATAGTGATAGGTTTTATAGTTTAATATTTTAGTTTTATCTGGATTATTTTTATAAAGGAATTATTTTAGTTATTTAGGGAATTGCTTCTAGCAGTTCCATGACACACTGTGAGTGAAATAAACACTGGAAGGAGGAATGGGCTGTAAATAATTGTAAATCTAAGTTTATAGTGCTATTAGAGTGAAAACAGTGTGAGACAAAAAGTGCAGTATTGTCACCTGTGGTACCTACGGACTTCACGGCATGAGCCAGCCCGGTCACCAGTGACCAGCGATTTCGGATGCCTTTTTTGGGGTAAAAACTACTAGAGTTTCAGTTTGTGATTTGATCCTGACTTCTAAATACAAAATATAAGATTGTATGGTAAAAGAAACTTTTCAGGCCCTAGTGTAGACCTACTGACATTTTTACTGCACTCAAAGTGTTAAAGGTAAAATCATTCAACAGACAGCGATGAAAACAAATAATTTTCTGAACACATATCTCTATAAGTTTAACACTGTTTCATACTAGAAAATATATATGGATTATGTATGAAATTATTAAGCCATTTAGGCCTACCATAATTTATGATAGTGATGACTTTCTTTGTGACATCAGCAATCATAAAATCACATGTATGTATGAAAATAGTTTACTCAAAATAACGGTGTAGGTTAAAAATAAATTAAAAATAGATAGACTGAAAAAACTCTGAGAAAAGTCAACTATGTTAAAACTTCTTAAACACAACAATATATGTTTTAAGTAGATAAGTAAGGACTAAACTACAACACAATTTCAATATTCTGAGTATCTGGACAGTTTATGTATAACTATACATAGCATAAATTCGTGAATAATACCTGAGTTTCAATTATAGCTAGAAATAAGAAATGAGAATCAGTGAATGCAAAATCACTGAATTCGTGCCTAATAGTGAATGTCTACACAGTTCTTAGCACCATTCATATAAAATATTGTGATGAATAATTAACCATAAGTTGCTCATTGCGTTTAAAGAACAAAAATACATGTATTATCAGTTCCTTAAA
The DNA here is from genome assembly GCA_030545055.2 of Neoaliturus tenellus. NCBI lineage: Eukaryota > Metazoa > Arthropoda > Insecta > Hemiptera > Cicadellidae > Neoaliturus > Neoaliturus tenellus. Next base: position 94,051,015 of record CM061536.1, read on the forward strand.
ATCATAACCAAAAGTTATGTTACACCCATAAGACTTAAACAAAACAACTATAAGTAGAAGTAATCAATTTAATTGAATAGAACGATACTGATAAGAAAATCTGAAGGAAAGTGAAGTTTTCATGTAAAATAAATTCACAGAGATATCAATGTGGTCAATTTTATAAGATATAAAAACAGTGTTTTTTCTGGGTGAAACCTACTAAAAATTATGCAAAAAGTTTTCAAATCAATACAGTAATTTACCTCAATTTGGAACTCACACATTTAGTATGATCAAGACACATTTCTCAAATTAAAACTCCAATATAATTGTCTTAAACTTTTTTTTAAGAAATTCAGGTGATGTTTCACTTTCAAAATTAGCTCATGGTGATGTATATAAAGTACAATTAACATTATTCAGAAAAGTATGAAGTTTTCATTTAGTTTCACGTATATTACAAATGTAATTGACACACAATGTCACATTGTATAACTCTTAAGTAGTTACGCTTTACAATTAAATTTTAATTGTCATATTTAGTTTTTTAAACTTTTTTTCCAACCCGGAACTAACATGGTCCATTTCAAACACCTTAACTAACGTGAGCTGTTTCTTAAACTATTAGGTATTAAAAATATTTTCTTCTCTTTGATATATAATAAGATCTTAAAGCAGAATCAAGTTATAACCTAGTTGTGGTGTCTTTCTTTGGATATTGACAGCACCAGGTGAAATACCTTAAACGCCGGTCCGGCAGTCATCCGCAGATCTCTTTCCACAAGTTGCAACATGCTCATCTCGATCGCGTTACGACATGTCAGCCAGTACGGCTTCCAACAGCTTGGGGCACCCGTCGACCCTCATCCCCCTCCGCTTCATGCAGCTGAGACGCTCCTGTACAACTTCCTTCTCTGGGCCCTGCAGAAACCCTACACTCAACTGCAGCAAAGGCACGTAGTACCTGCAATGGCAACAAGTTGTGAAGAGTGAATGGTAGTATAAAAAAGCAGAAAATGTAAATGTGGAGTGTATTTAACTTTTCAAATTTTTTAAGTAAATTTATTGGTTTAACCGCCTCTAACTGGCAAAACTAATATGGCAACTCCATCAAAAATCACTTTACTTACGCAAATACAAATTAAATAAAGGTTTTTTTCTGATGTAAACACCATTACTTTCGAATTCTTCAGCAGGCCAAGTTCTTTTTTATTTATTTTTTATGTATGCTCAGAAACAATTTATTTTCATGAGCAGGAGGTAGGAATCCTTTTCACAGACGTTGTCTGGGGCTCGCATGAGCCATACCCAACAAACCAACACATTTTCCAGGCTTTGCCCCCCCCCCCCCCCTTAGAAGAGTTGGTCACATTACAGAGTTATTACAAATGATGTTCTTGCCTTCAAGCTCACATACAAAAATTAGGTTTATTTGCTGTACAAAGAAAAAACTGATAGAAATTTAAGAAATACTCCAAAAGTTCTTCCACAGATACTCAGAACTATAAATGTTTGATATGAGAACCCCTTGTGATACTAGGATCAAGATGTCAATCCTGTACTCAAGGTATTGCGATACAATAGTGAGAGTGTCTTAATCAATAGTTTCTATGGCATTGGTAATCCATTACTGGCTCTCAGGTGTATTTTGGTAATGGTGGTAAGTATCCCCCACAAGAAAAAAACCACAGAGGGTGGATGTCCAGCGGTCTTGGAGGCCAGTTCAGGACTGCGTCATCATTCTGACCAGTGAGTATGATCCACATCTCAAGCACTACTACAACACATTATTCCTATACCTTCCATACCAGCCAGTAATGAAAAATAAAATTTGAAAACAAAAGTACCTAGCCTAGCAAAACAAAACTAATCAAGATCAAATAACTTTACTTACAGAGCAGCAGCACATAATTTATCTTCACTTTTTTTAAATTTCTTTTTTAGGTCTAGTAAAAAATTTTTAAAAAGATTGTAAACTAGGTAATTGTAGGTTATATACAGAATATTAACATTTTGGAGGCTACATGAAGCGTGAATAACACTTTAAATAAAAATATTGTATTTATTTTTATATATTAGAAGTTTACTGTACGGAACTGACAAAAGACTTTGGATTTCACAAGCTACTTATGCCCGTGTTGTTGGTTTACATACTGAATTCGTCAAACAAAATCATTTACCTAATCTGTTTCAGCATTATCTTACAAATATTTTATTCAAGGTCCACACTTACCGCAGCAGGTCGGTGTCGCTGACTGCTTCGAAGCGGTGCATCGCAGTCATGGCGAAATGCCTGGTCTGCTGAGCCCCTGCTGCATCACAGCACGCAACCAGCAAACACAGCAACCGCAGCACACGCGGGTGTCGCGGCGTCAGCAACTTGTTGAGCAGGTAGAAACTGTTCTCCAGCGGCCACAATGCCTGAGACACGGGGAAGTGAAGAAACAATCAAGTTTAAAGTATTCCAAATGTTATTGTTTAAGATGAGGAATTTTTCAACAGCAGGAAAGTTGCAAAAAATCATTATTGTAGGTATTTATAGTGTATCATTTATTACAAATTTTAAATTTAGTAAAATTTTCTATCCTATTTATTTCTTTACAATATCTAGTGACGCCCTAGGTAATTGATGACATGCAATTTAGCCTGGGCAATTCGTCAATTCGTCAATACTACATAAAAAGGATTTGCTAAAAGCCATACATTCAATCTTCTTATAAACAAATTCAAAGGTAACAATCTAGATTCCTGATTTAAATTAAATTAAATTTATCGATGTGTACAATGTAAGATTTATTACTTTTAAATAAGATCAATATTACTGTGAAAGAAGATTAATTAAAGATTTTCTCACTTGAGGTGGGAGCCTCTAGAGAAACCAAAATTATGGTCTTGGACTAAAAAAGAATTTGATTTGAGAACCCTGGGTTCAACAAATCATATAAATGGCTGGGTATCTGAGTGGTTAAAGAGCTCGCCTTTGAATCTGAAGGTTGCCGGTTCAATCCTGAGAAAAGTTAGTGCTTTTTGATGGTTCGATACTGGATCCAGCTGCCTTTGGTCAGTTATTTAATGATCCTGACAAATGAAACAGCTGCTATTTGTCCGTAACAAAGCTACAACTCATCTGATCCATCATAATCATCACACTCACCATTCAGTCATATTCACCTTTAAAAACGCACCACAGAGTGCATCGGTGTTTCAAGTAAAGTATTAAAGTACGGGGTAACTTTGCTGATTGTGAAAAAGTACAGGAAAACAGTCTGAGATTGGCTTCCGATGGCCAAAAAAGCATAGTTATAGATCATTTTTAATAAGTGTTGGTGACCAAGGATATTGTAGGAAATAGATTACATCAGTAAACAAATGAATAGGCCTAAATAATCTTGTTCCACTTGGAAAGCCTAAACTGTAGGTAGTTTTTAAGTTCTCTACATATTCTGTGTCTTGAAGATGTTTTGCTTGGAATAAGGAGCAAATTATTCACATAATCATAGAGCTTAATTAATTCAGAAGACCGTAAAACAATAAACACTTGGAAAATTTACTCCTTTTAAAATACCCAAATAACAGTGACTCACCTCACTGTAGTTTTTATCACGAATAAGCTTGAGACTTTCATCCAACTCTTTCTGTTGAAAGAAGTGAATAACTGCAGACGACTCCCTGACCTTTTCATGGTTGACTAGTAGCAATAGTAGAGACTCAAATCCTGCGCTTCTGAATGATATCGTCTCAGGGGAGAAATTCCCAATCATAGCTTTCTTAGGAAAAGCTAGGGAAGAGAATATCGCTGGAAATTCTTGACTCAGTTTTGTGTAGAGTTCAAGAAACTCTGTGTACCTTCTTTCTAAACTGCATGGATGGTTGTCTGGAGAGGGTCCTTCTCTCACGACCTGTATTGTGTAGACCTGGAAAACAAAAGAAAAAATTTAATAGTTACAGTAATATCTCAAAGAAGCATTACCATTATTAATTTTATCAATAAAACTCGATAAATCAGTTTGTCGCCTTGATTTGGTTACTTTTATAATTGTTGCACTCTTTAGATTCAGTGGTGGCTGGTGGGTATAAAGTTGGCCAAAGAAAAGCCTTTGTTACTTTTATTATGATTTATTTTAAAAAATTTTCAGCTATTAGCGCTCAAATTAATTTATGAGCACAAAAACAACATTTCATCAACAAATTACAACGGTTGTATAGGCCCACGAATTTATATTAGATCAATAATTTATAGAATCAAAATAGATTTTGAACTGTGGCCTACCTTTATATCATCTGATTATAATTAGCCTACAGCTAAGAGTCGCTCTCAGGACGATAAGAGCCCAAAAAAGCAGTTCATTGCTCTATATTTTCATTCCTCTTTGTTTTGGATTATGATTCCTGTCATGCTACATATTTATCTTTGTCTTCAAACACACACAATGACTTGGACGCTAAATAAGTACTTAAAATCCTTTCAATGACAAAATATTTCATCGTAAGCACAGTCACTAAAACTAGTGAACAATACATTTTGTCTACCGAACTAATCAAAATCGCAAGTAGAGAGCTAGGAATGTGATAGCCACACTGAAAAATATTTATGTGGAAGTTAGACGATTTGTTAACAGATCAGATGTAGTAAAACTTAGGAATGAGAGTTTTTTGTAAGCCCCGCTAAACACTAGGCACAAACCACAATCCATTTTTATAAACAAACATTATTTAACAAAACTATTATAGGCTTACTTTATGCACACGAAAGGAACGAATGAACAAATAAATGCACACATTGCACTCTTCACGATGATTGCCAAATAACATGATATAAATACTGAAACGAAAAGGGTGCTTACTATGCTTGATTGTAATGCTTAGTTGTAATTCTGTTATTCTGTTAACTATACACATTGTAATAATAATGTAGAGATATTTATTTCAATTAGGCCTAATAAATTCATGGGGGGGGGGGGGTTGTCCGGGAGGGAGTCCTTATGGGAGAACCTCCACTGGTAAGATTACTGAATTGATTAGGTATAAACAAAAAGTAGACTTGTTTATTGCTATCACGCTGAACCGATGCACACAGTCTCTCAGTCGGTCACAAACGTTAATTTATTTTAAGGTAATGGACAGAGAGGAAGATATTTAATGGAAATGAAGATATTTGGTGGACAACTTTGCATGGAGTCAAATTTAGAAATAAAATTATTAGGCCTTACTAATGGAAAATGCAACAACAAATAAAGTTTCAATAACATATCAAACCACAAAGTTGTCCATTGTGTAAGTTAAAAATCACAAATACAATAACTTAAGAAACATTGAACAAATTAACAAATTAGCTTGTGACTTGTATGTGCCAATTGACGAACAAAGACTTGTTTTCTAAAAAGATTTGCATTCTTTGCAAAGAAAGGATTCCCTTTTTTACTTAGTTCACATTTACTGTTCAAATTAAATGTCTGCCCGCTAAAATTGCTCTCGTTGATGGACATTCACAAACTGAATCAGCAGGAGTAAATTATAAATTAATCAATGATAATTATAACTTTTAGTTTTGAAATAAAACCATTACCACATGTTTTGTTGGGATGTTAATTGTTCGGGTGGAAACGACTTCAAATTTCAGTTGAGCAGGGGCACAGCCATCTGGTTCAGTCATTCCTCAACTCCTAAAACACATTACCTTATAGTTAACTGTGAGTTGAAATGATTTGTTTAAAACAGTGTGGGTATGTTCATATGGGAATTTCCGCACTGGACTACTAATAACTGCAACTACACAGCCGAGGTTAGGTGAATGGGTAACTAGGGCATCTAGTCACCTATAGGGTTACCAGTACCAGATAGGGACTGACAGTACCAGACTGGGACGGTGGTGTCGTCCTGTAATCCAACTATATAATAATAATACAGTAATAAATCTTTATTGCTGGAAGACAAATACAATATTTGCATAGCAAGCGTCAACAAAATTACATAAAAAGAGACAAGATTTACATTTGACTTAAAACCAGGCACCAGCCGGATCACATTAAAAAAACAAATGAAAAGTGACAAAACTGAAGATATAGAAAAGTTTCGAAACTCAAGCCAGCGTTTCACTCTGTGTATGGTCTATAAACTCGCCCACCAAGTAGAACACGTTCGACACTAAAAAGCGTCTTAATTTTGATTTGAATTTTGGCTCAGAATTTTTGATGGAACTTCGATAATAATGGTGGACTATGAAAATGAAATTTCGCCAAAAAATACCTTCTTTATTCATATTTGGCAGCATTTGTGGTGACATTTTAGGGGTAATTAAGTTTTCATCTTCCACAATTAAGATGTAGGACTACTGCATTTAGGACTAAAGAGACAACACCAAATTAATCCAGGACTTGACATTAATCCAAGAACTAGACATACACCTAATTGCAATAAACCATTGACAATATTTCACCTTAATATCCAGAGAGGCCTGGAAGGTAAAATAGATAGGATGCTCATAGAAATTGACAGGTACTGTCCAGATATTTTAATATTATCTGAGCATGGACTAAAAAATGACGAATTGGCTCTAACGAATATTCAAGGATATAGATTAAATTCCCACTTCTGCCACATTGAGCATATGTGGGGAGGCATTGTGATTTTCATAAAAACAAACTTAGCCATAGAAATTGAAGAACTTAATATTAATGAAAGAAGTAGGCCTAAGCCCTATGAGCTGGTTTTTTAAACAACAGTCATTAAAATAAGCTGTAGACAACATATAGGCTAATTCTAATCAGGACCTATAGATCACCAGATCCTGAAACAGAGACGTTCTTTGAAAAACTTGGATCCCTTCTACAAAAATATTCATCAGGGAAAAATCAAATCTTGGGTGATGCTAACTTTGATATCCTTAAGCCAGAAGACCAGAGAATTAAAGACCTCCGAAACCTATTTACGGAACGCGGCTATTACATTCATCACATTCCTGTAACAAGGAAAACGCCCACATCTGTTTCCAGCATTGATGGCTGTTACACTAACATTCAGCGAGAGAAAATTGAAACTGTAGCATAGGCTACAACACTGAAATTTCGGATCATCACCTAATAATCTGCAAATTAATCAATAATACAGCAGCCTATCAAAATTCTACCTACAAACAAACTAGAAACTTTTCTAAAAACAATTCAAATGAACTAAAGAAATAACTTCAAACAGCAGATTAGAGCTCGATTTATGAGCCACCTTCAGTTGAGGACAAATACAATAACTTTATTTATATTACCTATACGGAGTTATATGGATCAGGTAATGCCAAAAGAACGAAAAAGAAAATTTCAAATAAGAATAAAACTGTCTTTTGTGACAGTGAAACACACTATAAAAAAACTTAATGAAACAGGCCCATCATAAATATTTACTGGCAGGCACCCTGGATGCCAAAAGCAACTTACGAGAGGTAAAAAGAGACTGGATGTTAAAATCAAACGTTTTAAGTATACCATGGATAAGATACTGCACGCAGAAAATAAAAACAAAAAACTAGCCTATGGAAAACTAGGGAGAGAAACAGACTTAACGACCACCCTCACCAGATCAGCCTAATAAGGAATAATAAAGTAGTAGTTGATCCTTATCACGTCAGTAACATCTTCAATCATTTTTTCACATACCCATCATCTGATAGTCAAGTAAAAACACCTACACAAAATCATAATGCATTTTCTCCAGACAACAACACACTATTACTGAACTCTGTGAAGATATGGGAAGAAAAGAAGAATGGGTCTGGACTCTTTCCAGATTTACAAAAAGCGTTTGATAACCTAGATTGGAACATTTTTATTAAAAAATTAAAACAGTTTAACATTCAGGGATCAGCACTAAATTGGATTCAAAGTTACCTGGCAGAAAGACAACAATTTACCGAAATACAACACCAACACCATAATACTATAAGGAGTGTCGAATCATCTCTGAGAATAACCATGAAAGGCTCAATATTGGGCACCCTGTATTTCCTAATTTAGCCTACATAAACAGCTAACCAGAACTATTAGGCAAGAATCTCAAAAGCATCTTAATTGCGGATGATACGACAATAGACAATAGACAATAGACAATAGACAATGTTTATTGGTCATTCAGTAATTTACAACAATTACAATAGACTTCGTCAAGATATTATTATTAGCCTACTTAAAATTAACATATTACCGTAACATGTTGGTGATAAGATATATACAACATTTAAATACATAGACAAATTTGATATATATACAAAGTTACAAAAATGTTTCATTATTCAGATTTAATTCAAAAAATTCTCTAATATCATAAAAAGGATTCATAATTAGCCAGTCTTGCAATTTCTTTTTAAAAGCATTGAAAGGCAAAGAACAAAGGTGTGAAGGCAACCTGTTGTATAATTTTACAGCCAAATTTGTGTGGTAATGCATAGTCTTGGTCAGTCTACATCTACTTACAGCTAACTTATCATTTCCTCGTGTAGAATAGGAATGAAAATGATTCATTTGGAAATATTGGTTTAAATTAGACTTAATTAATAGTAAGACATCAAATATATACAGATTTATTATTGTCATGATACCAGTTTCTTTAAACAGAGGTCTACAGTGTTCCAATCTATGTGAATTAGTCATTATCCTCAGTGCTTTTTTCTGAAGTAATAAGATTTTATTGATACCAGTCCCATTTCCCCATACAATTAGGCCATATCCAATAACACTTTGGAAAAAAGCAAAATAAGCAAATTTCAGATACTCTAAAGTTACATGCCTTTTCAAATTGATTAACAGGTATATAACTCTAGAGAGTCTTTTACATACTTCATCTATATGGCAACTCCAAGAGAGCCGAGAGTCAACAGTAATACCAAGTAGTTTAACACTATTAGTAACATCAGAAGTTAGATTGTTGGTTGTGGAATTTAAAGTAATAAGGAGATTCTGAGTTTTACTATTATTTAAGTACAGACCATTAGCAAGAAACCAATCTGTAGCTTCATTCAAAGATATTTTTGTCAAAGCATTAAGTTGAGTGATATCTTTGTGTGTACTGAGTAAAGTTGTATCATCAGCATATATAGTTGAAAATGTGGTTAGGTTACAGCTGAGATCATTTATCATAATTAAGAAAAGTATTGGTCCCAGAACAGAACCCTGTGGGACACCATGTTTGACATTGATAATGTTTGACAATGATCCCTTTACATCAACAACTTGCTTTCTGTTGTTTAAATAAGACTTAAACAATTCAAACTCAGAATTAAGAATACCATAATACTGCAGCTTATGCAAGAGTACATCATGCCTTACAACATCAAACGCCTTGCTCAAGTCACATAAGGTTAACTGAGCAGAGCAAGTATCTTCCAAATTTGTTAGGATATTTTTGACAAGTTCATCAACTGCTGTAGTAGTAGAACGTCCACATCTATAACCATGCTGACTAGTACAAAAAAGACCTAAATTTTCAAAATAACTACACAATTGCCTCTTTAAAATCTTTTCAAAAACCTTAGCAACTACTGGGATACATGAAATTGGGCGATAACTACTTGTCAGATTGTGATCACCCTTTTTATAGACTGGAACGACCCTAGATATTTTTAAACATGCAGGAAAAACTCCACTTATTATACATTTATTTAGACAATATGTAAAAGGCTCCAATATTAAATGTATAATTTCCTTAAAAAGTACACTATTAAATCCATACACATCAACTGAAGTTGAATTAGAGAGGCTATTAACAATTTTCAAGACTTCTTTATCAGAGGTTTCACTACAATGAAATTGACAATTTGGCTTAGTTTTATTACATAGAAATTGAGCAGACAATTCAACAGTTGTATCAATTTTATGACTTAAATCTTCTACTACATTAATAAAAAAGTTGTTAAATTCATCAGGCTGAATATCATTTTCATTGCTATGTTTTTTACCTACAGAGCCATTAATAACTGCCCAAGCAGCCTTACACTTATTCTTAGATTTTTCAATCATCTCAATGTTTTTATCCCTTTTGGCAGACTGCAAAGCATTTCTATACATTTTTCTTTTCTTTTTTAACTGAATGAAAATCTGTTCATTATTAGTTTTGTTAAATATGTCTACTAACAAAAGAATTTCATTTTTCATTTTTTCGAGTTGTGGGGTATACCAATCTTTTAACCCAGCTTTTGCTTTTACATGACCCTTCTTACTAACTAAAGGAAAACATTTATTAAAAATACAGATTAGCTTGTCAAAAAAAACATTAAAATTTTCCTCCGCAGGAGAGCTGTCAAACATACAGAAAGACCAGTCAACACACTCTAATTCATTGATGAATAATTCTTTTTTAGAATCAGTGATTTTTCTTATCAACCTCTTACACCCCTCACTTACATTTCTATTCAGTACAGTCAATTTAAAAATTTCAAAATGAATAGCTTTATGGTCTGATAAACCAGGGTCAAACACAGAAACATTAAAATTATTTTCCTTAAGGTTAGTTACCACATTGTCTAAACATGCATTTCCTCTAGTAAACTCAGTGTTCCTACAGTACAAATTATATTGACGCAAAAGGTTCAAAAATGCAGTTACACTAGGCTTACTCTTAGTAATATCAAAATCAGAATTAAAATCTCCACATATAATCAAATTACAATTAAAACTAATCAGGTACTTCAACATTTGATCTAATTTTTCAAGAAATATTTTCACATTTCCATCAGGGGATCTATACAGAGATACAATTATTAAACAAGAACTATAATTAATAACACGTATGGCAGCAACCTCAATGTTGATTTCATCACAAAAATTCACTAAATTTATTGGCTTAAAACTGACATCATTGGAGACAAGAATAGACACTCCTCCCCTACTATTTACCTTTCGACAATAGTTGTTACCTACAGTATAGCCCGCAGGAACTGACAAATCAATTGAGTCTAAATTAAGGAAATGTTCATTTATACATACAATTTTATAATTACTCGTGACAAGTATAGCCTCCAATTCATCAACTTTCTTTTGAATACCACAAATGTTTAAATGCATTATTTTAAAATTTTCTTTTTCTCTAGGCCCTAAACTATTAACACTATTTACAGAACATGATTCAAAACTAGGAATACAATTATTAAACATGATGGAAAAATCATCTACACCAGAAGTACTTTTTCTCACGGTGGTAGTCCAGGGTGTGGAAGAAAGTCGTTTCCCATTGACGTCGTCTCCATTTCCGATGCTATAGGTGGCTGAGAAATTGGGCTGTCAGAAGCACAGGTACTGCATTCAACTGCAATCTCGCAGCGCTCTAGCTGAGTTGGCGATGACTGTAAATCAGTCATCTGGGTGTTAGGTTTACTACAAGTTACCGGCATCTCATTTGCAATTTTTTCAGTCAAAGCATCACAAATTTGTCTAGCAAGCCAGTATTTGCCACGTTCACTCAAGTGCATACCATGCCGTGTGTGTAATTGTCTATCCGCTGCACTCACTTTAACCAGAGAAACATTGGGAAATTTTTTACTTAAAGACTTAAATTGTTCATTTACTCTTCTTAATTCCTCATTTACACATGACCAATCTTTCAAGTCATGCCTGATAGGAAGGTCAAGTAGGACCACTCTATTACTTTTATATTTCTCTAAAGTTGCTTCGATAGCATATATCGCACTTTGAGCTTCATTGCGAGCAACATCATTTGAGCCACATCCAATAACAAGCACATCGTCACAACCCAGTTTTTCTCCGTCAATATTATCACAGTTGAGAATCTGCTGAGCTAATCCCCCAGGCCTAACAAAACCCACTGTATCAAATGTCTTAGAGTGGTTGTTTAAATGAAAAGCTAAATTACGTCCATGGCTATCAGCACATAAGAGTATCTTTTGCTTCTTAGTATTGTTTATGGCTACATTGCTTATTTTACGCTTTTCAACCTTGGTACTATTATTACTAGAGGTGTTTTTTGCACTACAACCTGAAGAGTCTACTTCTCCAAGAAAATCAGTTTGCACTATATCCTCTGATCCAACATCCTCTGAATTATCTTGAAGCACCTGAAACGGGTTTTTTGAGAAGAAACTAGGTGCGGCACTTGTCACATCACCGTTATGAGTATTTGATTGTTTACGATGAGAGGTTGCAGTTACCTTCTGCCATGTATTAGCTGAGGAGAGAGGTTTAGGTAAATCATTTTTATTGTTATTATTCTTGAGTGGAGGAAAACATTTTAAACATATGGGTTTTGTTCTTTCTAATTTATTTATTTGATTTTGTTTTTCTAAACATTCCTTTTCTAGCAGTTTAGTTATGTTCTCTAAGCTACGTATGGTATCCAACATTTTTTTGGTCTCATCTTTATAAATCTCACATCTATCACAGTTCTTAATTTGTATAATGTTATGTGTAAAAGAGTCCCTTGACTGCTCATCAACCTGTAATATAAGACTCTCTCTTGCTTCTTTTTCCTGTTTTAGCCGCTGCTCTAAAAATTTGATCTTGTTCTGCAACTCCTTTTCACTCTCATAAAAAAGTTTTTCCCGGGATTCTGAGTTTTCTTTATATTCCTTTAACTTATCCTCCAGTTCCAATACGTACATAGAGTTTTTGTTTTTAGCCAAATGAAGTTCCTGTTTTAGTTCTTCATTCTCATTGAGAATTGATTTATTTAACTCTTCTACTAGTGTGGAGCAATTTAAATGTTCTTCCTCATTTTGTTCCTTGTTAACACTAACTACCATACTTGATAACAGATTATCACTAAGTTCACCATCAGAAGAGCACATAGGGCATTTCCATTTCTCCACCGAACCCTCTTTTTCCATATGTTTAATATCAGAGAGGCTAAGCTGCACACATTGAAAATGATACCATTTACAACATATCCCTGTACATAATATAGCAGATGTACGAACATTTTTTCCACACACACCACAGGGGTATTTGGCCATACTTTTCAATAAATAAATAAATGCACAGGTTATTGAAAAAAGAGTCCTTCTTGTAATAAATTCCCAAAACAATAATTACTAGCACTCACCAAAAGCTACTCAGTTCACTTCCAATAAGTGCTAGTGTTAGATTAGTAAAAGTATTAAAAAGTCCAACATAATTTAGTCAACTTCAGAAATGTGAGGTTTGTTTGTAAACACAGTGTCAATGACAGCATTGAAAATTGGTATTACGACCATAGTAATACCAACCGAACGATGTATCAACAATAGTAGCATGGTCAACACAACCCTGGACAAAGCAACTTTTAACTGTAATTCTCTAAATTAAATATCAACAAAACGAAAACCGTACACATCAACTTTACACCCAATAACTTAATTGAAATAAGTTCGAAGAAGACTGGAATGGCCTAACTACCCCAACATCAACATCAACTAAATTTCTTGCAATCTTTGTAGACCAAAACCTCAGCTTGCAAAGTCACGTTAACCATCTCAGAAAGAAAATTTCATCGTCACTCTATGTAATAAGAGGGATAAGGACTATTACTTATGAAGAGACTGCACTGATGGCCTATCACTCCCTTTTTTCTTCTCACTTGCGCTGCGGCGTAGTAGCATGGGGATCTACAGCGACAATAAACATGGAACTTATGGCATTCTCATCATACAGAAAAAAGCAATAAGAACCATAGACTTGATCCGTTGGAACATTTCAAACCCTTTTTCACCAAATATAACATCCTTACCGTAGTCTCCCTCTATTTGTTCTTGCCAAAAGTTTGACACCTGCCTTAAGACTTGACCAACACTCCTATAATATCCGCAATAAAAGTAATATTGACCTGCCACAGCACAGATTACAAAAATACAGTCACACCCCTAGATACTAAGGATCCTACTTTTATAACCTGCAAAACTAAAAACAATCACTAACACTAAAACCTTTTACAAAACACTTAAGCAGTATCTCACCGACAGACCGTACTATACCATAGCTGACTACATTCAAGAGCACACTTTCCAACATATGAGGTGAATTCACATCGCGAAGACAGCGAACAGGAGGAACATTGACGATTCCCAGATCCATCGGATTGTGGAGAAGACTCCGGATAAAGAAGATGTTTAAGATTTAGGCTAAGCAGCCAAGATTTACACATAATTATTTAGTTCATTTTGTGTTGTTCTTTGATAATGTTTTAGGCTACATTAGTTAAAATTTTAATTTGTTTTTGTTATAGCCCTACTTCCTTTAGCCTACCTACAAGTTTGAAGTTTAATATTTGTCAAAGGGTATTTTTAATAAATCTTAGAACAAAACTATGTTAAATCAGGTGTTAAAATCGCAATATTATCATTTAGACCAATTGTACTTAGGACGCCTATTATATTATATATCAATATATAGTTAGGCCTATCGATTAAATAGCAATATTACCACAAATCTAAATTTCAATCATCGATAATAACATGGAGTACAAAATTTCCTGTCTAGGAATAAATCTCAAGCCTACTGCTTGAGATTTATACCAAATCTACAATTTTACAAAAATCCTATAACCCTGGACAAGGACCGGACACCAGACAGACTTTTAGGCCTACTAGACTGTCCTGAGTTTAAACCTGGATGTCTGGTAACCCTGGTCATCTAGTCATGATCGAGAGCCCCCAGCAAAATGTGATCACAAATGAATAAAAGTCCTTGGTTAAACTTACCTAGCCTAGTCACATCTTCTAGTTGACAGTAAGATTAATGCAATAAATAAAATATTTAAGAACTAACTATGAGAAATTTTAACAAAGAAAATACCACATTCCAAGGACAATTGTGACTCAAAATAAAGGTTTTTGAAATAAATTTTGAGGGTAAGTTATGAATTTGTGTAAACAATAAACATAGGCTAATCAAATTTGTTCATGTTGGTCTACTAGTACATTTATTAATTATGTATCTTGTGAGAAAGTATACAATTTGATCACCTGGTGACAAAGAAAAATAATCTTACTCCCTTCAGAACAGAATAATCATCAGAAGGCCTAAACTTAATTTTTATTAATTTTGTAAGACGTAGGCTACTTAGTAAGTAAAGTATAATAAGTAAGTACATTCTGGTTAATTACCTTAAAATTTGAAAAACAGCCTTGACCTTGACTAAGAAAGTGAAATATTCACAATTCGAAGAGAATAGACAGAATAAACTATGTTTGTTGATATAGTTTGTAAACACTACGTTTGCTTGGCAAGGACTTTGACGACGACGACGTAAGTGTTGTGAGTTTGAGATTTGTTATGTTATGACACTGTCAGTACGGAAGCCCTGAAGGGCCAAAGAGTAAGCGGTCATTTTTTACACCGCCGTGTTTGGAAGACGGCGAGCCGTGTTTGGAAGGCGGCGAGCCGTGTTTGGAAGGCGGCGAGCCGTGTTTGAAAGGCGGCGAGCCGTGTTTGAAAGGCGGCGAGCCGAGTTTGAAAGGCGGCGAGCCGTGTTTGAAAGGCGGCGAGCCGTGTTTTAAAGTCGGCGAGATGTATTTGAAATTCGGCGAGTATTTTGATAAAGTAATTAAGAGTAATAATTAGATATCTGATATTAGATTAGGTATATGACTAGATATAATCTCATTTGCAAACTAATTAAAAAATATTACAACTTTCATGCCAAATTTCTATGAAATCAGAGATCCCAAAAACAAAGAAAACTGTTTGGTTATGGTCATCATAACAAATGCACAGACTATTTTTGCTCCAGAGATTTGATTGTTTTGGTTATTTTCAATTTTATAAGAGGATGAAAATCCGTTTAAGAGTCAATAAAAAAGCTTTTAAGTATTGGTCTTAGTTAATTTATCAAAATGCTCGCCGACTTTCAAACACGGCTCGCCGACTTTCTAACACGGCGATCGCCGACTTTCTAACACGGCTCGCCGTCTTCCAAACACGGCTCGCCGACTTTTAAACGCGGCTCGCCGTCTTTGAAACACGGCTCGCCGTCTTTGAAACACGGCTCGCCGTCTTCTAAACACGGCTCGCCGTGTTTCAAACACGGCGGTGTAAAAAATGACCGCTTTCTCTTTGGCCCTTCAGGGCTTCCGTACTGTCAGTCTGTCAATGACAATGACAGGACAGGACAGGCCAATCCAACGAAAACAAACATCAACGATCAACATAGACGTCACATGACTATGAAACACCTCCTAGTAGGAGGTGTTGGACTATGACCACGACCAAGATGATTGTAGTGCTGCAACAGGTAAACTACATCCCGTAAGAGCAATGGTGTCAGTTTCTGCGACATCCGTGGATGTCGCCATAGAGTTTTTTGTTAGTAAAAAAAGTGTTTAGAAGAAACCAACATTTTACTCTTTGTTACCTGCAAGTGTTGCCAACGCTGTAGGAAACAACAATCGTTCACGTTTTCGTTGGATATTTTTTGTCTCAACTCAACTGTTATTAAATAAGAAATTTCAAAGCAAACTAGGGTAGAATTTATGGTTTTACATTTACCCTGATTATAATTATTGTTGATTTGGTCATTACCTAGTAATGGTTTGTTATTAACTAATAATCCAAAATAAATTAATATGGAGTCGTTACAATAAATATCGTACCCGTGGCAAGACTGCTTCATTCGATTTTTCCATCACCTGTGTAATGGTAAATATTATAACGTAACTTGACTTCCATTGTTGTTTTAGCGCTTCTTATCCGGAACACAAGAAAATAGCAATTCAGCAGACCTTGGAAGCAGTTATGCTTTTTCCTCTACAGACCTTGGACCACGACCACCATGACCATAAATATTTCACATAGAGAAACAATTTAAATAATTTTTTTCTGCGTGTAGGATATGATTTTCTTTCTTTTTTTGCCAGGCAACATGGATTTTTGGCGTAATAAATCTACCAAGTCAGCCCTGGGGCCCAATTTTTGAATCGAGTGAGTCGTGAGTTACATCTTACATCTCACTAGTTTGCTCCTTACCGACTGGCTCGAGATGGTAAAATTGAAGTTTATGTTAGCATCCGGTTTCAACCGTCAAAACAATAACAACATAACAACATTAAATATTGCCAGTTCTATT
Organism: Neoaliturus tenellus; assembly: GCA_030545055.2. Classification (NCBI taxonomy): domain Eukaryota; kingdom Metazoa; phylum Arthropoda; class Insecta; order Hemiptera; family Cicadellidae; genus Neoaliturus; species Neoaliturus tenellus. Next base: position 94,068,028 of record CM061536.1, read on the forward strand.
AATTTAAAGATTTTAAATGACTTGCATTGTTATATTTAAAACATAATTACAATCTTATTTTATTTTAAATGTTTAATTACACAATTGTAAGTATCAATATACATTTTAGGCTATTTAACTAAAGTAAACATAACCTCGACGATTTGAAAAGTATAAAAGCTGTTATTGACAAATAGAATTATTTCCTGTCGAGATCGAGATGATGAAGAAGAAATTTCAACCTCAAGTGAGATTATCTCACCAAAACCACTCACCACCGATTTGTTAGGTGAGTGAAAACGGGTGAGTTGGTGAGATTTTTTGCACAAAATACATTTTATACATATATGCGACAGTGGCGAATAAAACAATCCCTTGAAATACTGCTGAAAAATATTAATTACTGGATGCGCAAGTTTTAAAAGACCTTAAAAATTACTTTCATTCTTATTTAATTATAAGGGTTGATGTAAATTTTTGGCGAATAAGCCAACTCACCAACTCACTACTCACTCGATTGAAAAATTGGGCCCCTGATCCAATTCATCGAGGACTGTCTCGACACTATGGACGGTGAGGGCGGCTTGGGCGGATGCTTTGCCGACTTGTCGAAGGCGTTTGACTGTGTCGCCCCTTCTGTCCTGGTGGAGAAGGCGTCCGCCCTGGGGATGTCCGGCGTTGCCCTGAATTGGATAGTCCTACATGTCCGACCATACTCAAATCACTGAAATTGATTTTTTCACGGATCAGGGTCACAAACTCTGATTCCAGTCTGACATAATACAAGTGAACTTAGGGGCTCCGCAAGGCTCGATCCTGGGGCCCCTCCTCTTCTTAATTTACGTTAACGACATCCACCTTCACCTACCGCCTGACAATCTCATTATCTATGCCGACGACATAACATTGATCACTAAAGACACTGGACCAATTCAGACTAGAAATAAATGCAAACATTGAGGCCAACCAACTAGCATAAAGGATGGCCTGCCACAAGGGTCAGTGCTCGCCCCACTGCTCTTTAATGTGTATAACGCCGACATTCCTGTAACTTGGTCCTTAAAGTTTATCTATGCAGATGATATTGCATTGGCATATCAACACCAGCATTTTCGACAAGCTGAGGAAACACTAACAAATGACCTCATGACCCTCGGTGAATATTTTAAAGCCTGGAAGCTAAACCCAAACCCAACAAAAACTGAGGTTGCTTGCTTCCACTTGAATAATAGACTGGCCAACCAAAAACTTAAAATCGTATTCAACACGGTGTTGAGCTAAATCACAAATGACCACCCACACGGTATCTGGGAGTCACTTTAGATCGGTCTCTCACGTTTAAAAGCCACTTACAAAATGTTCTGTCATTAGTATAATATTCAACTGCTGAGTACTGCGCTCCCGTGTGGTTAAATAGTATGCACGTTAGAGAGATCGACGCGTCCAGCTAAACAGGACCATGAGAGCCATAGTGGTACACTCATGGCAACCCCTGTACCCTGGCTCCCGGTGCTGTGTAATATCGCTCCTCCTGAAATAAAACGAAGAGATGCACTCATTAGGGAATACACTAAGATCTTATCTGCTTCACAGCTGCCCATCCATGATTACCTACCCCAGAATACGGGCCGATTGAGGTCCCGAAAACCACCTCTACGAACAGTCTCCCAGTTGATGGACATGAACTTCACCGTCCATACAAACTGGACTTCCCCTTGGGACGTTTTTCAGGGTCGGAACCACTTCTTAATAGCTGACCCGACCGTAACGGTAGGTGGTATGAATCTTCCTCAGAAGTGGTCTACACTTAATCGTTTCCGCACTGGAGTGGGAAGATGTATTTACTGGAAGTACAAAAAGGGGAATGACACAAGACTAGTCATGTGACTACGGAGCAGAGTGTCAAACTGTGGAGCACATAGTCGCAGAGTACCCAATGAGTGCTTTCCCGAAGGATTGACCGGTCTGCATAGCTCAAGTGAATCCTGAGGGCTGCAATGGCTTGGCGCAATGGATTTAGCTCTATAAAGAGAGATCTAATTTTTATTTTAGTGTTTAGTTTTTTACATATATTGATTCAGGTGCTCTGCACCGCAAATTTTATTACAGTATAATGGTAAAAAGTAAAAATTGTTTCAATCAATCAGTTTTTTAATCCGAAAAATTTATTTTTTAAACACTTTTTTATTTATAATTTTTTAATGCGATTTTTTTTAGATGCGGGTGGTGTTATCGGTGTTATTTTATCCAGCTTTTTAATCTCAATAAACCACAAAATTTCAATCAAAATCGTTAAAGCTGTTTTTTTTTTTATTTTGATCTTTTACGTTTCTAAGGGTTTTGGTAAACTACCCTTAAAATTAAAAATAAAAAACACCTAAAATTATTGTGGAACAATAAAAAAAATTTATACATGTTTCACACCATATGGCTTCCGCTCCACAATGTGTGAGAAAATAATGTACTCTATGAACTGCCACAGAAACTCCACGTTTTCCAGGTGTTGTCGAGTTGTTCACTATTTCTTCTGCAGGTTCCTGTTGTATTGAGAGCGTTCGTCCAATCGTCTGTCTTGTCGTCCACTGCTACCTGTGTTGTTGACGTGGAGCAGTTGTCGAGGATCTTAACTTATTCCAGATAGGCATAGTTTTCAAAAACGTGAAAAATGGTGAGTACATGAATATATTCATTTTATGTTTTAACTTATGTTTCATGAAAAAGTTATATTTTAAAGTTGTAAGTTAAATCCAAAATAAGGTTACGGTACCTACACATACTTTGTGTACCAGGCCTATTTTTGTAGAAAATGTTATTCTAAGCATAGGCTGGGCCTAGCTACCTTTGACCTAGCTTCCAATCTTAGTTGTACAAACATGCCAACCTATTTTTCTATTCAAGTTTTGAAGAGTGTTAGGAATTAATAATTAAGATAAAAATAAGCCAATTAGGCCCTAAGCATTGCTACACTGGCCTAAATATTGGAATATGTTTGATTAAGGTTTAGCTTACTGGTAGCTCTAAAAATTTATTGTACTTGCCTAGACGCAGTCATACCAAAATATTAAGTTTCTAACTTAAATTTTGTTTAAATCATTAAGATTTAAGTTTATAAAACACAAGGATTAACTTAATATTAAAGTTCTCTGGTCTAGATTATAAGTAAAGCTTCTATGAATGACTTGTTGAAATTTCCAATAACTTCTGGCCTAACCTACATTTATACTTTTTAAGCTTAGGTTATAGGCCTATTAAGTTTTTAACAGTAGGGTACGGTACTGGTACCTTGATTGTTTTTCATTTACCTATTTGTAATTCTTTCAGCCAGCACCTCCGAGTTCAACCACTGTTGGGTCAGGCAGTAGGTCTCCCTCTAAGGCTGTAGCCCCAAGATCTTCCACAGGCGGGACTGTCAGACAGAGGTATGGTTAATACCACCTAACCAGGACTACATAACTTAACACATAGCCTACTTATATTTCCATCCATTGTCCTTTGTGGTAAGGAATCGGATACCGGTAGGTCAAGGACAATTTTAAAGAAAAAAATAAGTTACCTAACTAGATTTATATTTTTTACCATTGAGGCAAGTGCCATCATATACTCCACCAAGTATCTTTTCACTGCTCGTTTGACTGTTTGAAAAAAAAAACTTAATCCCAAGAAATATTTCTGGTACGACAGGTAACTTACAGTTTCATTCTTTCAAAAGCAGGTTTGTGTTCAAATGTGGCTAATCAGAACATGCTCAAGTATAATAACTTAAGAGAAGGAGCGATAAAAAAGCCACGCTGTTCGAAAGAATTTTTCAACTGATCTGTATATATAGGACTAAGCTTAGTCCTAGGCCCATCCAAGATTTTGTAGCGAACCCCAGCCTTGGTCCGTCTACCACTTTTAGGAGCGTAACTAATTAATTCTTATAGTAATCGGGGATAATGTGGGTTTCTACTTAATAACAGATACATGTGTTTGAGCGGACCTTTCTTTTAATCAGAACAAAACCCTATCTATACGAAATACAAAACATAAACTGGATTCTAATAATTTCTTATACAAAATGTCTTCTCAAACAAAAAACAAAACAATATTAGGCCTAATTCTCTCTTAAAACATTTAGGCCTACTCTGGATGGCAAACTCGCTCTGGAGGTAGTGCAATCTGATCAACTGAGACTTTAATATAAACTTAAACAAACCTATTCCTTCTTGAATACTCTACAGAAATAAACCCTCTTTTCTTAAAAATTCTCAACTACAATAAAACTTAATGACTCAACCCCAAAAACTCTAACTAACGAAAAACCCCAAGAACTTCTCACAGGGCCTATTTTTCCCAAAATCAACCAATACGGTACTCACCTGACCGCCCCGGGTCCAGGCACCGCTCTCCCCAACTACAAGGAAGTTGACCTATATATTAGATCGCACCTCGCCTCTGACCTTCAGTTCGATGAACCCAGTGTTTTAACTTACCTCCAAAGCGCCTTGCCATCCAGCGGGACCTTGACTCTAGTCATGACCGTTGCGGCCTACTAAAGTACACAATGTTCATAGTCTTTTATCTAATAAAAAATCCCTAAATACATCTCTCCTTCACAATTTGTATGTATTTTTTCAGTCAAAGATTCCTCTGAGGTTCCTCATTACAGCGTCCCACCACACTATACATGATTATCATTTATTTTTTTGTATAAATCTCTCTCTTAAACTAAATTGGAAGTAGAAGAGGTTTGGTCGCTATAGGCTACAAGCTCTTATCCTTTGCAGGAATATAAATCCCCAAGCCAACGATCCTTCGTGGAAAGTTTGGTCTATTTAAGATATCCTTTTCAAATATCTTTAAATCTTTTCTCTAGAACCATTTCTTACATTTAATTTGACCAAGGCCTGAGAGTCAAGGTATAAGGTAAAACACCCAAATGCCGTGATCTTATCGAATACCGTGATTCACATACTTTTTCACTAATAATTAGAAAACCGGCAGTCAAAGACGTCCATTTTAACATTTACAACCAAATTCGATGTTTTGAGGTCAATTATGGAAGTCTTTGTCTTCACTCAAATCAGGCAGTCTGAACAAAATGTGGTTTAGAAGTTGGCATGTTCTGACACAGGCGTTTGGCTTAAGATCGTTACCGTACGTAATCAAACTAATTTCGAATATTTTCTATTTACTAGGGGGCCCGTGCAGCGCAATGCGCTGCATTTATTAGAGTACCGGGTGATCAAACCTTGATCCATGGTAATACTTTGAAAAAATGTCGCTATAGTGAAAATCAGATCGATCTTCATTACCAATTCTCCCACTTCCCAATGTGATAGTGCTGAGATGTGGTGCTCGTTCTTTTAGGTCTAAATTAGCTGAGATTACGTAGTTGTTCTTTTGCCGATATGTCTTAGGGCCTTTGTCTAAACCCTCCTATAAAATTTTAAATAAATTCACAGATGTTGGATCCACATATAGTTCATAAAAAATAAAACGTAAATGACAAAAGAATAAAAATCAACATTTCATTACTGCCCCGGTCCTGTATGAGTTATGCAGCACTCACTGCGGTTGTTTTTGTAGTACTACTGTATGAGGTAGTCAATGACATAGTGTATGAGTCCACATTACTATTTATGCCTATATCCTCTTTGACTTAACTTTCCATGACATTACAAAATTTAAATAAAGAAATCAAATAAATTAAGAGAATCTACATCTTTGTTGGTGTGGTCCATTTTGTTTTTAGGGGCATTTTTATTTTGGTTAACATTTTTCTTTATAAAAACCATTTTTGTAATAAGCTTGTTTTCTATAGGCCTACTGGAGGTAAAAAACTTTTAAATGTTGTCTTTTACACCTCTAGGTTTTTTTAAATATGTGTAGCATTGTGCATAAAACATGTTTATACTATAATAGTAAATAAAAAGGTTATTACACTTACAACCAACTATCCCTTTTCCTTATAGTTTACAGCAGTTTGAAAACCCATGCACACAAATTTGGTGTTCTATTTTAGTATTTGCTACCTTTCATTATTGTTTCAATACCAGTCGGACAACCAATAAGACCCATGTCAAAAATTTCAATTTCCAAAATTTGTTTCGGAAAAAAATGAATTTTTCCAGGTTTAAGTTACAAAAATTATTTTTGTGAACCAAATACGTGTGAATAAAATTTTCAAGCAAAATATACCTGCTACATTTTGAGAAAAGGTTAAATCCCCAGATTAGACACTCCTCGTATTAAAGTATGAAATTGTGTTGATATTTTAGTACCAGTTCAATTTGCTTCTATTCAAGAAATCTAAAATAAATAAAGAGATTATTTTGTCTTCATTTGTTTTAGATTCCTTGCTTCTATTCAGCTTTTAACATATGTGTTTGTTTGTTCAACTATCAACAGCTGTTTTATTGAGCAATTCAAAATAAATTGTCCCCCATGTTAATCTTATGGACAAAAAATGAACTTTGATAGCTTCCAGTGAGCTTCAGAATTTAAATATCAAAAATCTAAAACCTTATTGCAAAACTACGAACTGAGGCCATTCTTTTGACACCTCAAACTTTAAAATTGGTCCAGAAATAAGGGAGGAGAAGCGTTAACAAAAAAGGGGCATCACGTATTATATATATAGATACATGAATTTTATGTTTATAATGAACGATGGTATGATTAATTTAAAGTATTGGTGTTTTTATAGATGCCGAAAACATTTAAGTTATTAAAAAGGCATCACGGACTTAAGCAGTGAAACAATACAGTTTTCCAAATCATTGGCGGATCTAGGGAGGGGCGGAAGGGGCGATCCCCCCCCCCCCGTAAGGAAACTTTTCGGGCAGTTTTACCTGGAACATTTTATATCTTTCCATTACACTTTTGAAATATTAGACATTGTATTTCAATAGAAAAATAAACGAATTTTAAATGCATTTTAAAGGGTTTTAAATTAATTTATAACACTAATATCAAAGTATGAAGGTTTTGCGCAGTCTGCGTCTGCGTTGCAATCATTCAAAGGCTGCATGTATACCAGGTCCAGGCGAAGCCGAACTGTCGAGAATGTCGATTAGCACGCGGCGCAATGTTGGCGAGCCCGAAGCTCCGCGAACAGCTATCCTCGGTTGTTCCCTCCATTCGCGCGCAATGTAGGCCTACAACCCCAAAAATCACCGGTTTAGTACATTAACTTTGTCATCCAAAGAAGGGTTTTGCTTGCATGAAATGGGATAGTGGGACTTTGCGATAGTACCGAGATCCTCAAATTTTTAGACCTTACCGACCCTCCGAATCACCGTCAAAAAGCTTAAAAACTGGCGTAATTTTTCACTTTTTCATACGATTGGCTAGTTTTGACCTTGAAGAAACGGTTTGTAACAAAAATTATCCATAATCATTTTAAAATTACGTTGAATTTATAAATTAAGACCATTTAAAATTAGACGTAGATTTCGTGGCGGTCCGATGTTCAACAAATCGGCGATGTTATCCGTTGGACTGCCAATGATTTTATTTGAGTATCTTCGCAAGAGCGCTTTCGGCGACTAGCAGTTGACTATGGCAAGCCACCGAAAGCGCTCTTGCAAAAATTAAATTGCTGCCATTTTGGAAGTGGAAGAGATATAAAAATACTTCGTAATATTTCAAATTTAAAAATTATATGCATTTTGTTTGAAAATTTTTGAAATACCTAGGCCTATTGATATTACATTTACACATACAGTTACAGAAAACTAAGCAAGATAAGACTGCATAAGATGATAAAAAAAAAAAAAAAAAACTGATGAAGTTTGGGTCTAATCTTCTGACATGCTATAGCTTTACACACTAAAATTAGAGTCAATGGATATTTTGAGCAACTTTGAAGAGCCATATTAGAAAAACTTCCTGAAAATGGGCATTGATGTGATTTAGGTACATGCCAAATATAAATTCAATACAACACCCCGTTACGGAAATAAAAATTCTTAAGTGTAAAAAACAAAATGGCGGCTAGCGGCTTAACAATGCATTTTAGGACAATTATGTTTTTTTTCTGTTTGTTTTGGCATGCATAATAACCTAGAAAAGTTTGTAAAGGTGGAAGCTGGATACCCTGTATATATAAATTTTAATGACTATTATTTTTGGGCACCTAAAAACAAAAAAGTAATATGCTCCCGGGCTTAGGTTTTACCATGAGACCTACGGCATTAGCTTATTCCCGATGGAAAATTCACCAAAAAAGAAAAATCACATTATTTTAGAAAATAAAACTTAATTATAGAATAATTGATGAAAAATCATTACCGGTACTTTTCCGGTTCATATTTGTTCTGAGCAGGAAACCAGAACTGGACAATGTCGGAGCATCTGGATACAGCTACAGCTACATTTTCAAAAAAGTAGCTTAGCTACAGCTACAGCTACACTTTCAAAAAAGTAGCTAGCTACAGCTACAGCTACAATTAAAAAGTCGCTCGCTACAATTTAAGCTACTTTGCTACTTTCGCAATCTGGTACTGTTTTTCTCTTGTGATGTATAAGTTAACCACCCAATTTTCCCACTTAAAAGAAGTAAAATTAAGTTTTTAGCGAATTTCCCATAGGGAATAAGCTATTACTGTAGGTCTCATGGTAAGACCTAAGCCCGGGACCATGTTACTTTTTTGTTTTGAGGTGCCCAGAAACCAAAAATAATAGTCATTAAAATTTTTATATATATATATATGTATATATATATATGTATATATATATATATATATATATATATATATATATATATATATATATATATATATATATATATGTCCCTAGACACGATAACTCTCGTAAAAATGGTCCGATCGACACCAAATTTGGTAGAGATGTGTAATCCTACGTTTATTTGGATGAGTTCGAAAACCAGACATATCGACCTACCGGAAGGGGTAGTTTTGGGGGGTTTTGTACCCCAAAATGGGTTTTTTGCATTTTTCATATGTAAATTTTAAAAATTTTAAATTTTTATTTCGACCATTGGATTTAGCTCAAAAAAACACACAATTTAGTATTTTGAAGCTTTGCTCTATCTCCATTGGTTACCGAGATATTACAAAGTCTAAAGACAGTACACTGTCTTTTGGGGCTCCAATGTTAATCTTATGGAGAATAAGGATGTGTTAATATTTCACTTATTAACCAATATTTTTTAATGAAACTTGGTATTTAGCTTCATTTGGTTGAGATTCATCCATTTAAGGTAAAAAAATCTTGGTTTTTGTACTTATCATGGCAGCAAACCTGCATACTCTTTTCCCATGTTAATCATATGGAGAATAGGCAAACTCTTTTATTTATGGACAGATATTGATGAAACTTACTGTTACTATATGGCTTTATATGGCCGAAATAAATTTTTTCTATGCTAAAAACCTACTTTTAGTGTCCCCCATGGCAGCATACCTGCATACTCTTTCCTATATTTATCTTAAGGAGAATAGACATTTATTTCCCTATTTATGAGCACGTGATGAAATTTTGTTTACAAGTTTAGCTGGTCAAAATTAATATTACTAATTTGGAAATTCGCTGAGTACGCAGGTCTGCTGCGACGGGGGGTATTTTTTAATGCAGGCCTATACATTTTTTTGGTATTGTGTTTTGACATATTTTCATTTTAATATCATAATTTAAGACTCTTATGGAGCCAAGATAATGTAAACAGAATAGTGGTATGGAAATATAAATTGTCGAATAAGAAGACTTATATCAAAGACGTAAATAACAATATTTATTAAGTTATCTTCACAAGTTCATGACATTATTCTTAGATCGGCCACGGTAGGGTTAATGCTGGCGTATGCACACATAGTCCATGGAGTTAGCTCCAAAAAGAGCCATAATATTTCAGTGCTGGATACTGGTCTAAAAGTTTTTTACAATGCTTCTACATCAAATGGTATGTACAAAACCGCCGGGAGACACTCTCAATAGTCCGGATCACCCCCATATGACGTCATCAAAATGGCGGCCAACCAAATTTGCAGTGTTTTAGTTAAATACTTATTACTGCCCACCAAGTCAACCAATTTTGACTTTTAATGTGTCGTTTTGTAGGTATTGAAATTCTGCAACTGTAATACCCTTAAAATACCTATACGCAATGGAAAGTAATCTTCAATTCCAACGAGCGAAAACCATAACAGCTGACTAACCTTCTCTCGTTTTTATTTAGAAGCCATGAACGATGAAATGTAAACACAATTATTATGTTTTATTGAAACCAAAGTAGCGAGTAAAGTAGCTAAATAATCCGCTACAACTACTCTAAAAATGTAGCTCGCTACAGCTACAAGCCACTTATTTTCAAAAGTAGCGGAGCTACACTGACGCTACTAAAAAAGTAGCGGCGCTACAGTAGCGCGCTACAAGTAATATAGCGCTACAAGTAGCGCGCTACTCCCCAACACTGTCTGGATCTTCTCTTCACCACATGAACTCTTTAGGGTAGCTGTATAAGTTTTGTTAGGTTTGGTTTGGTTAGTTTGATCAAAACACTAAAAGTAACTGAATGACCAACCAACTATGTGACATGTAGCTTTTAAACATCTGTAAATAGCTGTAAATAAATGTATTTTTAACGATTAGGGTACTGATATAATCACAATATTAGATTGGTATTGTGTAATTGATTTAAAACTAATGTAACATTTTTTACCAATTTGAATTGCTTGATTTCGAGCAACACGTTTACTCGTTTTTACTTAAAACGATAGGCATTACTTATATACAGTCTCTGAAAATATGCTTAAAAAAGTTACTCGGTAATCTTTAAACTGTCAAAGTAATTCATACATTTTTTATCGCAGGAAAACTGCACCTACAACATCAGCTCGTAACAGGAACACTGGGACCAACAGCGGAGGAATGTGGAGGTTCTACACTGACGACTCCCCTGGGATCAAAGTGTGAGTATTTATTTTTTACTGCAATAATAATGCAAAATTAACTGTTGTATATCAAATTTTAGCCTACACACTTAAAGAAAAAAGTGTCAATAGACCTAGAAACTACTGGCCAAACTCTTAAAGCACAAGGCGAAAGTTCAAAAACACAACTTTTCAGGAGAGGGAAAAGCTGTCTCTTTTACCAAATATTTGAGATAAATTAAGTTTAGTTGGTTAGTTAATAAATAGACATGCATGACATGATTCAAATTATTAATTACTTTCAATCAAACAATTAATTTTAATTCATTAACCTAATTAATTTTTTTTAGACCTAAGTGTAAAATACCGGTACCGGTAACCAAATATTTAGCTTAATAAATTTAAAACATATATGGTATTGAAATACGTTTTTCTTAAATATAAGTGGAATTGTAAACAGTTCAGAGTTAATTGCACACATCTTCTTCATAATAGGTTGCAAAGTACTATTATAAGAAGGTAAATAAAAATAACATCCCACAATTTTTTTTGTTTTGTTTCTGTTTCTTTTTGAAATCCTAACCTGAAACTAGTGGTTTCCAAAAATAATATTCTTGAATTCATCATGAATTTTAATTCCAAGCGTTACTAAAAAAAATAAGGAGCTATTTTCATTGAATAATGGGGTACACATTTTGACTCATTGATGCTGGATGATTTACGTTACAACTATACAAGTTGTGTGCTATAATTTTTTTTTTTTAATTCCCTGAGCTCTATACTCACGTCCAAAAATTAGTTTCCAGAATGATCACTGCTGCAAAAATAAAATGTTATCTAAAAACAAACATTTTCCCGGATACATGGTTTTAAGGTTTAGCCGAAAATTTGTACGTAGTGACAGTCTTTTTTTACTTCTTATGACTCTTAAATCTTTTAATTTTTCATCCTCAATAACTTACAGTAGACTCTCGGGAGTTACGACATTCTTTGATCCGTAACGTCCCATAATCCGACGTCACTACCCCGGCAATATCTCACATTAAGTGCGAGAGAGGGAGCAATCTTTTAGCAAACAGGAGTAATAACTATTTACAAACCATGCACTGATAAATTGTGAATATAGGTATGCAATTTAACAACAAAAAAATGACAAAGTGGTTTGTAACCCTTTTAAAGCCTATTTTCCCATAGTCGTCTCGTGCGTCTGTCGCTTAGCAATGATCGCTCCACGTCAATCGCGGGCCACTGCTTTGCATTGTTTCAGGTTAGTCTTTTTTCCGAGACACGTCTATTGCTTAACCCGCCACCATATGTAACTGAGCCTAGCGTCCATCGCAGACCTCTGCTCGTAGAGGTCGCATTTATTTGTGAAAGAACAACGTGTTTTCAGTTGTGGACTGTTTCCAATTATTTCTAAGTTGTAGAATTACCTACCTAGTTTAAATGTTTGGTGATATTTCCCAATGAAAGTGGTGTTTTAATAGTGAAGATGACAAATTAATCAAATCCATATCAGAGCACCTTACTTAGTTTGGCCTAAAACATGAGTCTTGTAAAGACGCCTTCTTCTCTGTCTTTGCACAATATTTGTGATATTAGTTCATCATCTACATCCTCCACTAATAAACAGTTCACTATTACGACTCATTTTACAAACAGCACCAACACCACTCCATTCGCCACCAAATACATCCACTCACTCATTTAATAATCACAACAAATAGACATGTCTAGGAAAATAGCCCCCAGCGATCTCCGCTCTAGCGGTCATCGGTAAGCAATAGACACCGCTGGGAAAATAGGCCTTCAAATAAACAATTTTTACCTTAGTCTGAGATGTTTAACCTTTTTTATGCTGTAATGGACACCTTCAATATCTATTATCATCTATAATTGGACAGGGCTCTGGTCAAATATTTGTTGTACTAACAAGAGTGTAATGTATACTAATGGCGAAATTATAAAACAAATTACTATAATTCGGGCTAAGTTGCTCGCTTAAAGATCCTAGCATCTATATATATAATTCTGTAAGTAAAATTTTTGTTGCAAAATTGAGGGCGTTATACTAATCACAGAAAGATGGGAAGGGTCTCAAATATTACAAGGAAATGAGAAATAATGTAATACGATAATATAATGTAAGACGCCATAAGAATAGCATGGTGATTTTAAAATTTCTGCTTTGTGTACATTACAACATGTGTTTTGGTTTGTTAAAAAAAAATGTTTGCAAGTGATACTGGAATTTTTGGGAAAAATGTACTGGAATTCCAAAATCAGATGTCAGTAGACACCCTGTACCAAAAAATTTATAGGGATTGCAAAGGTTTACTTTGTTTTAAGAAAAACAAGTTACGCGTTTTTATTAGGAGAGCCGAAAATTGTCAGTGAGGTAAGACGGTCTACTTTGAGGAGCGGTGTGTTTTTGTGGCGCTAAAATACGAGGCATGTTTTTTTAAGTAAGTACCATTTTAAAATAAAAAATAAAATATGAGAGATTTAAAAAAAATTTTTACGTGAAAGCCTGTACTTTAGGCTACTTTTCTACATAATTTCCTCCATAATTAAGACACACTTCATCATATCCCCCAATTTCCTTTACAATTTTGTTGTCATAGGATTCTGCCGCCTGCTTTGAGACTCACCTTCACACAGCCGTTTTGACATCGCCGTCATTGTCGTGGTGCACTTGTTCCCAACCAAATTCTCAGATCAGTTTCTGGGTTCGATAAGTCACATGTGGACAGGCATTATCGTGAAGCAAAATGATGCCGGTAATTATATAGAAGAACGTACTCAATCTTAAACTTTTTCATATTGAGATATCATCGAGAATACTACTTGAACGTGATAGAAAACAGGAAATGAAACGTCGGAAAATGTATTTCGACGATATGTAAGGACGTATAACCAAAATATTAGTAACTTAACAACGCCTATTACCGCAGCGCGCTGTTAACCTTCCGCTGCCGGCGCGGGCCATAGCACACTGAGTAAATAAACTATACTATATTATGATTAAAATCAATTATTTAAACGACTAATTACCTTGTATTTATTCTGAAGAATCTGATGGAATCACGGATTGTTCACGGATTTTATCGTGATCGTTATCAGTAAGATTATCTTTGGGTCCTTCACCTGCTTATCGGTAGGTTGATAAAAGGTTGAGCGCTCGGCTTACATATTCAGTCGTCATCATGTTTGTAGTTTATAATTTTATCCTGCAGTACATTCCTTAGACATGCTGAAGGCAATAGAAAATGATTAAAAATGCGAGGACATTCCAACGTAACCTAACCTAACTGCCCCGCGGCTCTCCCGGCGGGTCTGTCGCGGGATGGCTGTGGGACGGCCTAGGTTAGGTTAGGTTAGGTTAGGTGTCTTAGCCATTTCCATTATGTGGGAACCCAATAGAAAATTGTTTAAAAATGCGGGGACATTCCAAAAAAGACCCCTTTGTTTTTGGTAACGCACCATGATTGTAAAAAAAAATTCGCACTTCACTACTTGATGAAGAAAATTCAATACCACTAATGATAGTGAATTCGCATTCGTCGCAAACTCGGAGCGGAAGGTTACTTTGATCGGACATCACTCGACACTGGTCACGGACTGCACAGTGCACCGGGCCAGACAGGTTAGACATCGCCCGCGCTATCAGATTGCTTAACTTAGTTTGCGATAAACCAGTAATAACCGCTTGTTATCGCCTTTCCGACACTCTATTTGCTCTTTTCTTTGCTTCTCTATTTATAATCTAGATGATATCTCAATATGAAAAAGTTTAAGATTGAGTACGTTCTTCTATATAATTACCATGATGCCGTTAATCATCATGCATATTTTTGCGACCATCTTTAAATGCCCTATCCCAGTTTCGTACCATTCCATCACTCATGTTTTCACCGTACACCATACAGATCTAGCGATGAATAAAGATCGATTTCAGGGCTTCCAACAGAAAACTGATAACAGACTGTACTTTGCAGTTAGTGGGATTCTCAGCAAGTTCTAAGCAGCAAGGGATTCTAAGCAGTGAGCAAAGGCTTCTTAAACATTTAAAAAAGTACGAACACAGTGGCGAAAAATGCCGTAATGGCGTCCGTGCGTTTTCGATAGATGTAGGTACACAACGCGCATGTGCAAATCGCCAAATGTTGCTCTGCAGTGGCGGGATTCAAAAACAGTACTTACTTTAAAAACGTGCCTTGTATAAGAAAATCTGAGGGAAGCGAAAATACTATTTCAACTTGGGGATAAACAAGATAATGAAATAGTTGATGAAAAGAAAGGTACAAAAACACTATTGAAATGTATTAATCCTGAAATGGGTGCTGAATATCCATCACATTTGTTTTCTCATTGCAACTTTTTAACATTATGTTGATTTTTTCCTTAGCTCAAGGACTATGATTTCTTTAAAAATCAATTTAAAAATTCCAAATAGGTTTTTACGGTATACAAAATTAAGCATTTATTCATGACGCTTATCCCAATATTGTAGAGTGCTTTGGAAGCGGATGGTCTATGCAAACAATATTGCTAAAATATTACAAAAAAATAAAAAATAAATCTAGAAACTTTCCTCCTAAAGTATAGGTTATCCCGTAAGGTCTACATATATTTTTTTGGTGTTTTTTGTCCCTATAAGCCACTTGTATACCTGATTTTACTCTCTTGTGGAACAAATGCTAAGTTGTTATCTTTTTTTTCAGTGGTCCAGTGCCCGTGTTGGTGATGTCTCTGCTGTTTATTGCGTCCGTCTTCATGCTGCATATCTGGGGAAAGTACACTCGATCTTAAACTCTCTAATTCGCATTTAAATCATTCCAACTGCGTCATCTCATACGAGTATTTATATCTTGTTTGTATGTTTAATAATTTATATTTAATTTATGTTATACATAAATATAAGATAACATGTTTGTAATACTGTTTTATTGAAACTCCTTTAAAATATCTGGTTAAGTATATGCGATGTAAGTGGGGCGTCTCCCCCATTTATTCCGTTTGAAGACGGAAACTCGATACGATATTCCGTTTTCCCCAAACGTGTTAATTCAATCCCCGTGGATCTTATCCTTCGCCCGTCATTTATCTAAAAAGGAAGCCAGCTTTGATGATTAATAATTGTAATTGAATAATGAATTTTACAAATAATATTGTTCCCCCAGTTAATTTAATACCAACTGTATATCGGACTTGACCTTATCTTACTAATGTCTGTACATGCAGGCTTCCTTCCCTAAACCTAATTTAATTGTCCCCAAATAATTACATGATTCTAATTTTCATTGTTTTAATTACCGAATTGGATTAATATTTAACTTAGGTTCCCCATACCCCGTTTCTCCCCTCAAGTTCCTACCCTACCACATGGCGTTGTTACCTGATAACCGGAGCTGATGTGTGTCGGTCAGCGATCCGCAGTCGAGTCCCGGCGCCTGATGGCTCCAGGGACCGGGTGGCCTTCCGCGCATGCGCAGATCGCACTGTCTTTGCCTATTGTTACCTGACCAGCTGTTGAGTCCGAGTGTGAGGTTTGGGGAGAGACGCCACATAAGAGTTAAATAAGTTGGGATATGAGTATAAAAAAGTAAAAATGCCACCGCCGAAACACAGCACCATCTTCTAGGGTTACAATTTCACCATTTCCCCGGATTTTAAGGGTAAAATTTACACTGGGGAATTTCAACATATAAAGAGAATTTTTTTGGGAGGGTGGGCTTTACTATATTGAATAATGAAATAAAATTACCTTGTCCAATCACTGGTTATCAAAAGACGACATGTTTCGTTCCTTAGAACTTCATCAGGTCTATAGTATGCAACTAGCACATAGTCCAATGTATTATTACACTGTGGTTTGTCAAATGATTCAATAATAAGTTGTTCCAGTCACTAAAACTAAAAGTTGTCATAATGATAAAATTAATAAAACTGATTACAATTGTACTTGGGCTGGTCAGCACCTCACTCTTATCACAAACTAGATAATACTGATTCATTGGTCGGGTTCACATTCATCCACCACAGCTGGGATTCGGTGGATTTTTTTGCGGTTAGCAAAAAAGGCACGTGAACGTCGACAATCAAAATCCCGGTGGGTTCATAAGACGGCAGCAAAATGACGTCACTAGGATCCACCAGGGTTTATCACGTGACCATTGGGATTTGTCACGTAATAATCTAAATCCCGGTTGCGGTGGACTGCGCCGGATGAACGTGAACCCAACCATTGAAGGTGTTGTCTTATTATTATTATTATTATTTTCTCCAATGGCATCCATGTTGATGTTTTTCTTACTTTCACTTTGAATTTTTTTGCATTTTTGTTTGTCTATGTACGTATGTATCAAAAATAATATTTGTTTAAAAAAGTTTGATCACTAAAAATGTTGTTGGGATCGTTTTTTTTTTTTTTTTCTTTTGTAGATGGTGAATTCTTCTTTTACATCAAGCTTAAAGCTTTTGGGTAAAACCTGAATTATTTACATGTCCTTCTCGATTGATGTGTAGCTATGGCCTTCTGATACTAAATGTTCTGTGTACGAGAATTGTTGATCATGAAGTCGTGCCTAAAGAACGTGCTATGGTCCGATATTATCATCCATAAACGACCCTAAGCCAAAGAAAATTCGCTGGTGTGACAAGTCCCTATTATGGCGGCTCCCAGGGAAAGGGGGGGGGGGTGAAGGTGTAATTCTATTGCTGGCCTACACTTACTGTATTTATTTAGCCCAAGATCCTCTCAGATCTGTCACCTAAATTAAATTGCACTGACTTTTTGGTTTTAAAATTGATCATCATATTTTATTTATTTATTTCTCAAAATATTGTTTAATATTTCGCTCATGCGCTGAAAGGCTCGATCGTTTAGGTGAATCCCATCAGGCCGTGTGGGATTGGAATAAAAATGCTGAAAATACTGGGCAGAGTCTTCGCGGGCGATCGGCAACTGAACAACGTGGGTAATAGAGTCTTGAAGAGTTGAAATGAATTTGTTGATTTCGTCAATGTGGTGAAGTTTTTCTGTGTTGTTTCGGAATTTAAGGAAAGGGGGTAAGGTCATAATGATTAAAGGGTTGGGTGCGGATAGCTTCCTAATCAGCCGTATCAAGGATTTAAACTGATTTTTAAAATCGGTCAAAGCAATTCCCCTATTAATATCATTAGTCCCAATGAATAAAAGGGTTGGCATATTGGTGTCCAATGATGTTGAATTTGCCTTTAAAAATTGCTTTATGTCCCTAATGGTAGCCCCTGATATTGTTATAGCCCGATAAAAGGAAAAATTATTTTTTAACTTATTGTGGTGCTCAACATAAAACTTGTACCTTTTAAGCTGAGAATCTCCCAGTAGATTAATTCGCAACATAATTTTTGAGAGGGTTTTGTGGTGATGTGAAAATCGGGGTATGGGTGCGGGGTGCGGGGGGGGGGGGAGAGTATTATTCGGTGGCAGCCGGCCGTGGCGCGGGGCGGGGGGAAACCGGTTGTGGCGCGGGGTGGGGGGGGGTCCCTGACCTTGGCTAGACCGATCGATATTTTGTCATGTACTGAATTTCTGATAACAACAAATATACGCGGAGAGGGAAACTACTGGAATTGCTATCACCCGACTCAACCTCTTAAATATACGCTAACCGTAATTACATCTGAATACTGAAATACTATTATTTAAATACTGGCATTAAATCTTATGAAAATATTGTATAACTTAAGGGAAAATATTAATTAAAATTCCTGAAATGTAAAACAACTCGTGTCAATACTATGGGCAGCTTTTTTTAATATTTTATTTATTTTTTTGTACATTTTACATTTTTATTTATAGCCTGCTACCTTAAACAAGTGAGATAGCCTATATTATATTTTTCCAGAACGTGGGATACCGGGATCCTGAGACCATTGATTGACTTCAATAAATATTAAATCCTTTGTGGATCCAGGTACCGAATAATAAATTATCTTGTGGCCACGTTCCTCCAAAAAATTAATAGATATATATATATATTTTTTTTTTTACCCATAATGTTAACAGATGAGACACATTTTACTACAGTAGCTAAATAGCTAAATAGCTAAATGAAAATATTTAAAACATAATACCTTAATGGGATGACGCCATGTGGTATTAGCTATAGCCTAACATAAAATTGCTTCCGAATTTTCCTATAAACCCTGTAAGCGGTCATTAAATAACCAACAGTTGAATAAAATTATTGTTACGTACTTTAATACAACTGAAAAAAATATGAGATCTTAATTCCAAGATTCCAAGTTCAAAGTCGGGTGACAATTTTTGTTTTTCGAGAGTGACGAAAAAACCTGTTAAAATAATGAAGTTGATGAAAATTCGTAATCCCAAATGAATAAATTTACTGAACTGAAAACGGTTACACGCCGCCGCGCAAACACGTGATTGAGTTGGCCGTTTCCTGTCGGCCTGCCCGCATAGACATGCTCCGCCCAGAAACAATCTTCTTAAAATTCCCTGATTAAATTTGGAAAATAAATTAAATTGACGGGCAAGGGATAGTTTAAAGCTCTGCTACCAATTTTGGGGCGTCTCCCCCATTTATTACGTTTGAAGACGGAAACTCGATACGATATTCCGTTTTCCCCAAACGTTGTTAATTCAATCCCTGTGGATCTTATCCTTCGCCCGTCATTTATCTAAAAAGGAAGCCAGCTTTGATGATTAATAATTGTAATTGAATAATGAATTTTACAAATAATATTGTTCCCCCAGTTAATTTAATACCAACTGTATATCGGACTTGACCTTATCTTACTAATGTCTGTACATGCAGGCTTCCTTCCCTAAACCTAATTTAATTGTCCCCAAATAATTACATGATTCTAATTTTCATTGTTTTAATTACCGAATTGGATTAATATTTAACTTAGGTTCCCCATACCCCGTTTCTCCCCTCAAGTTCCTACCCTACCACATGGCGTTGTTACCTGATAACCGGAGCTGATGTGTGTCGGTCAGCGATCCGCAGTCGAGTCCCGGCGCCTGATGGCTCCAGGGACCGGGTGGCCTTCCGCGCATGCGCAGATCGCACTGTCTTTGCCTATTGTTACCTGACCAGCTGTTGAGTCCGAGTGTGAGGTTTGGGGAGAGACGCCACAGCTTCCCCCCCCTCCGGGCAGGCATCCTGGAAGGAGCACTCCAACTCTTGGGCTGTCTGAAGGCTGGATTAGGTTTTGAGGCTCGGGAAGAAGGGTTAATGGGGGTTTGGTTTAGGGAAGTGAAACCATTAATATAGTCCATTATGAGACTGGGGGTGCACAATGCATGATAAATAAGTAATTTTCTACAAATATTTCTACAACAATAAATATGTATATACCTATACTATGTGCATCATAATAATAATGGTTTGATTCATGCATACACATATATAATGAATAATTTCTTGTAGATATAAGTTTCACTTAAATTACACTAAGAGTTCCGGTTTGTGAATCTGGTATGAGGCTGTATGTGTGTGTGTGTGTGTGTGTGTGTGTGTGTGTTTGTGTGTGTGTGTGTGTGTTATTGGCCTGTTCCCTCTGTGATAGTGAGGGTACAGCCGACTCATCCCTGATGTGCCAGGTTGGGAAAATGGTTGCTAAACAAAAATGCAATCATTTTTCCCTGAGTTTTTACTGTTTGGTACCTTTAAAAAAAAAATTTCCTAACAAACAGGGAGGCCGGTGTGCCATTTGCCCTTCCACTTGAGCCCTTGGCCCCTGAAGATGCAACCTCGGCGAAATTACATCCTAGTCACAGGGGGGGGGGGGGGTCAAGATAATGGAGTGGGCAACCATGGTAGTGTGCTTGTGTTATGTATGTCTTGTGTCTGTGTTTCGGTTTACCTGCTATTGTATGAACCCTAACTTATTATTAACTACTAACTTAACCTAATATCACTACTCCTTTTAGCAAACATGGGCTTAATATTGGGGCATGAAAAATTTCTTTAATTGTGAGACGTGAGCTCGAGTGACAAATTTTCCATTTGAAGGATCTATCAATCTCACCGTAACTGGGGAAGTAAATGATTCAATTATTAGGGGCTTGGACCATAATGGTAGAAGCTTGGCATTGATGTGGTCTATCGCCTTACTTTGGGGGTACTGTCGATGCATAACCCAGTCGCCAGGTTTATATGGCTGAGGAACGCGCTTGGCATCGTACTTGATTTGTCGTCGCTGTCTGGCCTTCTTGAGGTTTCCAACTGCTTCTGTCCATCTTTTTTGCCTGTTTTGGGAAGATTGATCTTTGGACAGGAGTTTATCTAAGTCCCATTGAAGCTCCAAAGGATGTGATATTGTGAAATTTAAGAAAAGCTCAGCTGGTGAGAAACCGGTGCTTTCGTGTTTAGCTGAGTTAAAGGCTAATTGAAAGAAATGAATATTTTGGTCCCATTCAGTATGGTCGTGACTGTGAAAAATCCTAAGAGCGGTTTTAATGTTTTTATTTACTCTCTCTGCATGACTGGGGTTCGGATAGTGTGGGGTGGTGGTTATATGTTCAATCCCAAATTCTAGGCACATTTCCAAAAATTCCTTTGACCTAAATGTTCCAGCATTGTCTGAAACCAAAAACTTCGGGAATCCGAAATATGAAAAAAGACCTCGTTTTAATAGATTGACTGTTGTTTTTGCTGTTGTATTGCGGGATGTTAACAAAACTGTGTACTTGGAAAATGAGTCAGTTATTGTCAGAATGTATTTATTGCCTGTCTTTGATCGGGGAAGTGGTCCTACATAGTCTATAAAAACTTTCTCGAAAGGGCGAGTTGCTATCTCTGAACTTAAATGTCCAACCTTGGTGTTTGGGGCCTGCTTAGATGTTTGACATTTAATGCAAGATCTGACCATATCTGAGATTATTCTTTTTAAGTTCTCCGACCAAAAATGTGGTTCAATTCTCGCCCAAGTTTTCTTAATGCCAAGGTGACCTGAAGTAGGTGCCTGGTGGTAATGGTGAAACAACATTGGTATAAGTTTCTCTGGTATAACTATTCTAGGTTTAGACTGATTGGGCGCTTGGTGGACCAGAATTCCTTGTAACAAGGAATAATTTGTTTTTTATTTGGACCTGGGGAGGCTTTTAACTATTTTTTGGATTTGGTTGTCCTCTGCTTGATGAGCTTTAATATCTTTAAATGCATCTGGAATTCTGAACAAAACATTGGTTTTCTGGGGAACCTGGGAGGGGTGTTGTACTACTGATTGTGAATCTGCGGGGGGTTGATCTTCAAACAGCCTAGAAAGGCAATCGGCAATTACATTATCCTTTCCCTTAATATGATACACCGAAAATTGGAAGGCATTTATCAGAGTGATCCAACGACCTATTTTACCCACTTGTCTAGGATGATTCAAGAGCCAAGTTAGGGCATGGTTGTCACAATGAAGCTCAAAGTGTCTATGCTCTAGGTAGACTCTAAACTTATCTAGGAAAAACGTTACCGCTAAGGCTTCGAGCTCGAATGCACTGTAGTTCCTTTCATGGGGGTTGGTTGGTCTAGAGGCATAGGCAACTGGCAACAAAATGTCGTTGTATCTTTGAGCAAGGACCGCTCCAATTGAAGTTCGGGATGCATCTGTTTGTAGAACAAAGGGCAGATCAAAATTAGGCATTCTTAAGATAGGAGATGTAGTCAAGGCAAGTTTTAATTTATCAAATGCAGCTTGTTGATCTGCAGACCAGACGAAGGGTACTCCTTTTTTCTTGAGATGGTTCAGGGGAGCTGTTAATTCAGAATAGTTCCTAATGAAACGGGAGTAATATGCGGTCATGCCCAGGAATCGTGAAAGTTGCTTAATGTTACGAGGGGTAGGAAAATTGTCGATTGGTTCTGTTTTTTCCTTGCTGAGACTTAAGGTGTTGTTATGTATTACATGTCCCAAAAATTCTATTCTGTCAGAGGCTAGTGTTATTTTAGAGGGATTAACTGTGAGATTGGCTTTCCTGAGGCGATCCAAAACCTCTCGA
Source organism: Neoaliturus tenellus (assembly GCA_030545055.2). Taxonomy (NCBI): domain Eukaryota; kingdom Metazoa; phylum Arthropoda; class Insecta; order Hemiptera; family Cicadellidae; genus Neoaliturus; species Neoaliturus tenellus. The sequence goes on from CM061536.1 coordinate 94,090,888, forward strand.
AGGTGGTTTAAGTGTTGCTCAAATGTGTCTGAGTAAATTACTATGTCATCAAAAAATGAAAAAACATATTTGAATTTTATATCCCCAAAAATTTTGTTTATTAAATCGGTGAGAACCATTGAACCATTTGCTAGGCCAAAGGGAACGCAGTTAAATTCGTATTGAGCCCATGGGACGACAAACGCAGTATATTTTTTGGATTGTTCGTCCAGAGGTATTTGGTTGTAGGCCGAGTTGAGATCCAATAAGGTAAACCATTTGGCCTTCCCCAGGTGTTGAAAGGCGGACTCTACTGTGGGCATCGGACTTGCCTCTAATATGAGACCTGAGTTGAGACCTTTGTAATTTATTACTAATTTTGTTTTACCATTCTTTTTTGGGACACAAAAGGCAGGGCTTGAATATTGACTACTGGATTCCCTAATAACCTGATTTCTTAAAAGCTCATCTATGTGCTGACGTAGGATTTCAGTTTTGGGGGGAGAAAATTGATAAGGTCTGCTCCTAACCATGTGGCCTTCTTTGATATTTATGTGATAAGTCAATACATTGGTTTTACCTAGCTTCTTGGTGATAGTGTTGGGATATTGTTTTATAATTTCTTGAATTTGTTGGATCTGTTTCGGGTTTAAATTTGGACCAAACATGGGGGTGTCGTTAGAACTGTTTTCGGGATCTGGGGGTCTGTTGGGTTGCAACGATAAAAGGAGAGGCCGGTTGTAAGGGAAAGTTATGGTATTCTGAGCAATATTGATTATGGCTTTAGTGTATTTTAGAAAGTCTATGCCTAGTATTACTTCGACTGGAAGTGAATCTGTTACAAAAAATGTGAAATACCACGAAAGATACTGTATCTTACAATGGATTTTAACTGTGTGTGTGACTTTCAAATAGTCTGAGCCAGCTGTTTCAACTGATATATTTGCAGGTTGAGGAGGGTGAGCAATAACACCTTTTTGGCTTCTAATTGCATTAAGTACCGGGAGTGAAATTAATGTGCAGGTTGACCCAGTGTCGACTAAGGCTGGAAACTCTTCTGTACCGAATCGGATTTTTAACTGAGCAAAATCAGAAAGAGGGGTCTTCATGGTTTTGGGTTTGGGTTTGGTGGGAGTTGTGTTATCGTTAAGAGGGGCAGCTAGATAACGCGCGGGGGGACCACTGCCTAGTACCGTCCGCGCGGGTAGTTTAAATTTCCCTTGAGCTGTGTTGAATTATTTTTTGAACCTCCCTGTGCTGCCTGGGTTGATGTCTGGGGAGCAGGATATCTTGGTGTCGGATTGGTGTTCTGGGAAAAACGCGGAGCAGGATTGCTACTATGGTTAGGGCGATATGGTGGATAGTTACGGTTGTTGTTTGGTCTGTATGATTGGGAATTTCTGGGGTATTGATTGGAATGTTGGTTAGGAGCAACATATGAAGGGTGCGGTGTCTGCCTAAATGTGTTGGTTGAAAGGCTTGCTGACAACGGGGCTATTTCCACTAAGTCATTAATGCAGGTAATGGGCTTAAGGCCGGCAAAGGTAACTCTTGTCTGAGAATTTATGCCCCTGAACAATGTTTGAAATATTTCTTGCTCTTGGGTTTGGGGGGACAAAATTTTATAATTTAACTGAATGTCCTTAACATAGTCCAAGAGCTGTTCATTTGGGGCTTGAGGGCGATACAAAAACCTGAACTGAAGCTGTCTTAAGGAGTCGGGGGTAAAAAATACTGAGTGAATGTTTAACAAAAGTTGACTCCAAGATATACCCTGAGCTACATTATCAATCCAAAATTCCCTCATACGATTTTGAATCAGGGAGCTGACATTCAACAAAATAGCTTTCTCGGACACAAGCCTGAGTTCTATGACTTTGTTTACCTTCTTAAAAAAATTAACTACCAGATCATTGTCGTTGCCAGCTAACCTGGGAATATCTTTCAGCATGTCCCTAACATATGGGAGTAATTTAATTTCGTCTCTGTTTTTGGGGGGATTGCTTTGCATTTCGCGGGCAACTGATATAGCTGTCTCATTCACGGCTGACATGGTGATCTGGTAAATGGACTGGACGAGGTTAACAAGGTTAGGGTCTGAGAACGGTGTTGTTTGGATTTCAGTGTGAACTGTAGTGGTTGTAGTCGTGTCAGTAGTCGTTGTAGTAAATGTAGTGTCAGTGGGCGTCACTGTTTCAGTAGTAGTGATTGGGTCAGGAGGGGTCTCGTCCCCCTGGATTTCTTGATGTGTCGTTTTTACATGATTTCGCAATCGAACTCTGTTTTCTTCGAGTGTTGCGGCTGGCTGGATTCCCCATGCCACACACTGATCAGTGGCTTGACTTGCGGTCAAGCCTTTTATCCAAGTGAGATTGGTTGGGACCGTGTTTTTGTCGTAAACCGGCATCTTGACTTTGAAACTGATAAACTTTCGCTTTGGTATCGATTAGCTCAAACTTATAATATTTGTTGTTTGGGGTTTCCGGGGTTATGGTACTCCCTAAGTTAAATTATTTATTTTTTTCCTACGAGTGTTTAATTTGAGGACTAAATATTTATTCTTTCTGAGAGACTTGGGCACATTACCAAGAAATCTTGAATGGTTCCGCTATTTTTTTTTTTTTTTTTTTTTTTTTTTTTCCTTGGGGATGGTTGGGGCCAGGACGGAAAACTAGGGGAGAGCCTGCCGCCTAATTAAAGACAACAAATTGGAAACTGAGGAATAGCATCACCAGTTGGATGAAACGTCCCAAAGCACGTCCGTTCCTAACCATCAAATAACCTAAGAATACAACCCTGCTGAGTTTCCACCTTTTTTTTTGGGAGCGGTGGATGCAACCATTCTAGCTAAGAAATACCCACTCTTTTTTTTTTTTTTTTTTTTCTTTGAGGCCTCTTAGAACATTGAGTGAATTATTATTATTTATTTTTTTACTTTTTTTTTAATTCTATTTTACCTTTTCTATACATAGTGCTAAGCAGTGTGTTTTTGATAAAGGGTTGGTTTAAGGTAAAGGGGTTTAGGCGGCTAGGTACTTTATACTGTAATAGTTGCTGTCTTGCCCTTGCATAGTTGCTATTGGCCGTCAAATAGTTGTTGAGCCAAGACACCTTCCAATAGATCTACCTGGTAATTGACCATCCCTAGTCAATTTCCCAGCACTGTCCAACTTTGGCGTTTATAGCCTGGGACCATTTTCAGGAGGCTCCAGCCCACTGCAGCAAGGCCTTACTACACCGGGCTGATGCCGACCACAGGATGGCAATTCCAAGTTTTACTCAATTAACAACCATATCCCTTAACTAATACATCATTTAACCTGCGTCGGTACCTTGCCTTCATTCATTTTAGGTTGGGAGGGGGTAGGTATCATAACACACATGCTCTATTTAAATGCAACACTTCAACGATAGATACTTTATTCAAGTTATTCACTCAATGTCCTGATTTTTTTTTTTTTTTTTTTTTGGGTGGGCGGGTGACATTGGCTGTTCCCTAAAGAACGTGCTATGGTCCGATATTATCATCCATAAACGACCCTAAGCCAAAGAAAATTCGCTGGTGTGACAAGTCCCTATTATGGCGGCTCCCAGGGAAAGGGGGGGGGGGGTGAAGGTGTAATTCTATTGCTGGCCTACACTTACTGTATTTATTTAGCCCAAGATCCTCTCAGATCTGTCACCTAAATTAAATTGCACTGACTTTTTGGTTTTAAAATTGATCATCATATTTTATTTATTTATTTCTCAAAATATTGTTTAATATTTCGCTCATGCGCTGAAAGGCTCGATCGTTTAGGTGAATCCCATCAGGCCGTGTGGGATTGGAATAAAAATGCTGAAAATACTGGGCAGAGTCTTCGCGGGCGATCGGCAACTGAACAACGTGGGTAATAGAGTCTTGAAGAGTTGAAATGAATTTGTTGATTTCGTCAATGTGGTGAAGTTTTTCTGTGTTGTTTCGGAATTTAAGGAAAGGGGGTAAGGTCATAATGATTAAAGGGTTGGGTGCGGATAGCTTCCTAATCAGCCGTATCAAGGATTTAAACTGATTTTTAAAATCGGTCAAAGCAATTCCCCTATTAATATCATTAGTCCCAATGAATAAAAGGGTTGGCATATTGGTGTCCAATGATGTTGAATTTGCCTTTAAAAATTGCTTTATGTCCCTAATGGTAGCCCCTGATATTGTTATAGCCCGATAAAAGGAAAAATTATTTTTTAACTTATTGTGGTGCTCAACATAAAACTTGTACCTTTTAAGCTGAGAATCTCCCAGTAGATTAATTCGCAACATAATTTTTGAGAGGGTTTTGTGGTGATGTGAAAATCGGGGTATGGGTGCGGGGTGCGGGGGGGGGGGAGAGTATTATTCGGTGGCAGCCGGCCGTGGCGCGGGGCGGGGGGAAACCGGTTGTGGCGCGGGGTGGGGGGGGGGGTCCCTGACCTTGGCTAGACCGATCGATATTTTGTCATGTACTGAATTTCTGATAACAACAAATATACGCGGAGAGGGAAACTACTGGAATTGCTATCACCCGACTCAACCTCTTAAATATACGCTAACCGTAATTACATCTGAATACTGAAATACTATTACTTAAATACTGGCATTAAATCTTATGAAAATATTGTATAACTTAAGGGAAAATATTAATTAAAATTCCTGAAATGTAAAACAACTCGTGTCAATACTATGGGCAGCTTTTTTTAATATTTTATTTATTTTTTTCTACATTTTACATTTTTATTTATAGCCTGCTACCTTAAACAAGTGAGATAGCCTATATTATATTTTTCCAGAACGTGGGATACCGGGATCCTGAGACCATTGATTGACCTCAATAAGTATTAAATCCTTTGTGGATCTAGGTACCGAATAATAAATTATCTTGTGGCCACGTTCCTCCAAAAAATTAATAGATATATATATATATTTTTTTTTTACCCATAATGTTAACAGATGAGACACATTTTACTACAGTAGGCCTATAGCTAAATGAAAATATTTAAAACATAATACCTTAATGGGATGACGCCATGTGGTATTAGCTATAGCCTAACATAAAATTGCTTCCGAATTTTCCTATAAACCCTGTAAGCGGTCATTAAATAACCAACAGTTGAATAAAATTATTGTTACGTACTTTAATACAACTGAAAAAAATATGAGATCTTAATTCCAAGATTCCAAGTTCAAAGTCGGGTGACAATTTTTGTTTTTCGAGAGTGACGAAAAAACCTGTTAAAATAATGAAGTTGATGAAAATTCGTAATCCCAAATGAATAAATTTACTGAACTGAAAACGGTTACACGCCGCCGCGCAAACACGTGATTGAGTTGGCCGTTTCCTGTCGGCCTGCCCGCATAGACATGCTCCGCCCAGAAACAATCTTCTTAAAATTCCCTGATTAAATTTGGAAAATAAATTAAATTGACGGGCAAGGGATAGTTTAAAGCTCTGCTACCAATTTTGGGGCGTCTCCCCCATTTATTCCGTTTGAAGACGGAAACTCGATACGATATTCCGTTTTCCCCAAACGTTGTTAATTCAATCCCCGTGGATCTTATCCTTCGCCCGTCATTTATCTAAAAAGGAAGCCAGCTTTGATGATTAATAATTGTAATTGAATAATGAATTTTACAAATAATATTGTTCCCCCAGTTAATTTAATACCAACTGTATATCGGACTTGACCTTATCTTACTAATGTCTGTACATGCAGGCTTCCTTCCCTAAACCTAATTTAATTGTCCCCAAATAATTACATGATTCTAATTTTCATTGTTTTAATTACCGAATTGGATTAATATTTAACTTAGGTTTCCCATACCCCGTTTCTCCCCTCAAGTTCCTACCCTACCACATGGCGTTGTTACCTGATAACCGGAGCTGATGTGTGTCGGTCAGCGATCCGCAGTCGAGTCCCGGCGCCTGATGGCTCCAGGGACCGGGTGGCCTTCCGCGCATGCGCAGATCGCACTGTCTTTGCCTATTGTTACCTGACCAGCTGTTGAGTCCGAGTGTGAGGTTTGGGGAGAGACGCCACATAAGAGTTAAATAAGTTGGGATATGAGTATAAAAAAGTAAAAATGCCACCGCCGAAACACAGCACCATCTTCTAGGGTTACAATTTCACCATTTCCCCGGATTTTAAGGGTAAAATTTACACTGGGGAATTTCAACATATAAAGAGAATTTTTTTGGGAGGGTGGGCTTTACTATATTGAATAATGAAATAAAATTACCTTGTCCAATCACTGGTTATCAAAAGACGACATGTTTCGTTCCTTAGAACTTCATCAGGTCTATAGTATGCAACTAGCACATAGTCCAATGTATTATTACACTGTGGTTTGTCAAATGATTCAATAATAAGTTGTTCCAGTCACTAAAACTAAAAGTTGTCATAATGATAAAATTAATAAAACTGATTACAATTGTACTTGGGCTGGTCAGCACCTCACTCTTATCACAAACTAGATAATACTGATTCATTGGTCGGGTTCACATTCATCCACCACAGCTGGGATTCGGTGGATTTTTTTGCGGTTAGCAAAAAAGGCACGTGAACGTCGACAATCAAAATCCCGGTGGGTTCATAAGACGGCAGCAAAATGACGTCACTAGGATCCACCAGGGTTTATCACGTGACCATTGGGATTTGTCACGTAATAATCTAAATCCCGGTTGCGGTGGACTGCGCCGGATGAACGTGAACCCAACCATTGAAGGTGTTGTCTTATTATTATTATTATTATTTTCTCCAATGGCATCCATGTTGATGTTTTTCTTACTTTCACTTTGAATTTTTTTGCATTTTTGTTTGTCTATGTACGTATGTATCAAAAATAATATTTGTTTAAAAAAGTTTGATCACTAAAAATGTTGTTGGGATCGTTTTTTTTTTTTTTTTTTTTTTTTCTTTTGTAGATGGTGAATTCTTCTTTTACATCAAGCTTAAAGCTTTTGGGTAAAACCTGAATTATTTACATGTCCTTCTCGATTGATGTGTAGCTATGGCCTTCTGATACTAAATGTTCTGTGTACGAGAATTGTTGATCATGAAGTCTCTTAGGTATGTGTTCCTTAAATCTTTGGTTGAAATATCTTCCAGTATGACACCGTATCAGAAGGTCATAGCTATACATCAATCGAGATGAACATGGAAAGAATTGAGGTTTTACAAAAAGCTTTAAGCTTGATGTAAAAGAAGACCACCTACAAAGTAAAAAAGACTTATCCCAACAACATCCTCAATGATCAAACTTCTTTCAAATCAAATATTATTTTTGATACATACAAACAAAAATGCAAAGAAGTTTAAAGTGAAAGTAAGGAGAACATCAACATAGATGACATTGGAGGAAATAATAATAATAATAATAAATAATAATAATAAGAAGACAAAATCTTCAATAAATCAGGATTATCTAGTTTGTGATAAGAGTGAGGTGCTGGCCAGCCCAAGCACAATTTTAATCAGTGTTATTAATTTTATCATATATGACAACTTTTAGTTTTAGTGACTGGGACAACTTTTTAATGAATCATTTGACAAACCACAATGTAATAATACATTGGACTATGTGGTAGTTGCATACTATGGACCTGATGAAGTTCTAAGGAACAAAACATGTCGTCTTTTGATAACCAGTGATTGGACAAGGTAATTTTATTTCATTATTAATTTATTCCAATCCAGGGTTACAATGAATAATATCCAAATTAAATGTTGATCTCTCTCTTGAACAATTTAGAATATCAAGTTGAAATTGTTCTTCAGAAAAGATAAATATTTACAGTCAGAGCTTTATCATGTTTTCAAGAATTTTAATTGAAATTTCGTTTTCAGGGTGTAGGCCCACTCTTTGTTTTCAATCATTCCCAATATGTAACTACGAAGATTTTAGACAAAGGCCGAATTAATCTGAAATAGGCTGGACCTATGAATACTAACGGAAAGCTGTTTTGCTCACTGTAATATATGAGGCTGACTGAAATTAGTATGAGCATAACCTAATGCAACAGTTTAGTAAGGTACACTTTAATGATAAATCCTTCATAATTTTAAATCATATGCCTACACTTTCTGGGATTTTATAATTGATGAATATGTAGGTCTAGTTTTATAAGGAGTTGTTGAAATAGCTAGATTGGATTCACAAAAAATTTTGTTAGTAGGTGGCCAATTGTACCTGGGTCACAGTACTAGTTGATTCCCATAAGTGAATTTGACTTTTCAGACAGTTATGATGACAATGTGTAAATTAAGTAGAGCCTTAATTTATGTTTACTCTAAAAATTGAATATTACTAACTTAGTAATATTCAATTTTTTTTTAAGTGAAACTAAGTTTTGTTTCACTAATTGGGTTTATTTTTTAATGTTAAGTTTTTTAATAGTTATTGTTCTAAAATAGGAAATGTAGGCAGGCCTACTTCCCTATCATACTTTGCAGCACTTACTGTATTATGCAAAGTAACAAAAATACTTCTTAAAATCTACTTAGACAGATATAGTTCAATATTTAACTTCCATTTCCTTCTAATGCATCATGCTGTTCCCTTAAAAAGGCATAAAGCATAATCTGTTTCTTGTTAGAACGTGTGCAAAAAAGTCAAGTAAGGAAAATAAAAAAACTGTTCGAGGTAAAACTAAGACACAAGTGAATAGGGACAGAATCATTTATTAGTTAACAATAAATTAGTTTATATTATCAGGAAATAAAATAACTACAGAAAACAGATTTATGAACAACAAACATGTAATAATTTTATGATTAGATAAAAAAACAATTATAAAATTTTTATTTACAATATTTACATAATACTATATATGTACTTGTACATATTTTGATTTAAATTCTAAGATTTGATCATGTCACCGGTTTGACTATTCAATGACTTTATTTTATTTCTTATTTGGATTTTTTTCTGGTTGAAACTATAAACAACTTAGGAGGGGGCTAAAGGGTCAGTCCTAGTGGACGTTGCTGAAACTATCTGAATACTTTTTGCATTGTTTTCAAGCATACTGAGTGCGAGATACGATATCTATCGATTGTGAGTAGCCACCGGAACTGATGAGTATTAATAAATATGGTATATACCAAATATCTGTCGCAGTTCCAACTTGTCCTTTTTTCAGATGACTCGGTTTCAGCCCCTACTAGGCCATAATAATATCCTTTTCAGGGACACTGGTTAACCCATTGGCTAACAAGCCCGAGTATACTCGGGGCGGCCGTGAGTGGCCCGGATGTGCGAACCCGAGTATACTCGTGATTGCGTAATGATGTAAATAAAATATAGGTGCTCCATTATTATCGTGATTTGTTAAGACTAGAAGTGTTTATACACTTTATTTAACATAATATATAGTGTATCAACTAGTTTTAATCTTTTATTTACTTGTTGACATAATACAATACTGCATATAAAATCAGCTGATCAGCTGGCCATGTTTAACACAGCGCGCCATTACGTGTTTGTTTACATCGGTGTTTTGCCGTAACCTAAAACTTGTGATCGATGTATTTGTGTGTTGATATTTCGACTAAATGAGTAATTTTCAGTATCGTATCTTACTACTATTGTTTGAAAGTGAATCTGAGTGTGATTTAGGTGATGAGAAAACTGCGACGACGAATTATGAATTATATAGTGGGAGTTTTCTTTTACTTTGGTGCACTTTTTCACTGTATGGAAACTTATTAAGTGAACCAATAAAACATTCTTTACATATTTTTATTTCAATAAGAATTTAATTTGGAGGTATAATTGTTTTACTGTGAAATTTTGAGGAATTTTCTAGCTAGGAATGTTCCGTCTACAAATATAGGTAAAACGCCAAAAAAGGATGATTTTGGAAAAAATTTTATATCCAAGTCAAATGTACATATATTGGAATAATTTTTTTATTTTCACGTAAAAAAAATAAATAACCAACTAATATATAATCGTTTTTGGACTGAAATATTTTTTTTTTAGTTCTCTACATGCAATACGCTTTCAAAAATTACCTTTTTTTATATAGAACTATGTGTACATAGTAATATATATAAAGTACTTACCATGTATATACTACGACAAAAGTAATATTTTCTTAAAGATTAATAATTTCTGAAAAAATCATGAAAATTGAGCAACAATTGTTGCTACAGTGATAGTTTTAATGAAAGTATTTATTTTTGTCTTGTTTCTATGGAAATCAAGGGGCTTGTCAGGTGTCTAATGTCAAGGAAGCCAATGGGTTAAAACATCATTGACGTCGTTATAAGCACACAAAACACATACACGGTAAAACACGGGTTACAAAAAGATATTTCAACTCACATACTAGGCCTAGTCATGACACGAACGTGGCGGTATGATCAGACAGGACATGAACAGGCAGTGCACAGTTACCGATCATTCCGCCATGTTCGTGTCATGACTAGGCCTAGTATGTGCGTTTTGTTTAAATGTCTTTTTGTCACCCGTATTTACCATGTATGTGTTTTGTGTGCTTATAATGACGTCAATATGACTGATTTTTTTAACCAGTGTCCCTGAATAGGATATGATTATGGCCTAGTAGGGGCCAAAACCCGGGTCATCTGAAAAAAAGTACAGAACTGTGATGGATGTTTGGTATGTACCATATTTATAAAACGAATACCTAGTATTAGGTGTAAAAAACTGTGGATAAAGAAACACTGCTGCATTTCAGCACGTGTGAGACCCAAGACTCAGGTAGATGATGGTGAGGAAAGAGGCCGCGGAAAGCAGGCTTTTAATTAATACATTGCTATTCTTTGGATACGTTCATAGCCTGCGCGCCCAGCAGTTTCAGCGGCTGCCGACAGAGGCTGTCAGTATCAGTTGTCTTGCCGGTCAAACATTCATCATGCAGTGTTGCACCTGTTCCAATATTTCAGAGCTTTATTTTAGGGCCGATATAAGTGGGAGTAATTTTAAATGTAAGAAAGTCTATCATTTTATAACCCCTCCCACTTTTATCAGACTTAAGATAAACTTGGAAAATTGAAGCAGGTGAAGCACTGCATGACGTTCTGATAGCGGCCCTTTAGCCCCTTCTTAACTGTTTGTAAAAATTAGTTTGGCTTCTCTCATTCTGTTAACACATACTCACTCTTAACACAGAATATCTTACAACAGAGTACCTAATAAAACATTTAACATTAGTATTGTCACTAAAACGTCAGTAGAAGTATGCTAAGTTCAATATCTTAAAACATTTAAAAAAAGGTACATTTACTACTAAGGCACTCTCATTTGATATAATTCTACAAATAAGTCAGAAAGATCAATTAAAAATTTAAAAGTGCAACAGTACATAACATAAAGGGAAACTTGTAATGGAAAAATGGAACATGAAAGAAGCTGCCAACCTCATAAAGATAATAATGGAAACCTAGAATTTGTAGGATGGTTTCACTTTACATCCTAGAAGAGAAGCAAAAAACTTTGTACCGATGCCTCTTCTTAAAAAAAAAAATCAAGTAGATTATGTATAATGATACAATGTATAATGTTACAATGATATGTATAATGTGTTTAAATTAATTGCATACACGGCTTCTGGTTAAAAACTTCTCAAGATCCTCAACAAGTGTGTTAACAATAAATAATAAGCTAGTTTTGACTTTTAAAATGCTTTCAGGATGTCAAGCAGCTCTTCAACAATACTATACTTAAAACTTTGTGCAAATTTTGGTCACTAGAAAATATTTGATGCAACAACAAAATTCCAAATCATTCCCAATCTTCAGGGAAAAATATAAACAAATTAAAGCTTTGTGATGATATTCAACAAACGGGTAACTTAAAATAACAATGGGTATTTCAAAAGAAAAAACTCTGTTCAGTTAGAAACTCCCATTCCAATAAGTCTCCTCTAATATTTTGGACCCATATACCTACATTACACCGTTTCAAGTTTTCCTATTTTATACCTCTATTATTTTTTGCTGTGAAAATACAAATTACAGCATGCAATTAACAGGTGTGTTGCAACATGAATTTTTGCAAACTATAGGAAAATAACTCTTGGCTGTCAAACTACAAACATGTTGTGTAGGATGTACACATTGGTGCAAAAATTATTATATTGTAACCTGTACTTCCTTCAACAATAAAAAAAGAGGGTACTTGCCAAAAATGCTTAATTTTAAAATAAACTTGGAAAGATATGTTGAAAATCAAGCCAATAGATTAGTATCATAACATTATGAGCAAATTATAAAATGGAAAAAGAGCGTATATTAATTAAAAATTATAAAAGTGATAAAAAAACATACTAAATTAAAAATTGTAAAAGTGATAAAAAACATACTAAATTAAAAATTGTAAAAGTGATAAAAACATTATGGAGAAAAAATTGATTAACAACATATGATATACAGGGTGCGGCAAAAAAACCGACCTATTTTCTTTCGCGCACCACTCAGCGACAGAACATCTGAGAAAGTTGGGGGTAGGCTTATTGAAACGCAAATTTTATGCCATTTTAGTAGTTATGTGGTAGCGGTCGCTTGAACAACGCTAGTTCCTTATCAAGACCTTATCAAGACGTATTTCAATATTGGTGGTTTAATCATTGCTACCCAGCGGCAGTTCCGTGCATTCTTTCAATCAGGTTAACATTTAGAATTCCGAATCCTAGCACAATTATGCAGTGGGTTACTAAATAAAGATCAATTTTTTTTGAGTTGAAAACGGAGCCAACAGGCCATCCAAGGTCAGCGCGGACGCCAGAGAACATGGATGAGTCCTTGCTGCTGTGTGGAAAACAGTCCTCGTCGGCCCGTTAGAAAACAAGCTAACAAGCTAGTGATTTGCTCGTTTCTACGATAGAAGAATATTGTTAGGATAATTGAACTATATACACTAAATGCTATTAAGGGATCACATTGTTGTGGACAACCAGAGAATCAACCCGGTGACATCTTGAACCAGAGTCCAAGACGCCAACCGGTAGGCTAGCGAAATACCGGTATGGCTGACCATTCGGTTTGACAAATTTTGTGGTTCGATCTTAATCCCCATCCACACCAATTAATTGGCTATTATTCAGTAATTAAAGCCCACTGACCATGAAAAGCAAAAAAATTTTCGACGAACAAATGATTGATTTAAATGCTGATAAAGAAATGTTACTGTTTACTGACGAGAAGCACAAAATGCCCCGATAACGAAAGCATGTTATTTGTCATGCTTAATGTAAACATCTAGGTTAAGCGACCACTACTCAATGACTACTGAAATGGTATAAAATTTGCTTTAAAATAAGCTCACCCCCACTACCCTCAGACGTCCTGTCGCTGAATGGTGCATAAAAGAAAATAGGTCGGTTTTTTTGCCGCACCCTGTACATGTTACACAATATACAAATAAAACTTAGTCCTACATACAGTGTAACTCTCAGTCACAAATGAAATAAAATAACAAAATAATATTGCACTGATAATAAATAATACATACAAATAATAAATATATTACACCTTAAACTAATGGTAAACTCAGTTAAATATACAATAAAATGGAGAGATCATATGTCTTTGAAGCAATCCTCTTAATTGCGGTGTTCCTCTTTTGATTTTCAAACCTAGAAATAAACAAGAATTACCATGGAATCGATTTCAAGTTTCAAGGTACATTGAATTACATAGTCTATTTTCATAGTCTTTGAATTACATCATACGGTACTCAATGATTTGAGGCAAGTTTTCTGCTTTTGTGAGATCACAAACTCTAAGAACTTCAAAAAACTTGGCATTTGCCAATCTCAACAATGCTGAAGTAGAGTGTGAGGGGTTTTATTGGTTTTCTGTATTAAAACAGTGATTAAGTAAAGGGCTCCTCAGAAAAAAATTATTGAGAACCATCTTCAATGGGTAAATTGGTATTTTTAATGTTGCTACTTCTAATTGGAAGTAAAATTGGCTGGGTAGCTAAGTTGTTATGCTTGCCTATGAATCCAAAGGTTGCCAACAGGTTCAATGCTCAGAAAAGAATACTTATTAATTAGCCAGACCACACCTAAATTTTAACTTAGGTAATAAACAATAGTATAATAAATCATTTTTAAGGAAACTAAAAAATATTTAACTATATATCAGGTAACTTTTATTTCAGAACATTTATAAACGTGCAGGACTTCTGCAAAGAAACCCAAAATGAAGCAATGTCAGAAAGTCGTGTGTCTGTCTATTGGTTGCTGCCTCAGCTGTCACTGCAGACCACCACATGTACGAGGGAGGAAGAGTAGGAACAAACGGCAACGGGCGTGCATCATTTGCGCAATGAGTTCCAGGGGCTCTCAGGTATATGCATCGTTTGCGTACTGCAGGGTGTTGGAAGCGGCATTATTTTTATTTACAAAGTTATTGAAAACTCATGTCCATGTAAATGGTCTTTTGAATGATTGAACATGTTTAGCATAAGACATATTATAAGTTTAAAAACTAGCAAAACAATATGCAAGAGGACAGAAATAATGGCAAATAATCGGACACAATATCACGGCCTTGACCGTACATTAACACTTGGATTTCATGTTTACTATTTGTAGTTTGTTTCTATTCCAACAGTGAATTTTATGAGTGGTTTTATTCTGAGGAGTCAGTGTAGGAGAGGCTGCTATCTACAGTTAGAATAGAGGCAAGAAGAACACATGAGTATTAAATGGTGTGGGGGATGACTGTTTGTGAATTGTTGTCGGCAGGCTGAGGCTACCTGGACGAGACACTGCGCGAATGATGCAAGGGGATTAGGCGACCCTTTGAAATATTTTACAGAAGGATTAAAAAGTGCATAAATGATGAACGACCATGGCAACAAGTAGAAAAGAATAGATGAGGTAAGGTTGGCTTAATCTAACCCAAGCCAACAAATATGTTGCCTTTGTTCTTTAACCTATTGGTTAATGATCCAGATAAAGGAATTACCATAGTTCCTCTTTGTCATTAACAAAGCTACATCTGATCCATCACACTCGCCTTTTAGTCAAATTCGTCTTAATATTCAAACCAAGTTGTGCCGATGTATCAAGTATAGAGTATCAAAGCATCGTTCTAACTGTACCTATCAGTGGCCGAGCGCAATTTCGTCCTCGTTGTCCAGAGGGTCGACGATGGTGAGCTCCGATTGTTCAGCCTCGCTGCTCAGAGTTATCATCATCTTCTCGTCTCCCGAGGAGCTGTCGTCGGCAGATGCGGACTGTGTAGACGTGGCCGCCTCCTGTAAACATCCCATGGATTATTTCTGTTCAGGTTAAAAGATAACTCTTAGTGTGTAAAAAGGTGAGGTAATAGTGTTTTCTTAAAGATGTTGAACAAAGTTCAACACATAGGCCAAAGAGAGCTTATAGTATCAATAGGATAGCAAAAAAACGTTTTGAAAAAAAATGATACCTTGCAGATATTTAACTATGAGCATTATTTAACATACATATATGTAGCTACAACCTTTGGGCTATTTAACATTGAAAGCAAATATTACGTTGCTTAAACGGGTTTTTAATTTACTACAGTAGCTAAATCTAATCTTGGTTGGAGTGATTCAAGGGGGTTTCTAAAGATAAATGAAATGGAGATGATTGCCTAATAAACCCTCAAATTTATTTTTATTATGAAAATCCACAAATCTAATAAATAAAGACTGGTTGGGTGTAAATTGATAAAAAAATTATAGTGGTACACACCGACTTTGGAGACTCTTAATATACTAAAGCTAAAGTTAAAGAGTCTATGGGAACATGTTAGCTTGATCGATTAAATTTTAGTGATATTTAAACTAACCCTTCAAGCTTTTTTAAGTGCCACCCAAGCACAAAAAGCAAATTAATACATGATAATACATATTCCAGCAAACCTCGTGTGTGGTGTCATCCCAACATGAATCATTGGGGGATTGCGATCGAGGCATATAGAAATTAAAGAGAGGTGCTAGTAATGTCGGCTAGTGTGGTGTGATAAAAACGCGCTACTGCTGCAGAGCAAACTCAAAATATTAGTTAAGTTTAGTGCAGCCATGCTATTCCTCATAAGCGCAAGCGACAAACCGATTTATTTCATGTTATACCCAGCTGGCTTTGCAAATGCCTCTCTTTTTGTTATGGGTTTATACTTACATAGCCAATTGGTACTAGTTTGTACCATGAACATTTATTACTGATAAATAAAAATGCATATGAGATGAGTGCTGTTGCCTAATTGTAATTATAGATGTTAGTGTAATTAATTTTGAAAGTGATATTGTTATTGTCATCCAAGATGGATGAAAATTGTGAAATTTGTTCTACGTAAAATTTTACTATAGGATTTGCCAACAAAAAATCAAATTAGAGTCATTTATTGTTAAGGGCTTTAATTGACTTTAAATTCTATGAAATACTTTGCCCCTTGGAAAATTCTACGTTTTCCAGACTCTTGTGAACAAATAGCCTAGATTGATTAAAACAAAATAAATACCTGAGCCATTTGAATTTGTTTCAAATAAATAGTGGTGGGTGAGGTGTCGGAAGTGATCCAAAGTTCTTTGGTGGTGGTCGGGCTGCCTAGACTTTGGTGGCCGTCCTGGGGTGAAACAACAAAATGGGGAATTGAACAACAAGGCAAGGGCAACGAAAACAACAAGCATGCAACCAAGCAGTGTGGGGGGGGGGTTGAACAAAACCAACAGCGGGAATTAGGGTGAAGGAAAATAAAAAAAAGCCATGTTATGGGGTTTTCCATGATTTATAAAAACTTTACTTTAAATTAAGGGGTATCTCATTCACAAAACCTTCAACTTAGTAAAACTATGTGCTAAGTTTAAATTGATTTCAATAATCATAAATTAGTTATGTTTCAATAATTTTACTATTTATATTATTATATTTTTGTAAGTTTCTCCTTAAAGTTACATAAATTTTCTGTCATTTGTACAGCAATGTTAGTTAGTGTATCAGTGTTAAAAAGTAAAAGTGTATTAACACCAGATAATATTTTGATTCCTTAACATATAGGTTTCCATAAAAATTAATTAGAAAATATGCAACCCTTAACAAGGTATGAGGGTACGAAAGGGGAAATACACAACCAGCAAAACCAAGCGCTATGAAACAAATAAAAACAAGTAAACCTAAACAATAAAACTTCGGTGAAAATGTTGAATTTATAGAGATACTTATCTAATCGTAACTGAAATGAACGATATACTCACAATGATGCGCTGTTTCTGATGTGTCCTAATGTGCTTCGAAAGGTGATCGCTCCTCATAAACTTCTTGTTGCATTCTGGACACTGGAACCTCTTTTCACCCGTATGTGTCCGCCTGTGCCTCTATAAGATAAAATGATAGAACATTATTATTTATAGAACATTATATATATATATATATATATATATATATATATATATATATATATATATATATATATATATATATATATATATATATATATATATATATATATATATATATAACCTATAAAGGATCATTAAAATATTAATAGATCGTTTAAAAAACTTTACTAACCTATAAAAGAAGGTTCAAGTCTAAAAATGTACTGATTCAAGTTGATTTAAACACACAATCTATGGTGGAAAAGAATAAATTCAGTTGATAATCCCAAAGAAAAAAAAGGAAGATAAAATAGAGATCTTTCCATTATCTAAATAAGGGAATGGGCAAAAAATTTTGGCGAGAAATTAACCGGATCTTATTGGTTTGTCATAGTGTTGAGTCTCCCAAAAGGAGTTTTTAACATTTCTATTTTTTTATTTTTAATAGAGTTTTATTTTAAGAAGCCTCTCCATACAGTAGACTCCCTCTTAACCGGTCACCTTAGGACCAGGCTGGGGCCGGATAACGAATTGGCCAGTTTAACCAATCAAATAAAAGTGTATGGAAGCTTGGATGGGAACCTTTTCACTGACATACATTCCAGATTCGACTCATAATAATTTATCAGGGGTTAACATGAATATATGCAGTGATTTATTTGACAATGCAAATCCATCTCTGAAAAAGATTAATCGCAAGGTCCCCTAAATATACAACCAATCAATCAAATTTTCTTTATCCATGATTCATACAATGTATAAATACAGAATGGCGTCAATTTCTCATATAGTTGTTACTAGAATATACTGAACTAATTGATACACTAAACATAACAAAAACGATTCTATACATATAAAAAAAAAGAAGTTACCCTCCAAAATAAAATATTCTTTAAATGAATAAAATGATATTTGAATCACATAGGTTTTTCTTGAAGGTCTTAATATTTTTTATATCACTTATATCTTTAGGGGTTTAGCATACAAATTTTGTTCCTGCAGCTGTAGGTTTTTTATTATAAAACTGTAAATTATGATTTTGGATGGCTGGGAAATTTTTAAAACGAGTATTATAGTTATGGTAAGGCCCCAGTTTCTGCAACGAATCCTCAGAAAGTTTTACCACCATTATTGTTTAAAAATATATAATCAAAAAACTGTTAAATTTTTAGTTTTGAAAAACGATTCTTAACAGATGTGTTTTTATCTAAATTTAGCATGATTCTTATCGCTCTCTTTTGTAGAATAATTAAAATACTTTCCAAATTTTGGATACCGGTAGCACCATATAACTATACCAAACACTATATTAAAATATACTATATTATACATATGTGCATGGTAAACCTTTAATAACATTTCTAATGAGCAAAATTTCGACTAAGTTCTTAGTATAAACAAGCCTGAGCAAATCTTAGTTTTCAATTTGTCAATATGATGATTCCAATATAAATTTTTATCGAGCACTAAACCTAAGAATTCCATTTAATTTACTTGATCTATTTGAACATTTTCTATTCCAGTGGAGGGCTTTATATTTGTCTTTTGTGCAGTGCAAAATTATATAAGATTTGTTTTATCCAAATTTAATAGTAAATTATTACAATTTAAATAGTTCTTTATTGACAACAAGTTGTTTTGGGCTGAAAATTGTATATATTGTAAAGATTGTAGTACATAAACTAATAAATTTGAATCGTCAGCATATAAACATAATTTACTAGTTTTGCCATTAAGAGCTGACGGTAAACCTTTTATGTAGCAAAGGAATAGAAATGGACGAGGAGAATAACAAACGCGGATAGGTTGGGTTCGTCACCTGGAGCTCGTCTGAGCGTGTGAACCTCTTGTTACAGAACTGCCAAGAGCAGATGAACGGTCGCTCGCCCGTGTGCCACCTCAGATGTGCTCTCAAATGTGATGTCTTGCCGTAGATCTTGTTGCAACCAGGAATGTGACAGATGTGGAGCTTCTTGCGATCGCTATTCCTGAAACGTTCAATTGAAATATCACAATACGTCTTCTGGATTCTGCAGATTAGAACGTATAAGTTCTCAAAAACTGGAAGGTCCTTCCTCTAAAGGAAAATTAGATAAAAATAAGATAAAGATATTTATTATTCTTCTTTTTTTATTTTCTAAGCAGGCTAACGTACAGCTTCACTTCCCCATGCGCAGCAGGCAATCAAGCAACAAACATGATTTATCATACCTAACCGTTTTGTTACCATTTATATGATAATTTGTACGTGAAAACCCCAAAACCCTCACCTCTCGCCTCCCTCACTGCAGTTGGGGCAGGTACACGCCACTCTCCGCGTTCTTGGCTTCTCGTCCCCCGAGTCTTCGTCTAAGCCCCAGTCCACAGCCCCGTTCTGAGGCAGGGGGGAGGAGGGGGTGGTGGGTTGCGCGGGGGGGACAACCACTTGCCACCTCTCGCCTCCGGAACTCTCCTGCGATACCTGCGTGCCACCTGGAACCGCAATAAATGTGGTGGAAACGGATAGAAATATGGTGGGAAGGATCTATTCTATTCTGGCTGATAAAAAAATTGAGCCGGGAGTTAAATGAACGATATATTGAGGAAATATGGACACTCTTACTCAAATACGGTTCCATTATCTTTCCCTCCCACTAATATATGTGTAGGTGAAATAAAATTATTTGATAAAGCAGGACAACTACTGCCAGTAATATTTATAGGATATCATCAACTGCAGCTCTGATTACAAAAAGTAATGTTTAGATTTTTAGGAAAAACCTCATATAAGAACAAAAAAAACAATAGTTATAATAACAGTTGATAAATGAAAGTTTAATTGAAAATACATAATGAGAGTATCTTCATAATTTGTGCTTCACAACACATTGATATGTCACGTCCAACATATTCCAACTGCTGAAAAAATATAAGTTCTAATCACACATTATAATTTTGCACCAGATCAAGACTTCACTATACACTCTGCCAGGAAATAAAATCAGAAATAGTTTAGAATCCCAATCTATCAGTTTTAGAAGCATGTCTGACTTCTGGCATCATGCCGTATAAAAATGGCAAGAGTGACTAAGTCGGCATGTTGACTAAAAGCATGTAGCACTAGGCACTGAGGATTTCCATATAATGTATTAAATAAAACAAACTGAATTGGCATTACAACAGTTATAACACATGTCAAATATTACAACTGGTCTCAGCCTATGTTGCTCAGGAATAGCTGAAGTCAAGATATCCTCACTAAAGATACAATGTTTTTTTCCAAGTGCTCACTAACCGATGATCTGAACGTTCTGTGGCAAGCTGTGTATCAGCTGGGGCTGTTGGCTCTGAGGGGAGACCTGCAGAGCAGAGGTGGGGATCAGCTGAACATTCCCCAGCCCCGGCACGTTGATGGTCTGCAGTCCCGGCAACTGTAACACACCGAAACATCTGAACGTTCTGTGGCAAGCTGTGTATCAGCTGGGGCTGTTGGCTCTGCGGGAGACCTGCAGAGCAGAGGTGGGAATCAGCTGAACATTCCCCAGCCCCGGCACGTTGATGGTCTGCAGTCCCGGCAACTGTAACACACCGAAACATCTGAACGTTCTGTGGCAAGCTGTGTATCAGCTGGGGCTGTTGGCTCTGCGGGGAGACCTGCAGAGCGGAGGTGGGGGTCAGCTGAACATTCCCCAGCCCCGGCACGTTGATGGTCTGCAGTCCCGGCAACTGTAACACACCGAAACATCTGAACGTTCTGTGGCAAGCTGTGTATCAGCTGGGGCTGTTGGCTCTGCGGGGAGACCTGCAGAGCAGAGGTGGGGATCAGCTGAACATTCCCCAGCCCCGGCACGTTGATGGTCTGCAATCCCGGCAACTGTAACACACCGAAACATCTGAACGTTCTGTGGCAAGCTGTGTATCAGCTGGGGCTGTTGGCTCTGCGGGGAGACCTGCAGAGCGGAGGTGGGGATCAGCTGAACATTCCCCAGCCCCGGCACGTTGATGGTCTGCAGTCCCCGCAACTGTAACACACCGAAACATCTGAAGGTTCTGTGGCAAGCTGTGTATCAGCTGGGGCTGTTGGCTCTGCGGGGAGACCTGCAGAGCAGAGGTGGGGATCAGCTGAACATTCCCCAGCCCCGGCACGTTGATGGTCTGCAGTCCCGGCAACTGTAACACACCGAAACATCTGAACGTTCTGTGGCAAGCTGTGTATCAGCTGGGGCTGTTGGCTCTGCGGGAGACCTGCAGAGCAGAGGTGGGAATCAGCTGAACATTCCCCAGCCCCGGCACGTTGATGGTCTGCAGTCCCGGCAACTGTAACACACCGAAACATCTGAACGTTCTGTGGCAAGCTGTGTATCAGCTGGGGCTGTTGGCTCTGCGGGGAGACCTGCAGAGCGGAGGTGGGGGTCAGCTGAACATTCCCCAGCCCCGGCACGTTGATGGTCTGCAGTCCCGGCAACTGTAACACACCGAAACATCTGAACGTTCTGTGGCAAGCTGTGTATCAGCTGGGGCTGTTGGCTCTGCCGGGAGACCTGCAGAGCGGAGGTGGGGATCAGCTGAACATTCCCCAGCCCCGGCACGTTGATGGTCTGCAGTCCCGGCAACTGTAACACACCGAAACATCTGAATGTTCTGTGGCAAGCTGTGTATCAGCTGGGGCTGTTGGCTCTGCGGGGAGACCTGCAGAGCAGAGGTGGGGATCAGCTGAACATTCCCCAGCCCCGGCACGTTGATGGTCTGCAGTCCCGGCAACTGTAACACACCGAAACATCTGAATGTTCTGTGGCAAGCTGTGTATCAGCTGGGGCTGTTGGCTCTGCGGGGAGACCTGCAAAGCAGAGGTGGGGATCAGCTGAACATTCCCCAGCCCCGGCACGTTGATGGTCTGCAGTCCCGGCAACTGTAACACACCGAAACATCTGAATGTTCTGTGGCAAGCTGTGTATCAGCTGGGGCTGTTGGCTCTGCGGGGAGACCTGCAGAGCAGAGGTGGGGATCAGCTGAACATTCCCCAGCCCCGGCACGTTGATGGTCTGCAGTCCCGGCAACTGTAACACACCGAAACATCTGAACGTTCTGTGGCAAGCTGTGTATCAGCTGGGGCTGTTGGCTCTGCGGGGAGACCTGCAGAGCAGAGGTGGGGATCAGCTGAACATTCCCCAGCCCCGGCACGTTGATGGTCTGCAGTCCCGGCAACTGTAACACACCGAAACATCTGAACGTTCTGTGGCAAGCTGTGTATCAGCTGGGGCTGTTGGCTCTGCGGGGAGACCTGCAGAGCAGAGGTGGGGATCAGCTGAACATTCCCCAGCCCCGGCACGTTGATGGTCTGCAGTCCCGGCAACTGTAACACACCGAAACATCTGAACGTTCTGTGGCAAGCTGTGTATCAGCTGGGGCTGTTGGCTCTGCGGGAGACCTGCAGAGCAGTGGTGGGGATCAGCTGAACATTCCCCAGCCCCGGCACGTTGATGGTCTGCAGTCCCGGCAACTGTAACACACCGAAACATCTGAACGTTCTGTGGCAAGCTGTGTATCAGCTGGGGCTGTTGGCTCTGCGGGGAGACCTGCAGAGCGGAGGTGGGGGTCAGCTGAACATTCCCCAGCCCCGGCACGTTGATGGTCTGCAGTCCCGGCAACTGTAACACACCGAAACATCTGAACGTTCTGTGGCAAGCTGTGTATCAGCTGGGGCTGTTGGCTCTGCCGGGAGACCTGCAGAGCGGAGGTGGGGATCAGCTGAACATTCCCCAGCCCCGGCACGTTGATGGTCTGCAGTCCCGGCAACTGTAACACACCGAAACATCTGAATGTTCTGTGGCAAGCTGTGTATCAGCTGGGGCTGTTGGCTCTGCGGGGAGACCTGCAGAGCAGAGGTGGGGATCAGCTGAACATTCCCCAGCCACGGCACGTTGATGGTCTGCAGTCCCGGCAACTGTAACACACCGAAACATCTGAATGTTCTGTGGCAAGCTGTGTATCAGCTGGGGCTGTTGGCTCTGCGGGGAGACCTGCAGAGCAGAGGTGGGGATCAGCTGAACATTCCCCAGCCCCGGCACGTTGATGGTCTGCAGTCCCGGCAACTGTAACACACCGAAACATCTGAACGTTCTGTGGCAAGCTGTGTATCAGCTGGGGCTGTTGGCTCTGCGGGGAGACCTGCAGAGCAGAGGTGGGGATCAGCTGAACATTCCCCAGCCCCGGCACGTTGATGGTCTGCAGTCCCGGCAACTGTAACACACCGAAACATCTGAACGTTCTGTGGCAAGCTGTGTATCAGCTGGGGCTGTTGGCTCTGCGGGGACACCTGCAGAGCGGAGATGGGGATCAGCTGAACATTCCCCAGCCCCGGCACGTTGATGGTCTGCAGTCCCGGCAACTGTAACACACCGAAACATCTGAACGTTCTGTGGCAAGCTGTGTATCAGCTGGGACTGTTGGCTCTGCGGGGAGACCTGCAGAGCGGAGGTGGGGATCAGCTGAACATTCCCCAGCCCCGGCACGTTGATGGTCTGCAGTCCCGGCAACTGTAACACGCCGAAACATCTGATGCGTCTCTGCGTCCATTCCAACATTCAAGGTTTCATGATCAAGAAACAACTATGGAGTGCAAACTGACGAACCTACCTCCTTCGCAGCAGACCTGCATAATAAGCGAAGTCCCAGTTAAATTTTGTGATTTATTCGTTTTAATCATAAAGTACCAGGATAACCGAGCCTTGCTCGTTGGTTTTAATTCACTTTTGAAATAGTGTCATGGTAATCAAGCTATTACATCTACACTAGACTCTTCACACATAACAGCTGTTAAAAAACTGCTTAAAATTAATCCTGCTACCTTCCTGCTGCAGGAACTGCTGTCCCTATTTTTTTTACTTTTAGTTGTTATCTTGTTATCTAAATAGCAACCCAAAAGACCAATGTTAAAAATTGCGATTTTTAAACTTAAAATTAGACTAAATTCGATTTTTCTTGGGATTGAGGTTGTTTCTAAACTTATTTTTGGGCCAAAACAGTCTTAAATGCAAAGTTTAAGCAAAATCTACCCGCTTGATTTCGAGATCGCAGAACACACATCCCTTCAGACATTGCTCGTATTAGAGTATAGGATTATTATAAGAGGTTCTGTAAGTAGGTTTGCTGCATTGGGGGTTTTATAAGATTCCAAATTTATTCCATAGTTGGCAACTATATTTTACTGAATGTGGTTTTAAAAATAAATTTTGCTTCAATCAAAACTTAAATTTATTTTACTCAGTTTTATTATAGACTTCTTATAGAAGTAATTTATTCAGGTTACTTGGCATTTGCGCTAGTTACAAATTTACCTACATCCTGACATGCCGTTGAATTGTGGGTATTGTGGTTTTACTCAACCTCTAAAGGACGTGTTCACTTCGTAAATCAATACCGGTAGTACATTTACAGTTACCCTTAACACATTCTGGGTAGTTAGCTACAGCCAATATCTGAATAAAATACTCACTTCAGCGATGTGAGTATTTTACGATGTCCACATTGCGTAGTGTGTATAAAAATTTCAGGTATCGTCCGGATTCGGTGTTTGAGAGTAGGGGCTAATATTTTATATATACAAATTTGAACGAACGTTGTTTTTGGCTCCTAGAGCCCTCAAAATAAAAAGTTTAATGGTCCCGGGCTTACTACTACCGTACCGTAATTTCCCCTGTAGGGGAAATTTGCTAAAAAGAAGTTAAAAAATTCCTCTGAGTTTTCCTACCCGTAGCAATTTTTTAATTAATCAAAGATTGCAATCAGCTCCCTGATTTGAATTCAAATGGTGCGATTATGGAATTTTATTGATGTGTAAACCAATTAGGCCTACTGTTAGGTTATGAATGAAGTAGAACTCTTTTGTGATACTTTGGCCTTTTGGTTTTCATGTGAAACAGCCAATTCTACTCTTCACTATTAAAAATTACGCAGCTACAAAAACAAATTATTTATTATCAAATGACAAAATACTTGACCTTGAAAGGCATTAGGCCTATCTGAAATATTGTAAAACAATAAGAGAGTGTCAAAGCAAACAGGTAGGTTACCACAACTTTATGGCGGGTCTTATACACAGTATAGTAATCAGGGGTTTTCAAGAGAAAATAAACTGCACTTATTAAGTAAAACTAACACATAAAATTAACTTTATTTTAAAAGAGAATATTTTACATTAGTTTTGAATACTCATATGATTTTGCTGTTATTAATTAAATGTTGGACAGTAATTGATCATAACGTGATAATAAAAGAGATCCACTATACTTTTCAACAATTATTGTTTAATATTTACCGTCGAGAGAGTGGACCCATCCTTGACCCCACTTAATTATATCCCTTTACTTCCATATCATTTCATATTTTATCTATTCTTTAATTTTCTATTACCCACTTCCCTCCTTCTGTTTTAAACCTATTTCATAACTAATCATCTGTTTAATATATTATATTTTTCAATATGCTTTTACATTGTTCTCAAATTAAAAACAAATCAATGTTGTAAAAAACTCCCCTTCTTAACAAAGGCACAAGGTTAAAAATGTGAAAAAAATAGAACTTTACTCGTGAAACCCAAATATGTAAGAAACAATATTGTGAAGAAGAATATTACGGTAATGTGCCAATTATGCCTTGAAGACAAACTTTGGTGAGTGTTACGTGTAAGACAGTATCTCAAGATCTCAAATCTCTCATCCATAGATGAACTCTTTATGTTTCTTTTAATAAAACAACCTTGTGCCATTTGTATGTTTTTGTTAGATTTATAAAAAAATGCAGTTTTTCTTTCCTTATCTCTTATTTGTAATACTTTTATCTTAGAAGGTCATATAGAACAATTATTTTGTGTAACCATAGTAGCAGCTTTCAAAACAATTTAATTTGTCAAAATTTTCATCAGGGATAAAATTATTACAGTATAAAAATTAGTCTACCTACTTATCAGTTCAAATTTTAAAGTGTTAAATTTATGTTATTTTGAAAAATTCAAAAAAAAGTTTGTTATTATGAATGTTCAGCAATATCAGGATTTGTCTATAAAGAAATGTTCATTATATATTTGATTTATGAAGCAGTTTAATTGGAAAAATTAAAAACTAAACATCTAAGTTAACAATGAAACCCCTGCAGAGTCAAGAGGAAAGTACTAGGCCTACATAGTTTGAAAATTTACATGCAAGAGAAAATGCAAGAAAATTGGAGCCAAGATGGACAATTGGACCGAGTTTACTGAACGGCAATGATCAATTTAGCATGAGAGAAAATTGGAGAAGAAAATTTTTTTGACCGAGTTTACTGGACAACAATGATAAATTTAGCATGAGAGAAAATTGGAATCAAGATGGACAATTGGACCGAGTTTACTGGACGACAATCATAAATTTAGCATGAGAGGTTTCACCAAATTAATTATTTAACCACTGAACCAACCAAAATTAAGTAAGCCATTTAACCATCAAATCTTTTGTTACCACTAAATCTTTACAAAAATAACTCCTGAACAATCAACATGAACTTTCATCATCAAAATTCCCCATGGAACTTCATTTGGTCACCACCGACTCCTTTGTATCTACAAAATCTCCAGCAACATTATTCTCAAGAATCATCATTATGGTCTTTCAACATCAAAATTTCAGTGAAACTTCAATTAGTCACCAGAAAATATTAAGTGTTTACAAAATCTCCAGCAATATTATTTCAAGGAACATCATCAGGAACTTTCAACAAAAAATTTTAGTGAAACTTGAATTGGTCGCCAGAAAATCCTATATGTTACAAAATCTCCAGCAGTATTATTTCAAGGAACACCATCAAGAACTTTCAACGAAAAATTTCAGTGAAACTTGAATTGGTCACCAGCAAATCCTATGTGTTACAAAATCTCCAGCAGTATTATTTCAAGGAACATCATTATGAACTTTCAACATCAAAATTCGCAAACATTTGGTTACCAAAAAATCTTAAGTACTACAAAATTTCTCCCTCATCAATGCCTTTAGAATCATCCAGCCTTGGAATTTACCAGTCAACTAATTGCTTCAATGGCTCACTAGAAATTGATTGGATAAACAAACTGTAATTGAAGTTCTTCATGTAAGAAAATCAACAGCATATCTCCGAACAAAATTAGAAAATCCTGTGCTACAATTAAAATTTCTACTTCATTGAATATGTGAAAATTTTTAAACCTAATCAAATTAATAATAGATTGAAAAATTTTACAATTTGTTTTCCTCTTGGCTCTGCAAATAAAATATACTACTGTAATTGAATCCTGTTATTTTTTAGTCTAATTGTAACATATTCTTAAGATAATTTTGTGTTCTGAAAAACCCATTTTTATATACCATCTTTTTCAAAAACACAACCAAACTTTTACCTAACACAATTTTTTTTTATTTTTTTTTATTTTTTTTATTTTTTTTTATTTATTTATTTATTTTTTTTTTGCTCAAAGTGAATAAACTTGGATTGTTTACAGTAAGTGGTAACAATAAATAATTTTACAGTAATTTTGGAAACAAACATTTAATTTTCTCATTGTAAACTATATTAACATTATTACAGTAGAACCTCGTTAGCACGACCCTCGATAACACGATTACCTCGATAACAAGTAATATTTTCTAGTCCCCGTGAATTGCCAATAACACTCAATACTAAAAATACCTCTATAGGACGAATACCTTTCACATAAATACCTCGATAGCACGCATTTTACCAGCTAAAATTAATGCACTATCAACCTCTATAACACGCATTTTAAAATACCAGAACCTCTATAGTACGAATTGACCCTCGGTGACACGAATCTTTCAGTAATTAAACTCAGTAACACGAACCTAACCTCTATAGCGCGAAGTATTTCGTTACAAAACCTTTACAACACGAATCGCCTTTCTCACGCATCATTCCCACAGTTTGAACAGACATTTTGATGGAAACAATGTTTTTATGCTCAGTTCTAGGAAAACCCTTTCCTACACTTTCTCCCGGAGATAAAATTTATACAGTCAGTTGCGTGTCTGCTGTCAAAACAAACGTTGTTGGTTTTACGTCACGTTTAACAAAGTTTATACAGTACGATACCGGTTTGTGCCGTGCCATTGTGTGACATCGTGATTTTACGTATCAGTGCGCCGTGTTAAGCCGCGTCCACACTGGCCGAACATGTTCATCGAACAAAATTCTTCCGAGCTTTTGTTTGTTCTTTTATAACCTTTTAGAATGTAAATAATATGACCGGTAATTGTTCGTTAGGAATGTTTATGTTGACGTTTTTTGTTCGCCGAACAAATTCGCCAGAAATGTTCGGCCAGTGCGGACACGGCTTTATGAATGAGAGTGTGTGGTTAGGGCCATCACGGAAATTGATAGCTCATTTAACTACGTTCACGTGAGTAACACAAAACAAACCAAAATTAATGACTACTATTTCACAAACTTTCCTTGCTCATCCACAAAAACATTGAATCCTGACGTAGGCTTAGATGAAGAGGATAATGCATAACATGTCAACGATAAATTGATCAACTTTGCTGGTACTCCACTTAATTAAATACTGTATACAGTAAATGATTAATTGAGAAAATTTATACTGTGTAAAGATTATTTACTTTCTTTGATTCATACAAGGTATTTTACTAGCCTAAATTTTGTATTTTTCTTTTAAAACATTTATTAGTTGTTTAAAGTTTTTATAATACTGTATTTTTTCACAGCAATAAAACATTATGTTTTATATGTGTGTTTTTAATTTATGCTTGATTTCGTAAATTTTCTATGAAATATTT
Source organism: Neoaliturus tenellus (assembly GCA_030545055.2). NCBI lineage: Eukaryota > Metazoa > Arthropoda > Insecta > Hemiptera > Cicadellidae > Neoaliturus > Neoaliturus tenellus. The sequence goes on from CM061536.1 coordinate 94,120,000, forward strand.
TAGTGATGCTTTATTAAAATTATAGGTAGGGGGAGTTTAAAAACTAACTCTGTCCGGGTGCACCTTGATGAGACGAATTATCAGCAAAACGACCTTGATAGCACAAAACTTGATTAGACGAGCACCTTGATAAGACGTTTGTTTTGTGTGACCCCTTGAGAATCGTCTTATCAAGGTTCTACTGTATTTCAGTTTAGTCATTTAGATCCATTAAACAAACACTGAATTTCAATCCTTTATCTCCCAAAATGTAGTACCGGTACACTGTACCAAAACTTGTATAAACTCATGAAATTATAAGAGGGTGTTTCTTTTATTTAAAAGAATCATTGAAAAAACTGAATTAGCTTACAAATGATTTGCTGGTTTCATTTAGAACACCCAAATGTTAAAGTGTAGTAATATAAAAAATGTATTTTTTATGTTAAACAAGATTTCTTCTAAATTTCTTAATTAGTAATTTCCCAGTGAAATGCACTTGGAAAATCAGATTCTTGTAATAACGGGTTTGGGATAGCAGAACTCTTTTATGTGAGTAAAACCCTAACTTATCTAGCATTTTAAATATAACTACTAGTGGCTAGAACCGCTAACGACATATATGGGACAATAGTGTTTTCTCCCAGAAGCATTATGTGACAGAGAATAAGAAACGTAAGAAGCAGTCCAGTAAGAAACCAAACCCGTACATGTTTTGGGCATTTAGGGATTCAAACACATGTATGACCTCTAGAACCAAAGTTCAAGACACTAAAGCCAGGTTTACACGGAACGATGAATTGAACGACAAAACTGCGTTGACAAGTCGTTACGTTTTGTTGGATATCAGACGTTCGTTTACACGTAAGGATTAAACGTAACGATATGATGGTGCATGCACACAATTTGTCTTTCGTACAAGTCAGTCGGTGTTTCCTCCTCATTTGTCCTTTTTATTTCTGTCAGAAAATCTTTACTTTTAAATACCATAAGCAAGGAAAGCTTTTGTACATTTCTATAAACTATATCAAAAACTCCCGAGAGGCTTGACGCAGGTCTGATATTTCTGTTCCTTCACCAAAATAAAATGGTAAGCAACAAAACTTAAAAACTTAAACAACAAATAGAACTTACACAGTAATCACTCAAATCACGAGATATGAGACGACGACGACAAAACTGTGGTCGATCAAAACAGGTGTATCCGTTAACACGCTAAGACTTGTCATTGCCAACTTGCCAAGCAACGACTTGCCGTTGTGATCTCAGAAGATTTGTGCAAATTTGCTCAAACCTTCCAATCTGCTCAAGGTTTACACGTTCCGTCTTGCATGCAACGTCATATCGTTCAGACAAATCGTTACGTTTTATCGTTACGTGTAAACCCAGCTTAACCGTTAGGCTACCAACCCACTCCAGCTGGTTGTCGGATTATACATTTTTTAAGGGTATTATTTAAAATACCAAATAGCTTTCAATACAAAATAAAACTAAAAGGTTGGTTTAATTTAACCAAATACTAACCTGGACAACGTTGTTGGTTCTGACTGATGTGACGCCACTGTTGAGATTGGCAATACTGGAGGCCGGGATCACAGTCACTTGCGGTTGGTTGCCTGCAAACAAAACTCACATAAACATTTGTAATTTTAACCTAGTATTCACTGTCCGAAAAACAGTGGAGTGTTTTAATATGCCCAAGGCTCATGATTCACTATGAGCTTCGTATCAAAAGAGAAAGTTATACTTAACAAATATACTAAATCTAGAATAGAACACAGTTAAAATGATTACTTAATTTCAGGAATTAAAAAAGTGCATCCAATAATTTTAAAATATTTTTTCTCGTCTTTTTTCAATGAATATTGAGATAGAAACTTTTCAAACATACTTAATCAGACAAAAAATGAGTTGGCCTAAAGTATGTAACTGATGTAATTTTAAAAGCAATCCAAACCTTTGTGTCCATACTAGTAAGGTAAAACGGGAACGTTGATAACAAAATAGTTCCAATAGATAGTAAAAGTACTGATTTATGACCACGAAATACTTTTTTGATACTCTACAAAACATGTTGATCTGCATTTTGTGTAAGTAAAATGACATACAATTTACACATGACGATACAGTATTGTTTTTAATAAGTAGGGTTATGAAGTATATTTTTTCATACGAAACCGTCTTAAATAAAATGTTTAAAATTTATTAAAAAATCGTTTTTACAATTTTTTTTTAATAGCTTATGTGGCTTTTGTGGAAGAAACCCATTGTCGTTCAGAAAATCGATATAAATAAATAAAAAGTGAATCAATATCTTTATTGAAGATATTAGAATCACTTTCTATCAAAAAGAGGGAATAGACTTTTTAGAACCACCCCATGGTTTTGTGACCTCTTGTACAGCCTCGGATGGTTTGGCCGCCGGATAATCCAGCCACGGTATTCCGGAAATAAAATGTTCAGCCCCGGGCGTTTCCCACAAAAAAATAGACAAGATTCAACCTGTACCATGTTGCATCGCTAAAATATATCAGTTCAACTGACGATTTCTGGACTATTTGGTTTCGGATGTCTTCTATGTGTTAGTATTCTATTTTTTATCGTAATCTTTTTGTTAGGATCGCAGCCCGATCGTCGATTTAACACAGAATTTAGGTCACTAGGCGGATTCTGTACCTTTTACAGTCCCATTTAGGGCCTTGGGGCTAGTTAGGGCCTTTGTTGACAGAAGAGACCTAAAAGTATAAATAGGCCTATTATTATATATCAAACGCAAGTTCTTCGCTGGCGACTGTTTGTCCTTTCGGCGCTACAACGTCTGAGGGGGGCAACTCATGATGGTTAAAAAGTTGATACATAGAATTGATTGGGCAAGTATGAAACCCTTCACTGTTAAATACATCCCAATAGTTCATTGTTGGAACACACATATAATACATGTTTTTGTTTAACCCGTTTAATAACGCCGGTTAAACCTTCCACTTTGAAATCCGGCTGGTGGTCCGGTTCCGAGGTGGCCCGATGTGATGGCTTCTACTTTAGTAGAAAATATTTACAATGATTTATGAATATACTTTGCTGAAGATAATTCTCTAAAGACCCCATATGAATAGAGCAACTAGGAGTTGCCTCTCCGCTTACCGACAGCACTGAGGGAGATCTGCTGGGGTATGCCGGAGGCTTGCTGGAGGAGCAAACTCTGCTGACTGTGCTGAGTCTGCATGTTGTTATCGGCACTGGTCACCACCGAAGGGGAAGAGCTCGCCTGCATACATGAATGGAACATTTAATATAGTACCGTTCAGAGAATACAAATCAAGTTGAGACTGGAGTCATATTGTTTGTTTTGAACACCCATGTTTGAAGAACACAATTGTCAATTTGCCACTTTCATAAATGTTTATGTTACACAGTACTTAAAAACATTTTACGTTCTGAAAACATCAGACCCAGAAAATTACATACTGCAGCTCACATTGAATTATCAACACATTACGTGTTAGTTAAAGGTGAAAATTTAATAAATTACAAAATTCAGGCGATATTTCTCATCAAGCCACACAGTTTGTTAAATTTAGGTCAGTGTATTAACCATTGTACAGCAACAACTGTTCAGTCCCAACCTACCTTGTTGACTGTCTAAAGTTAATTATTTCAAAATCATATGTTTTTATGTGTTTTTTTATGGAAAGAGAAATTTTATTACATTTTTTTATGTGAGAAAGGCAACAGAATGAATATGAACAAAAAAAAAATAAAAATAGGTATGATATTGAAATAAATAACTTTGGATAGTCAACAAGGAGGTTAGGTCTGAACAACAACTAATCAACATCTCAGAACAAAAAAGAAGATTAATATCAAATTGTCATACATTTGTGAAAGATATGTAAAAATATTACATTAGGTCCCCTCAAATTCATTAAATTTAAACTAGTGCACGTGTTGCTCAAAATCAAGCAATTTGATTTTTTTAAAATACCAAAGTTACATTTAGTTCTAAATCAGTGACATTCGACCAATCCAATATTGTGAATATCAGTAATCATAAAAACTACACAAATTTACAGCTGTACATTAACAGATGTTTAAAATGTTCAACCCAAACACAATGTTATTCTAATGGGAAAAATTTCAAATTTAATTTGTGTATAGCGCCCTTATTTTAAGTCGGATTTTCATTAATTTTTGGCGGAAACAACTACAGACCAAGCCCTATCCAACGACACCACAAACTTGAAAATCGGTTGAGAATTGTAGGAGGCGTTCTCAAGGCAAAAAAACCCTTAGCGTATTAAATAAGTATAGATGTCGCCTATGTTTTTATACAAATATATCAAGATAATTTATTAAAATAAAATAAACAATTTCATCTATCAAAGTTGCTTATATAAGAGTTGCTATTAAAAATATACTTATTAATAATACGTATAAAACTTGCAGCCCTTTTAATCTATTTTTAGAATACGTATAAATTTATACTGTCTTCACATTTGTAAGAACAATGAAAACATATGTAGTTTTATTGTTGGATTTAAGGCCCTCATGCCTGGTATATCAGTAAAAAAAATTTATTCCTAAAAAAAGATTACAAGGGAAAATTTAATACATTTTTTCAATGTCAATGAGAGTTATATTTTAAAGTTTTTAACTTTTAAGTTATGACAGCCCTGATGTAGCTATCCACCGAAAGATTACCAAGTTTAATGAAAATCATTTGAAAAACTGTGTTTGAAATAGGGGAAATAAAATACCATGTTTTGCCTGAAAGCCACAAAGGTTAACATTGCCAACTGCGCTACTAGCCGTGAGGTGAAAGAGAGTTTTACAGCATGTTTTCCATAATTCTCTAAAACGGCCAAAAAAAGCTCGACATTTCCTAATGCGCATAGTTTCCTAACAGGTGATATCCCTGAAAGGAATATCATCTAACAACAGAACTATTCAATTAATATTATATTCGTCACCTGGACGGTGACGGAGGGTGCGGAGGCGGTGGTGGTGGTGGAAGTGTTGGTGCTCATGCTCACGCTGGCCGGCTGTTGAACCACCACATGGTTGTGGTTGTGGCTGTGGCTACTGGCATTCTGGCTGGTGTGGTTCTGCAAAACCACGTGGCTCTGGCTCGGCTGCACCATCACCTATACAACCACAGATGGTTTAAACCATTCTAATTGTCGGAGTGTAAACATAGCGATTCTGTAAATTTTGAACAGGAGACAACAACATGGCTTAACATGACAACAGGAGGGTAACATGGCTTTTACCCGCCTAAAAACGTTTCTTGAAATTTTTAATCTTAACGCCATGACCTTGAATCGGCTGTTGTTGCAAATTTGTTATACTGTTTGGCCGTTTTATTCTGAAATTAGACACATTCAAATTTTTTATTAAGATTAGTTTGCATGGAAAATCCCTTAGGCTGATCAGGTTTTCCAAAATGGTAAAAGGATTCGGTTAGCTTACTTACCTAAGTTAACAAATTTTAACTGTCAACCCCTGGTGTAAATACACCTTAAGGCCTACACGTTTTTGTACGGTACATGTTTTTTTTGTTTTTTTTTTAAGATGGAAGTTAAATAGGAAGCAAGCTAATTTTGTGCTCTCAAGTAATAGTTCAATTATGAAGTACTAAATATATGTTTCATGACTAAAGTGAGTTTAACCATTAAGTAAATACGGACGTTATTTCATAACGTATAGAGTGGACAACAGATAGGGAAGAAGGGAACGCTCGCCACGGTACCCGGGAACTCAGTACCGTCTCAAGGCAAGTATCGATTGTGCTTTCGGTCTATTGAATAGACTACATATCTCATCAACTCGATAGTCATCATCATTGAAAACTTAAAAGAGAATTCGAATCGAATCGAGCTTTCGATTGATGAAAGCTTTCGATTATATTGCATCGGTAGCCAGTTAGTAGCGCCCCTAGCTGACGATCTTGTCATTTAGCGTTTCCAAATTTTAACATTGCTTGTCCACTCTATACGTTATGGTAATAACGTCCATATTTACTCAATGGTTTAACATAACCTATAAGTGACAGTGAGTGACTTACATTCTAAGACTACAACTATTATCAATTATACTCACAACTATTTAACTTTTGAATTGGTTCAGTTTTTAATTAATTTCGGGTTTTGGACACGATTTAACTTGTTTTCGTGTTTAACCTTTGTTAATTGTGCCAATTTCAATATTTTTTGTGAACATCAACTCATGTTGTGAATTTAACTCATGTTTATGTCAGCTGCTGTCCACTATTTTTTGTTGCAACTAGACAGACCTGTGGCAAACAGAGCTACCAACATACACTGCTGTTTGTCAGTGTGACTGATGTAACATATTATATTGTATTGTATGGTAATGGAAAGGGTGAATTGAGAAACCTTTTTACTTTGCCTGGACATTTTTATTTTCTTTTATTGTTTCATTCAGCTATTTTTATTTTGCTCATTACACAGTTACAATGGGACTACAAAGTAAGGTACAAAGTAGCCCATTTATTAAAACCAGAGCTCAAGCTAAAAACAAGAGTATTCCAAATAATCATATTATTGGTCAGGTCAACAGCAGGAGTTCTAAACGAAAAAGTACTCACTCTATATTTAATGCAAATTCAATCTAACTTAATGACTAAGGCTGGCCTAATACCGAAACGGACGTGACGCGACAAAACCTTTTACGACTTCGCGAACGAAGACAATAACATATGTTTTATAGTATATGAATATTCCATGTAATAATATGTTTTTACTTTTGTTCGCGAAGTCGTAATATGCTTTGACTTGTCACGTAGCGTCGCGTCCGTTTCGGTGTGCAGCCGGCCTAACACAGCTACAGAATGTGCACCAAGTACTAGTGAAACAGGTATAAATAAAGGGAATGTTAAGGATCCTAGAAATAATACTTTACTTGAAAATGACAAATGCTCACTGGAAATTAATAAGTGGCTGGAGAAAGAGAATAGAGAATTTAAACTAGAAAATTTACTGATAGAAAGTATTTCTAAAGTGTTATAACCTGTCTAGCACCGGGTTAACATATGACTCAAATAACCTCTACTTTGACACTATTTCCTTTAAGGTGTTGGAGCCTACAAGTAAAATATTTCTGATTAACCCTAGTGTTTGTCAAGCAATTAAAATGTATCCGCAAGATGTAAATAAACTTCTAGACCCGCCACAACTTGAAAAAAGTGAACTATTGATTATGGTTGTCAATGATTGTGTTGAAAAGACAGCTGAAGGAAGAATGCACTGGAGTTTATTAGTATTTTCAAAGACATAAAATATTTTATTCTTACGACTCTTTATTCAACATAAATGCAAAAGCTACCCACGAATTAGTTATGCCTCTGCCCTCGTAAAAACTGCAAAAACTTAAAAACATATAATTTTCACACAATGTTCAGAAAATAGCCTTTTTCAATTGAATTTTAAGACCTCAATTCAAAATAGCTGAACAGAAAATAGTGGCTTATGTATAAAAAACAAGTACTCCTTTTTATAATCACATAAAAGAATTAATTATGACTGCAAGTGATGCATCCTTCAGACAGCCCATCACTTCACAGACTTTTTGCCACCAATGCTACAGTATTCTTTGTTTTCTTTATTCTCTTACCTGAGTTTGGCCAGAGGGTGTTGCTAGTTGGGCTAACTGGACTTGTTGAAGCTGTCCAGACGGTGTTAAAATCTGAGCAATTTGTGGCTGCATCTGTAAAATTTTAATTTGTTTTTCTTCATCTCAAATAATGTCAACTTTACTGTCATACAGCTCTATAAAATAATGACAATGGAAATCCTAACAATAACAAAAAGAAAGAAATATAGGCCTAATTCAACATAAAATTGTGTCACCACATAAAATTTCCGAGTAATCATGTTTAGCTTCTCCTTCCTAACACAAAACATAGTTTTTGATCTTAACTAAGTTAAGTTTCAATATTATGAGATGTTAAATAATTGGGGTTGAAATGTGTGAAGGTCTAATGATGATGATTATGTGTGAAATAAATAATTTTTTTTCAGTTTATAGTCTTTATGATATTGAAACAATTAAGTAAGGAAATGAGCATAGTAATTGTTTGAATCTAACCAACCCTCGAAATCAAAGAATTCTTGACTGACACAATTTGGATTTTCATAAAAGCAAGACTAATTATATCAGAAATAAATTTTTCACACAAATGCCAAATCACATCAAGGAAAACGTAACTACAACGAAAATTGAAACATTTGCTGAAGGAATGTGTGATCAGTAACACAGTTGTCGTTTTTACAATTTTCATAATCAATAATCATCGTTTACCAACATACACTGCTGTTAGTCAGTGTGACTGATGTGACATATTATATAGCACCAAGGGCCAACAAACACAACTAAACTAACAGTTAACGAAAAAGAAAATAATGGTAGGTGTAGAAGATGAGTCACTCTTCAATTCTGAACAGACTCAGAACACAAAGCACATGTTAATCACAGACGGTTGGAAACTAGGTCCAGTACCAGGAGGAGGCAGTTGTGGGAAGGTTGGATATGAGAGCGTCTACTGTAAGGTTATTATTTAATGGTATCCGGTATACAAGTATACCATACTTTTTTTAAATATAAAGCTTTCTACACACTTTTGGAATAGATTTTATAGCACACAGCCAAAACTGTTCAGGCCTACCTGAGACATCTGCGGAATCATCTGCACTTGGCCGGCAGAAGTCTGCAGAATGTTGGGCAGTGAAGTAGCGAATGCTTGCAGAGGGAAATGCACCGTGTGGTAAACCGTTTGACCATTGTTGGTTGTGATGGGAACTTGCACCGGGATCGTTTGCTGCAAGGGAAACTGGACCACTTGGGGCATGGCGGGCCTGACTGTCACATTCTGACCTGTAAAACAACACATGGATATTTAAATATCTCTTCTAAAACCCTATCAAAGTTTACTTATACAATGTAAAAGTTTAGTTTTCAAGGACTTTATTATTGTTATTTATTAATTCATTTTAGCGATATTTCCCTATATAGTGAATACAGTAGTAGCCATGGTAAGACCATAAGAGCTAAGCCCAAGACCATGTTACTTTTTTATTTAGAGGTCTCCAGAAGTCAAAAACACCTTTAGTTCATGTTCATGTATATAGAGAATAATATAAATGTACTAGCTTACGCGGCATGCTTCACATGCCAACTTGAGAAATTTTTTGCCCTTAAGTGAGCTTGTTCGCTATGCTCATTCGCCGTCAGGGTTAGCTCGTTCGCTACGCTCACTCGCCGCAAGTCTATAATACTGTCTAGTTTTTTTTTAATACCAATCATCCCTCAAAAATTTGAATGAGAACAGCTGTTTACAAAATTAATGATCCTTTAAGTAATCATATATTCATCTATTAGAATACAAAAAAGTTGCTTCCATTAGAATAACATGGTAACTTTGAGGACGTCTAGGGCGTAAGCCCTTTGTGAATATTAATATTAACAGTTAGACTTTCATATTTTAAACCTATAGAATGAGTATACCAAATTTCAGCACTCTAGCTAGTCGGGAAGTTGGAGAATTAGAGATGAATGAGTGAGTCAGTGAGTGAGGGCTTTCCCTTTTATGTTTAGATATGTCTCCGAGGTACAGATAACTTTTGACAGGGACCTCCAATTTTGATGAAATGTGGTATGAAGGTGTAGGGACCAGGTCTATTTCCACGAGTTCCGTTCGCAAACCAGCATTATCAGGTTGTTGGAACAGCGTATTATGGGATTTCAAGAAGAACAAAAATGGGTTTTTGGAATTTTTGGACTTAAATTTTCAAAATTCAACATTTTAAACTATAACCACTTAAAAAAGCTTGGAAAAACAAACAATTTAAGTTAGTATTTTGAATTTTTAACTTGGCTTAACAGGTTACAGAGAAAATCCAAAAATAGGTTTTCTATGTTATTCTTATGGGGAATTAACAAAACCCTTTATCTCACATATTTATAGACATAACTTGATCACATTTGGTATGTACATTCCTCTAGGTAGGGTACTTTAACTAACAGTATATGGTGGAAAAACTACCTTCTCACCTCCATGGGGTTTATGGGGAAAATGGAAAATCCCATAATATGATGCAATTATGGTATATATGTGCACTGGGAAGGGATTTTCCTAAATATCTACTTACAGTTACAATACCCCATGGCAGCAAACCTCTATCCTTGTTCCCATGGCCCGGTGTTTATGGGAAACGTTAAAAAAAACCGAATCCTGTTGGAAATTCACTTAGTACGCAGGTCTGCTGCAAAGGGAATATTATTTTTTGTTTTGTTTTAGGACTTTTTTTAAATATCAGGGTGATTAGGAAAATTAGTCCTTTCTAATAAATCTCAATTCAAAATGGCTGGCCCAGAATATTATCTGGCAGTTCCTGAATGTGAAGTGCAAGCATTATCACGTGTTAACTCACTCGAGAGATGTAAAGGTGGTAAGAATCACCTAGATTTACCTTAACATCCAGTTTAACAGTACCATGATAGAGTTACCACTCAAGGCTGCTTGAGTGGACCTATTGGAATACTAATTATTAACCCTGAGAGTAAAGAATCAATTGGACTAAACAGTAACAAAGCTATTCCAAAGACATCGGCCAAGTTACAGTTTAAAAAATTCATTTCAGCAATGCAACACATCCAACTTAGGCCTATTTACACTATTTCCCTCTTAGTTCTAACTAGACAAATAATACAAAAGACATATTAGTTATTATAGCACAAACAACTTGTTGGCAATCAGGGGAGTTCAATTACCTTTAATTACCTCCACCTTTGCTTTTTAAATTTTTAAGTTTTATTTTTGTATACATTTTATATTTATTTTTTATTAAATAATTTATTATTATCCTTTGCTTGAGACCAAGGACTGGATAAGCTGCATCATTTTTTTACCATCACTATAAAACTAATATTTACATTATATACAGATAACTTCCTTGGATGGAAAAATGTAATTATGTTCATGGTGGTGGGCACAGAACACTTAGAAAACATCCTCTAGGTACTCAGCCAAAGAATAATAGGGCCTAGTCTTAAGAAAGGCATTCACTTCATTTACAAACTTGCTGCCATCCAGGTTCTTGATGTGATCTGGGAGTTTATTGTAAAGCTTTAAAACCATGGTTGGAAAAGAGTCCTAGTCTTGCTAAGCCTGCAGAAGGGGATGTCTATTTTATGCTTGCGTCTCGTGTTGTGCGTATGGGCTCGATCCCTTGTGGTGAACTTATGCAGGTTAGAGTGGACAAACGTAACCGAAGAAAGGACAACACAGCTATAAAATGTTAAGATTCCTGTACTTAGGAATAGAGGCCTACAGTGGTCAATCCTGACACTGCCAGTAATTATGGGAATGGCTTTCTTTTGTTGTTTGAATATTTTCATACAGTCAGGTGCATGTCCCCATAACTGTAGACCATACGTAATGTGGCTATGAAAGAAAACATAATAGACCGACAGGAGGTAGGACTTAGGCACTAATTTAGTTAATTTTCTAAGCATAAAAATTACTCTGGCCAGCTTCTTGCACATGTTATTGACATGATCACCCCAGGTGAGCTTAGGATCTAGAATAAAACCTTGAAGTGACACATTTTTGGTCTCTTGAGTTAGAGAAAGTTGTAAAGAGCAAAGAAGTTCCTGAGTTTTATTGTCATTAAGTTTAAGTTTATTGAGATCAAACTATTCACTGGCAGCTACAAACAATTTTTTGCTCAACAAAAGTTTTGTTCTGATTCATGATCGAGAACATTCCAGAAACTCCCATACAATCAGAATAATGTGGGTGAAGAAAATAGTCATAGTCCCTAAGCCACAAGTTAAGACATTACTTTATGTATCCTTTTATAAATTTGTGAAGATGTCATCTAACCTTATGAGAAGAAATAACATGAATTAGGCTATTTTTTCTGTGAGAAACAAGTTTTAAGTTACATCTTAGTATTGAATGTGCCTTGAATCAATTGTCTATATCCCTATAAGTTTTACTAACAACTGATTTAGGCCTACCTCCGGGAAACTGCAATGTTTGTCCCTGCAGGATGCTCGTAGGCAACACGCTGGGGCTACGGATCAACTGTCCCGTCGGGGTCAGTAAGGTCTGGCCCCCAGCGAGCTGAACCTGGTGGAAATCACAAAGAGTAAAGTGTTTAAAGAATAAAGTGTGTGTAAAGAATAAAGTGTTATTATTATTATTTAATAAATTAACTTGTTCAGAGTTTTCATGATTGAAACCAAAGAAAAAATTTGACAAATTCTCTTTTGAAGAGTCCCATCAGGACTTGAAAAGCCAATCTTAAGATTTAACCAAACGAGGCATATTGAACTTACAGTAAATAAATGTAACGTTAAGTTTTGTAGAAAACATAGGTATATTACATATTTTTGTGGATTGGATTTTTGGCTTTCGCCAAATGATTGTTTTTAGCTTAAGTTTAACTGGCCATTAGGCTCTAAGTTACTTAAAAAAGATGAAAAAATCAATGTTTCGCGCATGTCAACCTAAAATGTTTTCTGAAGAAATTTAACCCTAGATCCATACATTTTCATCTCTCAGATAACAGCAGTTCCTGAGGATTGTGGGTTGGTTATTATGCCATCACCAGATTGGCTTGCCCCTCCCATCTCTTACCCCTACCCCGATCGGTTTTTGTGCATCCGTCATGCGCAAATCAGTCATTTCTTAGACTAAAGTATGTGAGGACCGTAAGTGCGAAAGTTAGCCTTGTAGTTTCTCAGACAAATTCAGCAAACCAAATAAAATGGTATATTTCTTGCCTACCTCCTGATGAAGAAGACACAATATGTGAAAAGTCTGGGGAACCAGATATTATTGAGTCCTACAACGCCACAAAGGGTGTTATTGATGCATTTGATGAGATGTAGTCGAATATGTTGTGCCGCAGCAAGAATACAAAGCAATGGCTTCTTTGTCTTTGTGTCTTAATTGGAATGATAAATAATCCACTTATATAAAAGCCTATGCTATATACACGATAGACCAGAAGAAAAAGACACTTTTTCCAGAGAAATTTTGCAAAGGCGATTATAGAAGATCTAACAAAACCCGCACTTGAGGCAAGGATTAAAGACCAGACTTTAAGCCGACACCTAAAGGTGAAGATAGAAGAAATTTTGGGAATTAAAAGGGGAACGATGAAGACCCAAACCCAAGGTAAAGCTACAATATACATTTGTGAATTTTGTCAATTGTCTTAACGGAGGATGACTTGCTTAGTGTGCTACAACTGTGGCCGTCACATGAGTGGAGAGCACTGTGGGAATGAGTGCACAGTACATAATGTGCTTAGATTGGACTGATAAGCAGAATTACACATTGTGTAAGCTATAAACATGTATTTTTACAATTCTTTAATGTATAACTAAGGAATTTCACTGTAATGTATTAAAATTTTATTTGTCATCGTAGTCTTGAGACGTATAGTGTTCCTTGAAATCCTAGTGTATGAATCTAGGGTTAAGTCTAAATATCCCCCATCGCAGCAGACCTGCGTACTCAGCGAATTTCCAAATTAATAATATTAATTTTGACCAGAAGAACTTGTAAACAAAATTTCATTACGTGCTCATATAAATAGGAAAATATTGTCTATTCTCCTAATGATACATATAGGGAAAGAGTATGCAGGTATGCTGCCATGGGGAACACTAAAAGTAGATTTTAAGCATAAAAAAATTTATTTGGACCATATAAAGCTATATATTAAGTTTCATCAATATCTGTCCATAATTAAAAGAGTTTGCCTATTCTCCATATGATTAACATGGGAAAAGAGTATGCAGGTTTGCTGCCATGATAAGTACAAAAACTAAGATTTTTTACATAAATGGTTGAATCTCAACCAAATTAAGCTAAATACCAAGTTTCATCCAAAAACATTGGTTAATAATTGAAATAATAACACATCCTTATTCTCCATAAGATTAACATTGGAGCCCCAAAATACAATGTACTCTCTTTAGAATTTTTAATATCTCGGTAACCAATGGAGATAGAGCAAAGCTTCAAAATACTAAATTGTGCGTTTTTTTGAGCTAAATCCAATGGTCGAAATAAAAATTTAAAATTTTTGAAAATTACATATGAAAAATGCAAAAAACCCATTTTTGGGGTACAAAACCCCCCAAAACTACCCCTTAAGGTAGGTCGATATGTCTGGTTTACGAACTCATCCGAATAAACGTAGGATTACACATCTCTACCAAATTTGGTCTCGATCGGACCATTTTTACGAGAGTTATCGTGTCTAGGGACACATACATATATATATATATATATAAATACATATATATATATATATATACATATATACATATATATATATATATATAAAATTTTTAATGACTATTATTTTTGGTCTCTGGGCACCTAAAAACGAAAAAGTAACATGGTCCCGGGCTTAGGTCTTACCATGAGACCTACGGTAATAGCTTATTCCCTATGGGAAATTCGCTAAAATCAGCAGGTAACTTGACTTGACATTAAGCGCTTGTATTGTATTGAATTGACAAATTATAAGTTTACCTGCAGGAAGAAAGGATAAAAAAAAAAATAATAAGTGAAAACTCCGAAATCAAAATTTGATGAAACTAGTTGAGGAAAGAGGCTATTCTGCTTATACCTAGGCCTACAATAATTCTCATGACTGGCCACAGCCAATATGTTTATACCATCTCGACACTCCTGAAATCCAACCTCACTGCTCTTCCAACAAGAAGTATGCAGCACAATTATGGGACCCGTCGTGCCAACAACTTAGACCTACCACGTTTCCGACTCTCCCATACTTAAAGAAGTTGCCCATGGGTCACCATCAAAATTTTCAACACGTTACTTCCAAGTGTGCGTGCGCTTGAAGTGAGGAACTTTGATCGGGTGATGCGCCAGTGCCTGCTGAGTAGGCCCTTGTATTCACTGAGTGAGGTGTTGGATGAGCCCCTTTGCCTGCCTGAACTCTGACAGTTTTACCTTGTCATGTCCACCAAATGACGCCAAAAGTACATAAATGTATGTTTTTTTTTGTGAGTGAATTTTGTGTAAATTTGTAAATTTTTATGTAAATAATGACACAATCAATCCAACTCAAGTTGGTCACAGATGAAGACATCAAGTATTCAAGTACCATATTCAAGTAAGTAAGTATATCATTTAAATGAGTAAAATGGCACTTAGGTTCAGTTGGGACATGAGCTGAAATATCTGAATGTTTAACCAAACGAAACGTAGGCCTAAACACCTTACCTGCTGACCGCCTGCGGGGATAAACAGAGCCTCCTGGCCGTCAACTGTGACAGTCTGCATCTGCATCGGCTGTACAACGTTGAAAACATTTCCTCCTGCTGTCGACAACAGCTGCCCACCTTGCTGTACAACAGAAATACAATATTTCTCAGCAATATAGAATGTAACGTAACCTTAGGTAAACTATAGGTACATAAAGGACATTATTTAAAAACATTAAAGGTCCGGCGGTACATAAAGGTGCTGAATTTTCCAATGCCTATCTGTTGCTACATTTACTGCAAATATGAATTTCAGATTTTCACTGTGTGGTTAACAGTGCAATGTTCGTAGACTCATTGACCTCAGCTAACTAAATTTTTTTATCATTGTGGAGAGTGGTTAAAAGATTCATGAAATTAGGAATTAAATCTGAAAACATTGCTGACCATCTTTCTGAGTTTCTATACAGTAAATTAAGACATTGGTTCTATTTCTGGCAAGGAAACCCTTTTAGGCTACACTTTATTAAAGCACTCTGAAATTCAATTCAATTCTTATTAATGGCCATGACAATTATTTGATATTATATCAGCCTATACATAGCTTAAGTTATACATTACAATATCTTAATTATAATTAAAAATTGTTTCTTGAAAATGTTTACTATATTTCTGCGTCATGGAATAAAATGCATTTGCCAACAATATAACACCATTTGTCATTTCTTCTTAAATAGGCTTATCTGTTGAATGGCCTCTGGTCATTGACTGTTGTTATTGAAAAATGTTGTTACCAAAATGAGAATTCAGTTATAAGTTAGGCCTACATTATTTTGTTTTACTGTGATAGAGGTAACTTTAGGATAGATCTTGATAGTTACAATATGTTTGTTTCCATTCAACAGTTAATAAACATGATGAATTTAAGTAATGATAGGTATTTTAAATCCTTTAATGAATGATATTTTATATTTTGTTGAAATAATTATGATAAGATTAGTTTTATGTAAGTTCATTGCAAAGTAGAGCTGCATAAACTTTTGCTTCAAAAAAGTTCCTTAAATTTATAATATGTAGGCCTGGCGGTTTTCTGAATGATTTTATTACTGCTGTGAAAAACTCATAAAACTTAAGTTACTCATCTTAGACTGGCATTTTTATTGAAAATAAAAATAAACTAACCTGAATAAACTGTCCCGGTACACCTTGAACAGAGACGACAGTTGGTGTGGTAAGGCCAGCAGCAGACGACACGAATGTTTTGACACTTTGGCCCTGAAGATGTTGAGTGATGTCATTGCTGGCTGCAGACGATGCCACTTGCTGCAGAGGAAGCAGGTTCTGCAGCTGGGCCAAAGTTATGACTTGAGGCTGCTGCTGAGTTTGCTGAGGCGGCGAGGGGCTGGATAGAGGGTCCCGAGGGGCCATGGCATTCTGCTGAGACGCCACGGTATCGTTTTCTTGTTGCTGAAGTTGCTGCAGAAGCGCTGCCGAAATGCTATTCGACACCACCTTGATCTTTTGCTGCGCTTTCCCCTGCTGATTCTCTTGGGCCGATCCTGATCCTATTTTGCTGCACGTAGCTGCTAGCAGCGCGAGTGGGGACGCCACCGACGACTTGGGATCCTAAATGAGGCGGGGCCAAAAAGAAAATGGGTTGTCATCAGGTGTATAGTAAGGGACAGCACTACTACTAGCCCTAACACAAATCGTTACGCGCGCGCCTCCCGTTTGGCTAAGGAGACAAGAAAACACTCCCACTTCCCCTCCCCCTTTCTAGGCTTGATTCTTGATTGATTTACTGAAACTTACCTGATTGTTGTGGTTCGACAATACGTATTCCGGCTTGGATGTTTTAGGTGAGGAGGTCATCGTTGCACTTCATGGGAACCAGTAAAAACACAACTATATCCAATTATAAATAGTTCAAACTCACTACACAAGATCGCCTCGACCACATACACATAACGCATCAGCCCACTCGAGTAAGCTACACCAGGCAAACATTGCTCTTTGTATCAATGCGCGATCGATACAACGATTTTAGTACTCGCTATTTTTAACAACGTCAGCTGTTAATTACATGCACCTTCTCGACATTTACACACGACTTCGACAGAATTCCCGCCCCCTTGAAGGAGTATTACCGGAATCTATAGAACGAGCGCCGTTTGACCACCTGAGGGGAACTATTTGGGGCGTGGACGAGCGGCGGAGTAACTCGGCCCCACTCTGCCGATTGGCAGGGGAACACAATGCCCTACCCTAGCCTAATCTAAATTTGTTTTATGCCCGGAGGGTCCCAGCCTAAGCCAGCCCAAATAATGTGCTGCCCACGTGTTTCCAAAGGACATAACAGAATACATTCTTGTAATTATTTTTAGAATACGTGTCCCAGCTCTGCATATTTGTTTACAGTTTGAATCGGAGAGCGAGGTTCAAGGTCGTTGTATTGATTCTTTGTAAGTGTTACACCTGTTGTTTCTCTATGTACCCTTGTGTCGCGGTTTTTATGCGGACACACGGAAATCAAATGTTTCTATATTGTAATAAAATTATGTATTAGTAAAAATGACGATGTACTAGGTACTTTAGTAATTTATTTTTATCCATTGTGTTGTGAGTATCCACCGTAACTGAGTTAGTTGTAATAAGATCATTTTTGCTGATGACACTAAATTTTTTGTACAGGAAGAAATCCCTCAGTAGATTAATGTCAGACGCCATCTAAAAAAATAAATAAGCCATTGCATGAGCTTATGTAAATGGCATTTTGTTGCACCTTGATAAGTTTGACTTTCACTACTGTTTGTACTGTACAAAACTCTATGACGAATAAACACTTTCTGATTTCTGAGTATTAATAAATATGGTGCATACAAAATATCCACCTTGTCCGTTATCGGATGACCCGGGTTCGGCCCTCATTGGGCCATAATCTATCCAATCTTCAGGGACACTATGGTAAAAAACGCACATTCTACTTTACTTAGACTAACACAAAAGGAGCTTAATAGACCGATCTCATAACGATATCAAGTTAAGTTACGAAAGCGATGTAAGGGGTCTGCGGATTTAGCAAAAAAATAAAAAAGGAAACATATTTTTGGATTCGCCTTAACAAACTTAACCAGTTTATTCAGGAGGCCAAAACCATCGAAAAATATACAATAAGTTATCTCCAGCTGTTTTTGTTAGTATATGTATAAGTTAATTTTTTAATTGCGAGCTTCAAAATTTAAACAGCTTGCAGCTAATTTCCATCATTATTAGTCTACCCATCATCGATGTTGTTGGTTTTGTTTTGTTTTCGTTTTTGATTATGTTCACACTCACACGGATTAAAAACAGCCTAGAGGTATCTGTGCAGCGCAATGCGCTGCATTTACCAGAGTACCTTGTAATAAAACCTTGTACCCTTGCATAAAAATTTCAAAGTTCTATTTTTTCAGCTTTGGCAGTGCACCATGAAAGCCCACTTCAAAAATACAAAAATTGTGTACATAAAACTATAAAACTAACAACATTAAGTAACAAAGTTCAACAATAAATTGGAGGTCCAAATGGCTTGAAGTTTACACGTTTACATCATACTAAGTAATTTTCTTCAACTAGATATTTTGCTAATGAAAACCAAACTAAAGGATTGTCGTCTTTTAATAAATTTATAATTCTAAGATCTTGAGGATTTCGAAAACCGAGATTTTGAAGAGTTGCCAATAGATTCGTTCTTGATTTGACTAAGAGTAGACACTCAAAAATTATGTGATCAAAACTTCCTTCTGGAGCAGAACAGTCACATGAAGGGTCTGATTTTAAATTAATTTTGAACAGATGAGAGGGAAAATTTCCGCTTAAGTTCTATTTAGCTTCTAACATGTGTTTTAATGATTTAACTATGAACAGCTGTTTTATTTGAAATTTAATAATAATTGTTCCCTATGTTAGAGACTTTAGAGACTTATGTTATGTTAATCTTATGGTCAGCAAAAGACGAACTTTAAGGGCTTCCCATGCTGCCCTTCAGAGTAGTCTACAAATATAAAAAATCTAAAAACCTTATTGCAAAACTACGAACTGAGAAAAATCGTATGACCTCTCGAACATTAAATTTCGATCAGAAATAAGGGAGGAGTAATGTTTACAAAAACTGCTTCACGTATTAGGGTCTATGTATACAGGGTGAACAACTTAACTGTGCCACCATTGGCATAGGCCTATCCTAAACTATGAGATTTAGAGAAAACTTTAAATAGGGAACATCACCTATTTTTGTAAGATGATAAAAAATATTAATTCCATTTTCTTCTAAATGGCCGCCATTTTCCAATATGGCGTCCAACTTTAATATTTCTTATGGAACACCCTACATTTTATGATGTTATTGGAATGTACATGTAATTTTAAGACATTTTTATTCTTTAACATTTTTTTCTAAACCTAACGGTTATTGAGCTACGGGTAATTAAAGTTCATTTTTAGTTCCATAAGAATAACATGGGAAAAACTTTTTCTGTCCATATCTTCGAAACCAATTCGTAAAATAAAAAACTCAAGAATAAAAATGTCTTTAAATTATGTTTGAAGAACATTTTTCACATAAAAATTATCATTTACACATAAATTAACTTATTTCCAATATTGCGGTCAAAAAATAAAATTTGTAGCAAATTGGTGTTATTATGAAAAAATGGCATTAAAACATCAGTTTAAGAAATTTTTATTCTTGAGTGTTTTTTTTATTTTACTGAATGGTCTCGGAGATATGAGCAGACAAAGTTTGACCCATGTTATTCTTATGAAACTAAAAATGAACTTTAATTACCTGTAGCTCAATAACCGTTAGGTTTAGAGAAAAATGTGAAGGAATAAAAATGTCTTAAAATTACATGTACATTCTAAAAACACCATAAAATGTAGGGTGTTTCATAAGAAATTTTAAAGTTGGACGCCATATTGGAAAATGGCGCTCATTTAGAAGAAAATGGAATTCATATTTTTATCATCTTAAAAAAATAGGTTATGTTCCCCATTTAAAGTCTTCTCTAAATCTCATAGTTTAGGATATGCCAATTAATAGTGGCACAGTTAAGTTGTTCACCCTGTATAGGCTACTACGTGTTACTCAAAATCGATCAATTTGTTTTAACACAATACAAATTTTACTTTTTGCTCTAAATCAATGACATCCGACCAATTCAATATTGTGAATATCTGTAATCACTACGAACTATTTACAGCTGAACATTAACAAATGTTTAAAATGCTTTATTGAATCCCAATGTTATTTTAATGGTAAATTTGGAGATTTCAAAGGTGGATGGAGCCTTTATTTTCAGTCCGATTCTCATCAGTTTTTGGCGGAAACAACTACATACCAAGCCCTATCCAACGATACAAAAAACTTGAAAATCGGTTGAAAATTGTAGGAGGAGTTCTCTACTCAAAAAACCCCTTAGCGTAGGCCTATTAAATAAGTATATACAGATATATATATATACATATATATATATATATATATATATATATATATATATACAGATGTATATATAGATAGACACCAACTCTTGGATAAGTTGGCACAAATCGGCAACACTGTTTTAAATTTCAGGCTCGCAATTTCGTGACCTATACCATCCATGATATCTACGATGTATATCTAAGTTATTAGAGGTATGGAATTCAAATTTGACACAACTAGTAAGTGTGTGTTTTTAACTAAGTAAATGACGTGTGTTAAGACACAAAAATGCAAATTGTGATGTTTCTAAATTTTATGGTTTCTAAAATCCTCTATCCACAATTGAAACCTAAAAATTTCCCATTAAAATTGGGATGGATTAAGCATTTTAAATATCTGTTAATAATCTGCTGTAAATACGTGTAATTTTTGGTGATTACATAGATATTCACCATATTGGATTGGTCGGATGTCATTGATGATTTATAGAGAGAGCTAAAAGTAATATTTGTATTGTATTAAAATAATTGGTCGATTTCGAGCAACAAGTATACTATAGTACTTATAGTACTTAACACGCTGTATAAGGGTTCTTTTTTTGTAGAGAACTCCTCCTATACAATTTTCAACCGATTTTCAAGTTTTGGTGTCGTTGGATGGGGCTTGGTCTGTAGTTGTTTCCGCTAAAACATTATAGAATTGGCCTTAAAATAAGGACGCTATCCACAAATTAAATTTGAAATGTTTCCATTATAATAAGAGATTGGTTTGAGCATTTTAAACATCTATTAACGTACAGCTGTAGTTTTTAGTGATCACTGATATTCACAACATTTGATTGGTGGGAGTTTATTGATTTAGAATTAAAGGTGACTATTGTATTGTATCAAAATAAATTGCCCGATATCGAGCAACACGCGTGCACTATTGATAAATAAAGGAGTAATCAGATGTTTTCTTAGCAAAACACCGTTTTTTCACTATAGTAAAGATGCACGAAAATAGTCCGATGAAAATTTTAACAGCTGTGTTCCCCCTCACCTCCTCTCACACTGCAATGTTGTTATTTTTTGTTAAGTTTACCATGTGAAATACAGTGTAAACATGTGTTTCAGAATAAATTTGGCAACAATGTTTTGACTCCCATCGGACTATTTTTGTGAATCCCACTATAGTTCTACTTGTGCAAATTGTACGATTTAATCAATAAAAACATGGATAAACGCTTTTGTCATTTTATCGTTGAAATACTCGTATTTTGTGCTATAGGTAATAAAATTTTGCAGCTTTTTATACCTTTTAAAATTTTAAGAAATTTCCAGTTTTTAAGTTAAGCCATTTAGCTTTAAAAACTTAAATTAGTCGAAAGTTAAAATTCATTTGCATTTGTGTTTAAATACACTTAGGTGTGCCAAGATTGAAGTAAGCACCTGAAATAACTTAAAATACCCCTGATTCAGCACAATTCCGTATAATCAGCGACTTTCCAATGAAATTTGTGGTTTTTTATTTTCCCTATGGACAGTAACTTAAATGAATGGATGTGGTGGGTTTGATGCCATGGGGTGTATTATAAAATATAGCCTATAAGGCTCCTGTCTACCCCTGGCGCGCCACCTAAATGCAAGGTTTTTTTAATTGTGTTATCTTCTGCTAAATGCAGCCTAGAGCTATAAATAAGGTGTTAAATTAAAGAAGAATAACGTTACTAATTTTCCTCTGTTACACTTTTGTAATTATTTCATAAAAACTAATAGATAACTTTAGTTAAAATCGAGAAAAACAGATGGTTTTAGACAGTTATAACTAAAATTATAAATATTATTTTAAAACTATAAAAACACACAAGACGAGATCCGTCTTTCTACTTTTAGAAAAAGTTAAGAGTCAATCTCTATCTTAATTAGCTAATTTCAAAACATGATTCTCGTAAACCTCTGCTGCTATAAAACTTGACTATAGAGCTTCGGCCTCGAGGCGACATTCGGTAACTAGGTAGTGTAGTAAAATTAAGCCAAAATATGAATGGAAAGTAAAAATATTTTTGGATAGCCAATCTGTTCTGAAATTTGTTCTCCTGAACTCCCTCAGAAAAGTCCCCTGAATTACCTAGCGGGCAACACACCTAAAAGTGATGGTGGGATGGTCCACGTGGAGTCAGAAGTAAATTTTTATTTCGTCGACCAATAGGTTTATGTATATCAAATTAAAGCTCTTAAGTAGTATAATTTAATGCCGCAAACACCATCTCAAAAGGTTGTCTGTGTCAAAAATGGCAGCCTGTCAAACTTTGAATAAAATCAAATTTTAACCTAAACGCTTAAAAATTTAATAATTTTCGAAATACTTTACCTTTTGAGGTGCTTTTACAATTACCTTTGAAATTGCGGATAGCTTGACATATGCCTATCATATTACCCTTGAACCACCCTCTCCATTGACGTCCAAAAGAGGAAGTTCTGAAGAATTTTTCTTATTCAATAGCCATGCTATATATAACTTTAAAGGTCATAGTAAGGAGAGTACATAGCCAAAAACCAGACCTCGAAAGGTAAAATATGTCGGAAGTTACTGCATTTCAAAGTTTTGATAATATTAGGTCTAGCCTTTATTCTAAATTTTGAACTTGAACGCCTGCCATTTACATCCCGACATATTTACTACACTACGTCGTTCGGGCTCAGGTAGAGCGGAGCCTTATGTAGCAAAGGTAAATATCACATTGTATATTTGCAACTTTTTTCCCCATAAACATCATGGGGGGTCAGTATGTAGGTTTACTGCTATGAAGGTGTTGGAAGCAAATATAAGTTAAGACATACACACTTTTATCAAGTTATCTATCTACACTTATTTAATACGCTATAAGGGTTGTTTTCGTGTAGAAAACTCCTCCTACAATTTTCAAGTTTTTTTTTGTGTCTTCAGAAAGGGCTTGGTCTGTAATTGTTTCCGCCAAAAACTGATGAGAATCGGACTGAAAGTAAAGGTGCTATACACCATTGAAACCTAAAAATTTCCCATTTAAATATTGGGATTGAATAAAGCATTTAAACGTCAGTTAATGTTCAGCTGTAAATACGTGTGATAATACGTGTGTAAATACGTGATTACAGATATTCACAATATTGTAGTTGCATGTCATTGATTTAGAACGAAAAGTATATTTGTATTGGCTCAAAATAAATTGCTAGATTTCGAGCAACACTTATACTATACCCCGTTCAAAATAAATGTGCGGTCGAAACGCAGATTTCAATTCCGCTAAGGGGTTTTTGTGTAGAGAACTCCTACAATTTTCAACCAACTTTCAAGTTTTTGGTTTCGTTGGAGACGGCGAGAATCGGACTGAAAATAAAGGTGCTATCTACCATTGAAATATCAAAATTTCCCATTAAAATAACATTGGGATTGATCAAAGCATTTTGAACATCTGAATGTTCAGTTGAATAACAAGGGAAACATAATTTTTAAATATATTCGCCATATATAACCAGTTAAGCTAAGAATGAATACCCCCGTCCCAACAGACCTGCGTACTGAGCGAATTTCCTAAAGGTCTTTACAATCGATTCATCGGCAACAGTTTTGTGAAAATCTATACTTATTTAATACGCTAAGGTTTTTTTTTTTTTTTTTTTTTTTTGTCTTGAGAACTCCTCCTACAATTTTCAACCGATTTTCAAGTTTTTTGTGTCGTTGGATAGGGCTTGGTCTGTAGTTGTTTCCGCCAAAAATTGATGAGAATCGGACTGAAAATAAAGGCGCTATGCAACATTGAAATCTCAAAATTTCCCATTTAATTAACATTGGGGATTGAATAAAGCATTTGAAACTTCTGTTAATAATCAGCTGTAAATACGTGTAGTTATTGGCGATTGAAGATATTCACATTATTGGATTGGTCGGATGTCATTGATTTAAAACTAAAGTAACATTTGTACTGTATTTAAATAGATTGCTCGATTTCGAGCAACACGTATACTAGTCGATGTAATTACCCTGTCCATTGAAGAAATAAGTTTTCGAATCTATTTAATTTAATTCCCCTTTATGTTGACTATTTTACTGTTTTTAAATAAAGTAACAAATTATTTTTCATCACAATACATCAATAACACCTGGGTTTCGATCCTCACTTCTAATCGCAAAATTTCAACGAGCTCGTTCACAAGCATCCACCAACCACATCTAAGAGGTTTGTTTACGTTTTTTTCCTATCACGTGACAATTCCCTCAAATAAAGTGTCTGGAATTTGTCACGTGATAGACAAAAACGTAAACAAACCTCTTTGCGGTGGACGCTTGTAAACGCGCCCCATGTTAATCTAATGGAAGAATTGTTGTTGTGATTGAATCATTGGAATAGCTGTTGTAACACGTGATATAGTAAAATAAAGAAAACCGGATGTTTTCGTCACATATTGAGCTC
The DNA here is from genome assembly GCA_030545055.2 of Neoaliturus tenellus. Lineage (NCBI taxonomy): Eukaryota > Metazoa > Arthropoda > Insecta > Hemiptera > Cicadellidae > Neoaliturus > Neoaliturus tenellus. The sequence continues at coordinate 94,145,142 of CM061536.1, forward strand.
GTTCACGATCATCCACAGCAAACTGTATAGTCTTAGGTAGAAAAAGTAGAAATAAGGATCTCTTCACTGTTGTACATGAGGAACTGAAGGAAACTAGGGATTTAAATCGTCTGTTAATAGAAGAAAACCAAGCATTAATTGTTAAGATTAATGCCCTCAAGAATTTAAATAGTAATATAAGTAAGAACTATAAAAAGCTTAATAACAAACTAAACCAATCACTGAAGAAGAACTCGAGAAACACATCATTAGATCTAGTAGAGACTAATCACTTACTAGGCCTAAGCACTTGTTCAAATAATGTCTCGCTCAGTAGTGCATCCCAGATGGCTGAAGAACCGGTGAACGAGGTAAGCCTAAGCTTACATGCCATTGAAAACCAATCTAGGCCTATGTCTAATCAGGATCACACTGTGGATGGATGTGAAGATACCGAGGTAGGCCTATCAATAAACAACACAGAAAAACTTATCTCAACTTGCATGCAATGTAGACTTAAGTAGGCCTAGGCAGATTCATGCTGGCAAAAAACTTATCTACTTCAATTCAGATAGCAATGGCAGATCCTTAGGTCAAAAAATTGAAAATCAACTAGGCCTAGACCTAGACCTGCGAAATCACAGCACTTTTGCGGTTTCATCTGATGTTAGGCCGGGGGCACCTATGTCAGAGGTAGTGAGTGGCGCGTGTGATGGGACGAAGGATGAAGAATGGCTGATGCTCCTGGGTGGCGTGAATGGGATTTCTGCTGAGGAAACAAAAAAATTGGAAAGCAAGTGTGAAGTGCTTAATCAAACTTTGACTGCTAAATCGAAGGATAAGAAGTGCAAACCCAATGTTGTAGTTATAGAAACACCTTACAGATATGACAATATCAACACCAACATTGACATCTGCAAACAGAATAATGTTTTAAAGGAAATCTGTAGGCGCAATGACTGGCATTTTTTAGCGATTAATCCATTTTTGTACAGATTTCACTACACAGCTCAAGGACTTCACCTTAACAAAAAGGGTAAAGAGCTTGTCAGTAAACTTATCTCGAAGCTAGTCAATGACTTTTATTTTTTAGCGTAAGTTTTAATATAGTAAATAGGCCTGATAATATTTTTAATTGTGTTTTAAATTCTTGTGTTGATGGTAATAATTTTTCTGTTAGGCCTAGGCCTAGCAAAGGTCATGATGTAATGTTTGTCAATAAACCAATAGTTGATAATGTTACTAAAGTAAACTCTGAAAATTTTTTGAATATCTTGCAAATTAATAGTCAATGTATTAGGAATAAAATTTTAGATGTTGAACATCTTTGTACCATAGAAAATATTGATGAAATTTGCATGTCAGAACATTGGCTGACACCTGAACAAGCAGGGATGTTTGTACCGGAAAATTTTGTAACTGCTGACATTATGTGCAGGTCGAAAAGTAAAAATGGGGGTTCAGCTATTTTTTTAAGGGAGGGAATTGAATTTCAGAAAATCAATCTTGACAATTTCACATCAGAATTCGATTCTGAACTTTGTGCCATTAAATTAACTAGGGAAAATACATTTGTTATTAGTATTTATAGATCTCCAAATGGGGATGAGGACATTTTTCTTCAAAATTTTGAAAAAACAATTAAAAGTATTTTAAGGAAGGGGGAGAGGATAATTATTTGTGGGGATTTTAATATTGAAATGTCGAACATTGTTGAGCCTATCTCTGTAAAAATTTTGAACTTGTTAAGAATGCTTGATCTAGTGTGTACAAATAAACTGCCAACTAGAAATAAGTCCTGTATTGACAATGTTATTGTAAATTTTTCAGAGGAATTTTATAGGGTGTCGCTCTTGAGAGGCTGTTTTGCTGATCATGACCCACTGCTCTTTAATTACCGTACAACTGTAGCCTCAACTGTTGGAAAAGGTCATGCGACCTTTTTTAGAAAACAAAATGAGCAGCAAATAACCCTTTTTTGTGAACTCTTATCTTGTGAGAAATGGACTTGTTTTAATCAGTCTAATGACTTAAGTGCCAAAGAACTTTTTGATAATTTTTTCAATCAATATATTAACTTATGGTATCAATGTTCACCTCTCGTTAAAAAATCAGTATCAAAGAATAAATGTAAACCTCACAGTAAAAATAAAAATTTGAATTGGTACAATGAGAACTTAAAGAAAAGTAGAGATGTAATGTTAGCATATCACACAATGTATAGAAATCTTAACAAATCCCCAGATAATGTAAAGGCACAGGCTGCTTATAAAATTTATCTTGAAAAGAAAACTAATTATAGAAAAGAACTAGCTTCAGCAAAGAAAAATGCCTGTGAAAATTATATCCAGCACTCCAAGAACAAATGTAAAGCCGCTTGGGACATCATAACACAGGAAAACACCACCAAACGCACACCTGATGTCGATCTTGACCCAGAAACACTTAACAGATTTTTCACTGATTCTGTTGAGAAACTCACTCAATCCATAAGTACATGTTGTAGGCCTGTTTTGGCAGAGGACCTATTGGGAACCACTTCTACTGGGGATACACACTTCACATGGACTCCCATCACACCTTTTGAGGTAATTGACACAGTTTCAAAATTTTCAAACTCAAAATCAATGGATCACTATTGGCTATCAAATTTTATTGTAAAGAAAACCATTCATTTGATTAGTACACCACTCGCTTCCATTTTCAACACATGTTTACAGGCAGGATATTTTCCAGATCGGCTAAAGATTGCAAAAATTATTCCTGTCTACAAAAAGGGGGACAAATCTTTATGTCAGAACTATAGGCCAATTTCTATTGTTCCGATTTTTTCTAAAGTCTTTGAAACTTTAATTTTGAAACAACTTAATAAGTTTTTTGAATCAAGATGTATTCTATCAGACTCTCAATATGGCTTTAGATCTGGAAGATCTACTTCAATGGCCATTTCAAAAATTAATCAATCAATTCTTAACTCTTTTGAAGACAAAGAATCAGTTTCAATTGTTATTTGATCTCACTAAAGCCTTTGACTGCATTCCTTTTGACATTTTGTTGAAGAAATTAGAATTTTATGGATTAAAGCATGACACAATTAACATTTTAAAATCTTATTTGAGTAATAGATTACAATATGTTAGTATTAAGGGTAACACCTCATCACAGTCACTTATCAAAGCAGGGGTTCCGCAGGGCTCAGTTCTTGGCCCTTTCCTATTCACAGTTGCAATCAATGATCTTCCCCGTAACATACCTGCTGAAACTGTGTTGTATGCCGATGATACAACAATTTTTGCTTCTCATAAAGACCCTGATGTACTTTCACAAGACATTCAGAACGCCGAAACACATGTATTAAAATGGTTTTCCGCCAACAAGCTCATCTGCAATGAAGCTAAGACCCAAAATATAATTTTTTCTCTTACATGTAAACAACCAGAGCAATGTGTAAAGCTTCTAGGTTTTCATCTTGACAATAAACTCAATTGGAAATCTCACATTGACCAACTCAGTAAAAGGCTTTCTAGGGTAATATACCTTTTTTGGAAATTAAAACCACTTGTAAGTCCTGAATACTTAAGGTTAGCCTACTTTGGTTTGTTTCAGTCACATATTCAATATGGCATCACAACCTGGGGTCACTCTTCTCATACTCAGAACATTCTCCTTCTTCAAAAAAAAGTCATTCGTAACATGGCTGGGGCTGGCCCTGTGGAGCACTGCAAACCTCTTTTTATTAAATTCCAAATTCTCACCATTATCAATTTGTACATTTTTGAAATTTTAATTTACACCAAAACTAATTTACATGAGTTTCACACCAGGCAGGACACCCACTCACACAATACCCGAAACAGGAAAACACTGGACATTCCACAACACAGGCTGGCAATCACAGGTAATTCTTTTTTACTTAATTGCATAAAATTTTATAATAAGTTGCCTGAACCTATGCAAAATGAGAAAAATCTCAAAAGCTTTAAAACTAAAATGTCTACTTGGCTTGTTAACAATCCTTTTTATTCTTTAAAAGAATTTCTGGACTTTAAAATATCACATGTTGTGTAACGATAGACTTTGTCTGATTTTAGCTTAAGTAATTTTGACTATGCCCATTTCATGTCAAATGTACTGATCAACGGCAATAAAGAATCTTGAATCTTGAATCTTGAACTGTTTTCCCCTATCACGTGACAACTTCCAGAGACGTTATATATGTGGGAACAACATAAACAAACCAGATTGAGGTGGATGATCGTGAACGGGCCCAACTTTTTTTTATTTAATTGTTCAGATCAATTGAAATTTTTGTCGGATTTCGACCAGTGAGCGATTTCTACAATATGGAATTATGTTAATCAGCTATCTAAACCATTAACTATACCATCAACGTGCATATCTTCTAAAAACTAACCCTCTACTCAAGACGGATAATGAAATTGAAATTCGAGAGTTGAGACTTCGTCGTGTTCAGCCAGGCGGCTTCGGCAGTTGGGACTCCAGACAACAGCTGATTGCGCGGTGCCGCCCGTGCGGCGTGCGGGCGTGGCCCCGCGTCCCTCGGTACCGATATCGGGAAGTGAGAGAGAGTGAGCGGTGAGAGGGGGCGGGACGAGGCGTAATAAATATTCTTCCGCCACTCTCACTCCCGTCGGCCGCGCTCGGGCATGTTCGGCTGCGCCCGGCTAATTTCGGCTACAGTCGGCTGTTTCCGCATCAGTTTGCAAACAATGCGAACAGCTGTCAGCTGATTGTTGCAGAATTGGCGGGGAAAATGTAGGGCCGGCCTTAGCCTATGCGTCTTTGTGGGGCCCATTGCAAATCTCCAGTGCGGGGCTCCCCAAAACTACCCCCACCCTCCTACCCAAACTGTTTTATCTCTCCAAAGCCCCAAACATAATCCATCATTTAAATGTCAAATAATAAGTATAAAGCTTATAATAATGAAGATCGTGACTAAAAAACTTACCAATTAATTATGAGATTTCACACGTTTATTAACTTAAAGCCCAAGTTGAAAAACGTTTTCTAACAGTGTAAAATGTAAATACAGTTTTATGAAATGTTATTTAAAACACATATACATTTTGTTCGGAATATGAACAGTATAATTCGAATATAGCAAAAAATAATGGCATACAGTATTTCAAATTTTGTTTTAAGATAAATAAAAAATGTAATTTCTTTTGCGAAATTCTAAAAATAGCCTCGGTAAAAAATTTGTGTGAGTTAACATAACATTTATTAGTCCATAGGCCTACAAATATTGTAGAAATTTTTATTTCTTACACAAAAACATATAATAAATGGGGAGACAAATTTTTGTGATTATGTAAAATTAAAGAATTTGTAAGTAAATGGTAAAAGATGAGATTATTTTGGAAAAGTTAAAATAAGTTAAGTAAGATTACTGTATTTAAAAAAAGGTGTTTATTATTTTAGAACAGGTAAAAAAGTATACAGGGTGAACAACTTAACTGTGCCACCATTGGCATATCCTAAACCATGAGATTCAGAGTAAACTTTAAGTGGGGAACATCACCAAATTTTTGTGGCAATTAAAAATATGAATTCCATTTTTTTATAAATGAATATAATGTTATAAATGTAAAATCAATCAATCATTCTTTATTCAAACAATGCACATAGTACATCGAATGGGAGGCACTTAAACAAAATTAAATTAAATTAATAAAGGACCTAATACAGTTCCCCATAAATATATCCTGCATGAAAAACTATAGGCCTACACAATTTTATCAACATCAGGGAAAACAAATAGAATTAACAATCACCAAAAATTCAACTAAGACTAGGTAAACAAATGAACAAACTGCAATTCTTGATACAAAGATAAAGTACGGTATACAGAAATATCATCCAGATGAGTTATTTTCTGTTTCCAAGAATTCAACTATGGATATAGACAATTTATTGTAGGAGGTAATTTTTATATTTTGAAATTATAGTATGGAAATAGGATATTAGTTCGGCCGGGTTTAAGACAATTATTACAACAGAGTCCGGCCACTTTGAGACGGATATATCTATCAGGATTTGTCAATTTTAATAAACTCTTGCATTTTCATACTGCATGATGGCCGTTTCAAAGACATTTATTATTTTGGGTTAGAAGAAAGATTTTTTGATTCTGTTTTGGCAAGTCTTTTTTTTGCAAATGAAGTGTTGTTTGTAGTTTCCAGCATTTGGCATCCACAAAAAGTAGACTGCAAGTTATTACTGTCCGGTTTTGGAAAACAAGTTATCACTTGCATATCCGGCTCGAAGGACCAAAGTTGGCGTCGCGACGCACGTGATCGCGGGTTAAGCAAATTAGGGTGAAAAGAAATAGCAGATTACACTTGGCAAATAAAAACTGAGTTTATCGACACTGGCTACTAAATGTAAATAATGTACAAATAATGAAAGGTAAGTAATGAACTGGAGTACAATGAAACATGAGATGTGAATTAAAAATTATGACTTGTATCCAGTTAAAAAATTCGACACCCTCTAACCTGCTGGAGTGCGAAGGGCTGCCCTATTAAAAAAATACAGGGCATCGCCTAAGTGTAGGGGAGAACCCCCGGCGGGGCCGAGCCCAAAATCGATCCCCGCGGGGTCGGGGCCATAGTGAGAAGGACTCCGCCCACCATCCGTACCGCCCCCACGGGGCCGGCTCCGGCCTAAACATGAAAATAGCACTGTTTTTCAGTAACCTAATACTGTGGCCTCGGGGTCACTGAAATGATAATAAATATTCTAAATTTCATTAGAAATTTCCGTCAAGGGTATTCAGTGTCTAATACAACTAACATCGAAAGTAACTATTGAATCAGCTGATTTGAACCACCAACACGTTAGAGTTGATTTCATAAAACACTAACTGTTTAGGTCATTAGCAATGTATCCAGAACAAATCAAGGAAGGTGGCACCAACAGCTGATTGAAGCGGTCCTGCACCTTTGACGTCATGTTGTTTATATTGACACATGAGTTGTTGCTTTGAATATTTTAAGTGCTGCACCTTTGACGTCATCGATTTTTTTAATGTCACGTACCTCCTTCTCATTTTAGATTTATTGGGTCATTGGGTAGTAATAACGTTGCCAAACGAGACCTTTGGACCGTGTTTTAAGTAGCTTTAAGGTTTTGAGATAATCTTCCTATCGTGTAGTACAAATTACAGTATTAAATATTATAGTTATTAAATGAGAAGGTTTTTTAATTGGACATTTTATACCACTATAACTAATACAATAATGTATTAAAATATACCTAAATAATTTTTCAAATGCAATTTATTTGATTGTGGCATAAAATTATAATGAAATTTTTTCAAGTACGCCGGTAGCCTTACTTGAAGGAAATTTTACACGATTTCATTTTTTAAAATTTTATTTCTCTAGGTTAATAGGATTTATTTCCACCCCGTGAATAGTGGAGTTAACTTAGTTAAGTCTATTAAATTTTCAAAAAAATACTCTAAATCTCGATTAAGAGTATTTTTACAAACCGGACTAAGATTCATCTGGAATTGTGTTTAGCTGATGCAATTATAGACGCCATAGTAGCAACTCACCCTGTATACAGTGACCATCAGCTAAAATAGTGAAACAATATTTATAATTATATACTGTATTTATTCCTCATTATGTTTCATTGCGAGACGTGAAATATTTTAGAAGGCCCAATACCGTTCTAAACGATAAAAACAGTGAACCAAACCAAGCCATCAACCTGAACCTACAAATGGCATTAAAATACATATTTATCTGTCGCTCTATTCCTTGCTTGGATTGTTTATCAAAAGCGTTAATAAAATTCACTTTTTCTACAGAATAAAAGCCTTGAAGCAATCAAATGTTTTAAACGTTTGACAAAATAATAGGCCTAAGTACTTTGCATTGACCATGTAGCTTTTTTGTGATTTGAAACAGTAAATTTGAATGCACAAAGCGAATCCTCATTCTTATTTACTTTTGCTTTTCTTGACATACCGACGCACTGTGGTTTTGTATTTTAAGGTGAATATGACCATAGATTGATGAAACGTTGTAAAAAATAAATTGTAGGCCTCGCTTTTCTGTGAAATGACTGGACGGGTAGTGTGATCAGGAATCCTATACTCTAATACGAGTGAGGTATAATCGTATGTATGTATTCACAAGGATCTCAAAAAAGGCTCGAACGACCTTGTTCAAACTTTACAAATAATGTATACCGTACTGTAACTTAGTTATGGGATGATAAAATGTAGGTCTCTATGCTAGAAACATCTTATTCAATTATAATCTTATTTAATTAAACTAGTAAACGTGTTGCTCGAAATCGAGCAATTTATTTAAATACATTACAAATGTTACTTTTATGTCTAATCATTGACATCCGACCAATCCAATATTGTGAATATCTGCAATCACCAAAACTACACGGTATTTACAGCTGATGATTAACAGATGTTTAAAATACTTTATTCAATCCCAATGTTATTTAAATGGGAAATTTTGAGATTTCAATGGTGGATGGCGCCATTATTTTCCGTCAGATTCTCATCAGTTTTTGGCGGAAACAACTACAGACCAAGCCCTATCCAACGACACCTAAAACTAAAAAATCGGTTGAAAATTGTAGAAGAAGTTCGCAATACAAAAAAAAACCTTAGCGTATTATAAATAAGTATAGATTTTAAAAATGTGACATTGGTCTTATCGAATTAAAAATAAAAACAAAGAAATACTGAAAACAGCTGATTCCACAGTCAAAGTGCAGACCACGTGTTCCAGTTTCCAGTAAAAACATGTGGTTTTGCATGGCAGCCATAGTTACTAAATTATTAAATTGTACTTTAGTAAAAATATATTTATCATTTCTAAAATCGTACTTCCATACTGCTCACTAATAATGTTTAGATAAATAAAAGTCATGCAAAAGTACAAAACAACTAATTAATTTGTGAAGTGTTGCTCCACATAAGTTATTCTTTAAATGTACTGTAATTATAATAAATATGCTTCTGTAAATTAAGAAATTTTACAATATTTTTACAGTGCACGTGTTGCTCGACATTGAGCAATTTATTTTGATACAATACAAAAGTTACATTTAGTTCTAAATCAATGACATCCGACCAATCCAATTATAGTGAATATGAGTGATTACAAAAAACAACAGCTGTAAGTTAACAGATGTTTAAAATGCTCAAACCAATCTCAATGTTATTCTAATGGGAAAATTTAAAATTTAATTTGTGAATAGCGCTCTTATTTTAAGCCTGATTTTCATCAATATTTTGCGGAAACAACTACAGACCAAGCCCTATCCAACGACACCAAAAACATGGAAATCGGTAGAAAATTGTAGGAGGAGTTCTCAAGACAAAAAACCCCTTAGCGTATTAAATAAGTATAGAATAGATTATGCCTATAGTGAAGGTTAGTTCCCCAATACAATGTACGCAGAACCATTATTGGCTTCTCAGATTTTGATAAAACTAGTGTACACGTTACTCGAAATCGAGCAATTAAGTTAAGATACTGATACAAATGTTGATTTACAATAACAGAGAAATTTTCAACAACTTCACTTCAACAACTCTTTTGGGTTAAACTACTCGTTTGGTTAACATATTCGCGAATTCCCCCATAGGGAATACGCTATTACGGTAGTAGTCACGGTAAGACCTAAGCCCGGGACCATGATACTTTTTCGTTTTGAGGTCCCTAGAAGCCAAAAACACCGTTCGTTCAAATTGATATGGCGGCAAATCTACATACTCTTATTCGTCCCCATGAGTTTTTTATGGGGATATAGAAAATATATAAAATTCCATTGGAAATTCGCTGAGCAGGCCTACGCAGGTCTGCTGTGATGGGGATATTTTTTGTGTACAATTTGTAGTCTCTTCCAAGATGACCTTGGTATTTTGTATTATAGTGGATTAACCCCTAGTGGCTTAGCGGGGCTGATTCACCAATTAGCTGTTAACAAATTATTTGAATAAGAGTTAGATTATAGTTGAATGCCATTGATTCGCCGTAGAAAATTCAGTGGTAAATTTTAGTTCCACAATAAGATTTTAGTGGAATTTTAGCGGATTTTTCCGAAATTAGCATCAACAAATCATCTCCAAATTCCAAAGCGATCTAAAATTTTTAAATACATTAATTTTCAAAAGTAAAAATCATAGTATCATAATATTTACTTCATTACTTAATCACATTTTAAGACTCAGAGGCTACTAGGGCGTATTTTAAGGCTCCGGATAAATTATTTCTGTAATATAAAAAATGTAGTGGCAATGGCATAGAGAACGTGGCCGGCACTCATCACCCATATCCCAGTTCAAAAACTTTGAATGTGTTTAGTCGAGCCCATCAGCTCTAGACGGCTCGGCGGCGTTGACTCAGCATGCACCATGATTCAAGATTCTTTATTGTCATAGAGCACAATTAATTGAAGTGCATGGACAAGCGTCACAGGGTACAACGTGTCAAATACAAATATAAGCTTTTAAATACTAAATATCAAAATTGAAACAGATCTAAAATAATGCTAAAATATACAGAATACAATATATAATATATAAAATGACTAGAACGATGAAATATAAAATAATGTAAATTTGATAGGTAACCAACAACAGTATAGAAACAAAATAAACAACTCGATATAAACTAGGCCCTAATACTAATGGTAACTCTCCCAACAAATATTGAAAAAATCATCAACTTTATAAAGACACTCGTCAATGAGTACATTTTAAATTTTATTTTTAAACTTAGAGTAAGGCAATGATTTTATTACAGACGGCAATGAACTATATAGAGTTTAGAAGAAACATAAAACCAATTTTTGTGTGAGCTGCTATACCTATACTGTTGAACTCTTAAACAATCCTTATGTCTAGTGTTATATGAATGGAAATCGGCATTGGTACTGAAAAACTCTAAATGGCCATGAACAAAACCGAGCAAATTAAATACATACAAGGAATCAAGGCTTAGAATACGAAGTTTTACAAACAAAGGTTTACAAGATGTACGGTAAGGAACATTACAAATTAATCTTATAGCCCTTTTTCGAAGAATAAAAAGTTTACTACAGTTACAGCTTGATCCCCACAATTCCATAGGTCAAAATACTTTGAATGTGAGAAAAATACACAATTACTGGATCACAATACTGGATTACAAAAAGTATTTGTCTTAGTTGGCTGGTTATAGATCATGAACGTAACATCCAGTTGTTAATGTTTTAATCAACCATAAGATGAAAAAACGGTTGACCCTTTAGAATGTTTTGTTGTGAATAGGGCCAACAAATTTCCATATAGAAAAACGTCAGGATATAATAAACAGATCACATTCACCATTGGCGTCATCCGGCTTTAGTTTTAACAGTCAAACCAAAACACGTATTATAATTAAAACAAAGCATCAGGCTTATCTTAAATCGCCCTGCTCTTATAAGGGGATAAGCTACGTAATTTATAACTTCCCTGCACATTTTTGGACACTACTCTGTTTTTCCAAGTTCATGGGACGAAGACCTTTAATTTTTGAGACCACTTCCATAATTCTACAATTTGTGAAACCCACAGTTTTTCTCCACTTTTTTTGCAAACATGCAAAAAAGACAGTGTTCGAGTGCAGTTCCTTAACCAGTGTATGTTCCGTGGATTGATATAACCTCTTTGGTATGAACAGATCGCTGGTATTCTGTGTTTATTCTTTCCGGAAGTTTTGATAGAATTTTAGTTGTTTAAGGCTACATGATTTGACTAATGTAGTTGCTATGATCAGGTTATTTTCAACCATCGCAGCTGAGTTGTCGCTGTATGCTGAAAACAACATAACCTTTTCAGAATTGTTTATATCTGCTCGCCGTTATGTTACGTTTTTAAATAAAACTTAATTAATATTTTGACAGACCTAGGATTTGTTAAATTAAATAGATCAACACTGATGTATACTTGTTGAAGTTATAAATTATGCCAAAAGATACACATTGCTGTCGTACGGAATTATGCGATTAACTAATTTATGGGATACAACTAATATTTATTTTTGAGAAAGATTTAAATTGAACAACTAATTAGAATGTTTTGTGCCATTGTAGCCTATGTCTCAGGTAACAAAATATGCATTAAGTGTTTAAGTAAGCGTAATTCTACAATACTTTCATTACTTGATTTTTATTAATTCGCAATCATGGATTTTAAATTGTATTGTTTTTTGCTCTACACTCTATTTACCTTAAATATTGTAAGCATAATTATTATTAAGTTACTTGCTTGTTTTGAGGTCTTAGCTAAAATCATTCTTTGTATGTATTTATTTGTAGGCTAGGCCTAGGATGTACGCCGGTTGACTTCGGACGGTTAGGGGTTAGATGACGTTCCACTCGCTTCACATTCGAGGAGATGGAAACCTCCGTTCACTCCCTAAAGAGCAACAAGGCTCCTGACCCGGACGGGATTCCCAGCGAGGCTTTAAAAAAAGTATTCAATTAATGCTAACTTGTTGTTGAGAATGTACAACTCCTGTTTGGTATAAGGGGTGTTTCCGGCTCCCTGAAAAACCGCCAGACTTGTACTGATCAGCAAGGGCAAAGGTGATCCCGAGCTGCCGTCGTCCCACAGGCCTTTCTGCAAGTTGGACACGGCTGGGAAGCTGTTCGAGAAGCTGATCCGTTCCCGCCTGACCTCTGCCGTGGAAGCTGCCGGGGACTTATGCCCCCGTCAGTACGGCTTCAGAAAGGGACGGTCAACGATTGACGCTATCACCGAAGTCCATGGAGAGATGTGAAGAGAGCCGAGAGCCACAACCATTTCTCTCGCTGAGTAGTGCTTCTTGTTACGCTTATGTCCTTGACATGTCGCTTATGTCCGAGTTAAATGCCTTTAACTCGGCGAGGTGGGTCGATATGTTGGATGCGCTTCGCAACACCTTTCGCGTTCCTGCATATCTGTTGCGACTCATAGAGGATTATCTCCGCTCTCGAAGCCTGATTTACGACACAAGGGACGGAACGTGGACGATGGAAGTCACTTCTGGTGCCACGCAAGATTCAATACTCGGCCAGGATCTCTGGAACGTTGCCTATGACAGCCTCCTGGATGCCTGAGGAAACCACTTTGGTTGGGTACCCCGATGATGTCGCAGCTCTCATTGTCGCACGCAACGTTGAGCTGGCCCAACTAAAGTTGAACCGAGTCATGCGTGTGGTCAACACAACACATGGATATCCGATCACAGTCTCTCGCTTGCTCTCAGTAAGACGGAGATTGTCATCCTTACGAAGAAGAGGATAGACACCGTCGTTCCGTTCCGAGTGGGAAGGGAGGAGGTCCAATCAACTCGTGCTGCTAAGTACTTCGGGATTATGGTGGACACCAAGTTAAGCTGGAGGGATCAGATATTCCGTACGGCGGACAAGGCCGCTAAGGTAGTCACTTACCTTAGTAGGCTGATGGCCAATTTCGGTGTTCCACGATCCAGCAGAAGACGTGTGTTGATGTCCGCGGTTCAGTCCGTGTTTCAGACCGGGGCAGACGCTACATTTAGTTCTAAATCAATGACATCCGACCAATCCAATATTGTGAATATCAGTGATCACTAAAACTACAGCTGTACGTTAACTCAGGAGTGCGAAGAACATATATGACATTCCTTTGATGTTGGAAAATGCCGCTTTTGAGTCAGGCCGGTGACGTAATCAATCTGATGTCCATAAGAATAACATGTACCAGCTGATCAGGCTAGTGACGTTTTAGGTACTAATTTTTACATCGTTTTACCCGCTAATGAAACAGCCCTTGTCTATTACATTACAGCAGTTTTCCCCAGTCCTGACGTTAACAGGTGCTCAAACCAATCTCATGCTCAAACCAATCTCAATGTTATTCTAATGGGAAAATTTCAAATTTAATTTGTAGCCTAGATAGAACACTTATTTCAAGTCCGATTCTCATCAATTTTTGGCGGAAACAACTACAAACCAAGCCATATTAAACTACACAAAAACTTGGAATTAGTTGAGAATTTTGTAGTAGGAGTTCTCTACACAAAAAACCCTTTTCATCATACCATTGCGATAAACGTTGTTTTAGGAACGGTCAGCTGTGATCGAAACTAGTTGATTCCCGGTGGGTTGGATAAACGTGTTGGTAAACAAAGTTTTCGGGACTAGTCCTCGAAACAGTGGTTTTCGGGACTAGGCCGGAAAAAAACTTCCAATGTTTGACACCACTAGCGCTGCTATTCTGCTTACAGTAACTTAAACCCAATTTATCAATTTTTATCCAAACTGTATATTTATTAAAGGTGGTATGATGAAAAGTATTGTTCGTACCTCGTCCGAAAGTGGTATATCGGTGCTCGATCGAATTCAAGTACTCGGCTTCGCCTCGTACTTGAAACTCGATCTTGCACCGATAACGACCACTTTCCGGACTAGTGACGAAATATACTATATCGTATTAAAGAAGTATAGATAGATTGGAAAGGAAGATGATTGATTTTCAAGGTTAACAGCTGTAAAGAATAAACACAGAATACCAGCGATCTGTTCATACCAAAGAGGTTATATCAATCCACGGAACATACACTGGTTAAGGAACTGCACTCGAACACAGTCTTTTTTGCATGTTTGCAAAAAAGTGGAGAAAAACTGTGGGCGTTTCACAAATTGTAGAATTATGGAAGTGGTCTCATATTAAAGGTCTTCGTCCCGGGAACTTGGAAAAACAGTGTAGTGTTCAAAATGTGCAGGGAAGTTATAAATTACGTAGCTTATCCCCTTATAAGAGCAGGGCGATTTAAGATAAGCCTGATGCTTTGTTTTAATTATAATACGTGTTTTGATTTGATTGTTAAAACTAAAGCCGGATGACGCCAATGGTGAATGTGATCTATTTATTATATCCTGACGTTTTTCTACTGTCGGGAGATGACTGGTTGGCCACTGAGGGGGTTGGGGGGCGAGGGGAAATTTACATCCGAAACCTACCGGTCATTTGGTTAACTAAGGAATAAAAACAAACTTAGATTGTACTATTACAGGACTGTGGAGAACATATGAACAAAAAACTATGTAATGTCTAGTTCATTACAGCACACTGGGCACATTACAGAACACTGGGCAAGAGGTGCCATTAGTGCAACTTTCGTTACTTCGAAGTTTATTGTCATCTAAATGCCATTTTTGAAACCTTTATAAAATTACAAGAAAATCAAGCCCAAGAATGATGTTAATACGATAACATTGAGTATTCCAGGTCCAAAATTAAATTAAGAGTTAAAATTAACATCGTCTTGGGCTTAATTTTCTTGTAATTTTATGAAGGTTTCAAAATAGCATTTAGATGACAATATATTGCGAAGTAACGAAAGTTGTACTAATCGCACCTCTTGCCCAGTGGGTGACTCATGGTCCAGGCCCGGAGCGGCCGACCGAGTGTTGGGTAGTATATATCGATGGGGAGGCCTCCCCGGCCGTCCTAATCCCTCAGCCGCCACCGCTGTTGAACCGGACTATAAAATCTAACCTGAGAATTTCATTGAAATCGAATAAGCAATGAAAAAGCCTCTTGGGGGTCAAAAATTCGCCTAAGTGAAATTTGAACTCGATCGTAAAGAATTTTATACTCTATATACATAGAGTAAAAATTCAGTTATATAAATTATTAAATAAAAATAATTATTTAGGCCTACTCAGAAATATAATGCCATTACATATATTATATTTCCTTGTAAAGATTATTAATTATATAAGATAGCCACAAAGTTCTTTGATTTTTAAACATTAATTCTTTGGAAATTCGCTGAGTACGCAGGTCTGTTGCGACGGGGTTATTTTATAATTCAATCGTGCCTTTAGAGCAGAAGATACTATCCTGGAAACACGAGTGTCAAGGTTTTGCGTTCCAAAGTTGCAGGCGCTATATAAACTCATGTAATAAAACGAATAAAACACAGTTACTTTTCACTGTGTTTTTCGTATGCGTTTAGCCGATAAGCGCATTATAGTATTATAGGCGTAATATTACAATAGACATTTATGCCTATTGTAGTTAATGTTCAAAATATAGGCCTAGGCATAACATGTTCAAGTAGCTTACATTGGGCCATACATCATGTACAAATTATATGTAAAACATAGTGTTTTTTCCGAGGAAATATACCTATTGGTTTTATTTTGTTTGTAAACGCAATTAAGAGCATTTTGAAAGTAATACAAGTATATAGTTAAGTTGTTGTTATTTTATTACTGAATATTTTATTTAGTAGATAAGAGAAGATGTACAAATCTGAATCATGTTTTTTTTTTTTTTTTTTTAGCGAATTTCCCTATAGGGAATACGCTATTACGGTAGTAGTCACGGTAAGACCTAAGCCCGGGACCATGATACTTTTTCGTTTTGAGGTCCCTAGAAGCCAAAAACACCGTTCGTTCAAATTGATATATATGTATGTATATATATATATATATATATATATATATATATATATGTGTGTGTGTGTGTGTGTGTGTGTGTGTGTGTGTGTGTGTCCGTGAACACGATAACTTTTGAACGGAACCTCCGATTTTGATGAAATTTGGTACAGGGGTGTAAACCCTTGGTGTAAACCAGCATCTACTAGGTTGAGTTCGCGAACCAGAATGATCGGACCATGGGAACGGGGTTTTATGGGGTTTCAAAAGGGTACAAAATGGGTTTTTGGCTTTTTTTACTTTTATTTTTAAAATTCAACAATTTTAACTTAAACCATTTAAAAGAGCTTAAAAAAACAAACAATCTAGTATTTTGAATTTTTTACCTAGCTTAAATGGTTATGGAGAAAATCCAAAAACTATGTTTTTCATGTTATTCTTATGGGAAATCAAGAAAACCTTTTATCCTGCTTATTTATTGACATATCTTGATAAAAATTGGTAAGTACATTCATTCGAAAGTGTTTAACTTATATTTGCTTAAAAAACCCATATTGCGGCAAACCTACGTACTCACTCCTATGGGGTTTATGGGGAAAATAAAAAGAACACCATAACCTGATAAAATTTGGTATATACATTCACTAGGTAGGGTTTAACTTATATTTACCAACAAAACCCATATGGCGGCAAACCTACATAGGGGAAGTGCGCCAATATTGTACCACCTAAGCATAAAGTCAATTTTCAGAAAACCGGAAGTATTAAAAAAATCAAAATCATTATGGTCTTGTAGTACTTAATGACATCTATGTTCTATAAAAGTTTTAAGTAATTTCGTTAAAAAATATAATAGGAAAAAATTGTTTTTTTGGTTTTAAAAAATTGCCATAATTGTACCATGTACCCCTAAATTGTACCACCTGTTTCCAATAATTGTACCAGTTTCCTTAATTGTACCTATTGTAAAATTAACCCTTTTTTGCAATAAAAACACAACATAATTATTGAAATTATATTTATTGTCAAAACAAATTATTATAGTATGTTATAAGTATTCTAAAACATGTTTATTTGTATAAAAAAGTTATACATAGGGATAGTGTAATATAGTAAAATTAATCAGTATTAGAAAAACACTCGTATTTATCATACGATTTATATCATATTATATTAAAAGTTGTAAAATCGTTAAACATAGAATGTGCGATGAAAATTATATGTAAGTTGTCAATGTTATATAAAAATTACATTATGTCATAAGACTAAATGCCGCAGGTAAAAACAAGGATAACTCATTTCAAATATTGAATGTTCTCTATGGAAAATAATAACTTTAAAACATGTTGTTACAACTGATCTTCTAGTTCTTTTGGTAATTCTTGAGAGTGGCCAAGCTTTTTAGAGTCATAATTTGCATAGACTTTAGTTCCCTGTATGTGCCTTTTTAAGGTCGGCTTCGGAATTCCATAAGTTCGGCAAACTGCATTTAAACCACCGTTTTCATAGGCCGAAAAAGCGCGGGACATGTCGTCTTCGGTCCATCTGTCATACTTTTTAATTTTCTGAGCAATTTGGAAACAAAATACAGTGTTAGCCAAAATTGTACCACTTAGAATGGTGGTACAATTATGGAAACACAGAGTGGTACAATTTAGGGAAACGCGCCATCTTGAACTCAACTTGCCATAACTACACTGAAAATACACCTAGGAAATTGGTTCTTACGTTGATTTACAAGCAATCAATCACTTAACCAATAACATATTCTGAATATTAATTTACCCTGGATGGTTTCTTATGAATTCCAATAAACTAAAGCATCAACACTATAAGAAGCGAGTCAAAATATTAAAAACATTTTTCACAAAATAACGAACACGACTCCATGCGTCCCAGTCAATGCTCTGGCTAATGAGGTTGACTAAGGGTCAGAAATAGCCGTAATGAGCGTTAGTGGCAGCTTAGTTTCCTCAAAACCATGGTGGTACGATTTTGGCGCTGGTACAAATTACGCGCACTTCCCCTACTCTCATCCCCATGGATTTTATGGGGAAATAGAAAATATACCAAAATTCCATTGGAAATTCGCTGAGTACGCAGGTCTGCTGCGACGGGGGTATTTTTTAGATAACTGATAACTTAAAAACTGGAGAAATAAAATAAATATTTCTTATTTCTTATTTCTTAAAGAATTTTATTATAAATATTCCAGCCAAAAATTGCAGAGAATTTCAAGTAACATTTTTCAGACGCTATTACAACACGAAATTGATAAATAATTGTGTTTAAACCTTAAGAGGGCGTTGGAGTGCCGCCATGTTGGATTTATTTCCCATAAGAGCAATGCTAAATTTGTCCCCGGCATATGTCATATAATTTCTTTATTTTTTGTAACAATCGGATTGTTACAGAATAAATAGAGTTTGAATATCAATTAACTTCACCGTTCCTTTTGCGAGATCGAATCTTTGTAAACAAATTATAAAACTCTGTAGAAAATGTTTTAAAAGTTGTAAAATACTTGCTTTGTGGTTTCAAGTTCGTAAAAACACTACTTTTTATAAAAAATTCCTCTCACAAACCAAATCCTTGATGAACCCTTTATTTAGAGCTATAAACTCTGAAAATAAAAATTTTCTGATTACAAATAAAAGAGTTATTTGGTTTCCCGTTTAACATTGCTCTTATGGGGGAAAGGCGGAATCTGGATTGACTCCAACGCCATCTTAACCCGAATAAACACATTTCACCACATTTGTAAACCTTATCTGTTTAGGGCAGAGGTCGCAGCAGATTTCGCAAAAAAATAAAAAAAAATAAAATAAAACTATTAAGATTAGACATAAAGCTTGTATATATTTGAGAGTTGAAATTATTTTCAGTGTAATAATGTATCGGTTGGCGATGGCAAGTGTAGGTGTTGTTTTGGGTGTTTCTCTCCTTTTTGTGAGTGTCTCTTCTGTCACCCAGCCCATCAACGATAAAGTATTAATCTTTTCTGATTTGGGAACGACTACAGCACCGCAAACTACTGTTTCAAGTAATTAATTAAAATAGCTGTATTTGTATAATAAGTTGTGCATCTATATAAGTGTCGATGTGGTATAAAAAAGAATGTTGTTTCAGTTTTGTCTAAACATGTAATACTGGACGATAGTTACTGTTACTCGATTAGTTCTAGTGATTTTGAAAATAACAACAGGACGACTTTAGATAGCACACTGTGTGTTCAGACTGCCGTATAGAAAGCACACAGAATAAAAAATTAAAAACACACAAAATAAAATAAGTGAATAACTTAGTAATATACTTTTTTATGCCCTCTTAAAAGGATTATTAATGAGATTATTTCTAAATCTTTTGTTAATTTCACAAAAAGATGACTATCTAATGGTAATTTGTTCAGTACGTGGGATAAAATCCCACATACACTGGAATCCAGTTTGTCGTTTGTGTGGTGCGACGGGGGTATTTTGTTTTGGAGTGTTTCTACGCCAGTGGCATTTTTTGCGTTTTGACGGGGAACGGTCCAAACCCCAGTCTTGTTCCTAACTATCTAACATCGACCAGTTTAGAAAGCATCATTAATTAATAGCCCAACAAATTAATTAACAAATGGCAACTGGGTTCGGAATCGAACCTTTAAAAAGCTACAAACTTTTCTCAGGATTGAACCGGCAACCTTTGGATTTAAAGCGAGCACTATAACCACTCAGCTACCCAGCCAGGTATTCATTTGTAGGTGCAGTTAGAACCGTATGGTCCTCTATATTATCACTTTCCCACAATTTAATTCATGCAGACTTTCTTACTCAAGTTAAGAGAGGGGAGAAAACGAAAAGGAGACTCGCGGGTTGTGTAGTGCGGAACTCCGGTGTCCAATTGCGGCCGCCATATCAACCTTGGTGTGGAACTTCGGTGTGCAATGGCGGCCGCCATACCAACCTTGGTGCGGAACTTACGTATACAATTGCGGCTGCCATACCAGCCTTGTCGCGGAACTTCGGTGTACAATTGCGGCTGCCATACCAGCCTTGGTGCGAAACTTCGGTGTGCAATTGCGGCCGCCATACCAGCCTTGGTGCGAAACTTCGGTGTAAAATTGCGGCTGCCATACCAGCCTTGTCGCGGAACTTCGGTGTACAATTGCGGCTGCCATACCAGCCTTGGTGCGAAACTTCGGTGTGCAATTGCGGCCGCCATACCAGCCTTGGTGCGAAACTTCGGTGTACAATTGCGGCCACCATACCAGCCTTGGTGCGAAACTTCGGTGTACAATTGCGGCTGCCATACCAGCCTTGGTGCGAAACTTCGGTGTGCAATTGCGGCCGCCATATCAGCCTTGGTGCGGAACTTCGGTGTACAATTGCGGCCGCTATACTAGCCTTGGTGCGAAACTTCGGTGTGCAATTGCGGCCGCCATACCAGCTTTGGTGCGGAACTTCGGTGTACAATTGCGGCCGCTATACTAGCGTTGGTGCGAAACTTCGGTGTGCAATTGCGGCCGCCATACTAGCCTTGGTGCGAAACTTCGGTGTGCAATTGCGGCCGCCATATCAGCCTTGGTGCGGAACTTCGGTGTACAATTGCGGCCGCTATACTAGCCTTGGTGCGAAACTTCGGTGTGCAATTGCGGCCGCCATACCAGCCTTGGTGCGGAACTTCGGTGTACAATTGCGGCAGCTATACTAGCCTTGGTGCGAAACTTCTGTGTGCAATTGCGGCCGCCATACCAGCTTTGGTGCGGAACTTTGGTATGCAATTGCGGCTGCCATATCAGCCTTGGTGCGGAATTCCAGTGCGTTTCATAGGAACTAAAAGATGGTGCGAAACTACGGTGGTCCGAAATCAGCGGACACCAAAGTCAACGATATTTCGAACTCAAAATTCTAACTGCGTGGAAGTATTCCAAAGCCAAGCCTTTTTGGCAAAAAAAGAATTAAAAAAAACTCAAAATTGTTTGTGAATTTCCCTATAGGAAATATATTATGCTATTACGATAGTTGTTTTATTTTTACCACTAATACAAATCCTATGATGAAAAAAATATGGAACGAATTTAATTTAGTTCCGAACTCTTTTTTGACTATAAATATACTGTGTACTAAAAATAGACCTAACTTCTTAAAATATTAATAAACAGAAAGTTAAACTGAATTATTTTAAAATTTTCAATGTGAATCATAAAATTTAGTTTCTGGAAATTAATTTTAATAACGAATCAGTGATGTATTTTCGCTGCAAAGCAGGCTTATATTGGAGGCGCAGTGCAAGACAATAAAATTCTTTGATTGTAGTCTTACTAAATTCAAAGTTTCGCCTTAAAACAATAATTGGTGTAAAGGAAAAAACATTCAAAACTCAAAACGCGTACCACTACCCAGATATATGCCCTAACCGTACAGATTCTGGCCTGTGATGGCCGTTTACAGCTGAAACAATTGGATTTTAGTTTCCCATGGTCAAGATGAGATGACTGTAGTGCCAGGTAAGCTGCATCCCATAAGAGCAATAAAGGCAATTTTCTAATTGCCTTGAGAGCAATGGTGTCAGTTTCTGCGACATCCGTGGATGTCGCCACAGCGTTTTTGTTGGTTAAAAAAGTGTTAAAAACTAAAATTTTACTCTTTGTTATACCTGCAAGTGTTGCCAACGCTGCAGGAAACAACAATCGCGTTGGAGATTTTTGTCTCAACTATTACTAAAATAAGGAATTTCAAAGCAAACTAGGGTATAATTTGTGGCTTTAGGTTTACCTTGAGTAATAATTGTTAATTTGGTCATTATCTAATGGTTTGTTATTAACTAATAATGCAAATGTAAAATAGAGTGATCGGTGTCGTTACGATAACGTACCAGCGGCCAGACTGCTTCATTCACTTTTCCAATCAGTTGTGTAATGGTAAATATTATAACGTAATTTTACCTCCGTTTTAGTTTGACGCTTCATATCCGGAACACAAAACAATAGCTATTCAGCTGACCTTAGGAAAAAGTTATGCTTTTTCCTCTACAGACCTTGCCGCATGGTTACCAGTTTCAATCCAGTGGTGAAGTGGGCCTACACCAGAGGCCAAGATATTCAGTGCTATCTGTACCTTACCTTACACCCTGTTGACTGAAAACTGAAGTGACTTCGACTTCAGAGTTTCTGTTCTGTTTACTTCGGAGATGTGTTAAAAGGTCGGACCACTTTTAAATCGCAGCTGGTCCGCAGCGAGAGTTAGTTGGACAAAAATGCAAGTCCAGATGCTGAAGCATAAGTGACATAGAGAGCCGCTAGGCGCCAATATTTTTAAGCCCTTATCGTCCCACACTACAGTGATGATAAGCCAACTGAAACAGATTTTGCGATGCAAACGCTACCTCTCGAGGAAAATCCTAACTAAAAGTAGACAGCAACTACCAACAACCGCTTACTACTGCATAAAATCTCCAATTAATCGAAGTTGGAATGCATTCATTATTTTTGCAAAACTTTTCATCATAACTTCCTTGTGAAGGCTAAACGTTTTTTTAATTAATTTAATTTTCAAAATTGTTCACCTTTAAACAAATTTTTATAATTCGATCGTGCCTTTAGCAGAAGATACTATCATGGAAACACGAGTGTCAAGGTTTTGCGTTCCAAAGTTGCAGGCGCTATATAAACTCATGTAATAAAACGAATAAAACAGTTACTTTTCACTGTGTTTTTCGTATGCGTTTAGCCGATAAACGCATTATAGTATTATAGGCGTAATAATACAATAGGTGTTCAGTCATAACCTACCTTGCTGACTGTCCAAAGTTATTTATTTCGATATCACATGTTTTTATAATGTTTACCTTGCTGACTGTCTGTTTTGATATCATATGTTTAATGTTTTCATAATGTTTTTATTTTTTGTTTACATTCATTCTGTTTTTTCTCTCACCTAAAGATGTAATTAAAATTTCTCTTTTCAGTTTAAATGTTTTTCTTTTATTCGTGCAGTGAGCTTTGATTATCATGAAGATTGAAAAAGGTATTATGTTAAATTATATATACTTAGATCCACGGTCCTTCGAGCAAACAAATGTTGGGGGGTTTTAGAGTTTGAGATTTAAAAAATATATACTGTTTTCAATTTTGCTCGAAGGACCGTGGATCTAAGTATATATAATTTAACATCATACCTTTTTCAATCTTCATGATAATCAAAACTCACTGCACGAATAAAAGAAAAACATTTAAACTGAAAAGAGAAATTTTAATTACATCCTTAGGTGAGAGAAAAACAGAATGAATGTAAACAAAAATAAAAACATTATGAAAACATATGATATCAAAACAAATATAACTCCAGACAGTCAGCAAGGTAAACATTATAAAAACATGTAATATCAAAATAAATAACTTTGGACAATCAGCAAGTTAGGTTATGACTGAACAATAGCCATTTATGCCTATTGTAGTTAATGTTCAAAATATAGGCCTAGGTATAACATGTTCATGTATCTTATATTAGAGGCCATAAATTATGTACAAATTATAAGTAAAACATAGAGTTTTCTTCGAGGAAATTTAACTAATGGTTTTATTTTGTTTGTAAACGCAATGAGAATAATTTTGAAAGAAATACAAAGTATAAAGTAATTTAATTATAAATATTCCAGCCAAGAATTGCAGAGAATTTCAAATAACATTTTTCATACGCTATTATGTACAACACCAAAAAGATAAATTGTGTAAACATTAACCCGAATAAATCTTATCTGTAAGGGCAGGGGTCGCAGCATATTATGCAAAAACAAACTTTTAAGATTAGACATTATTACACATTATTAGACAATCTGTTGCGGTTCATCGATGACAGCCTCCGACACCAGAGACGGAGCGCGGACGATGGAAGTTACCCCCGGTGCCGCTCAGGGTTCAATACTCAGCCAGGGTCTCTGAAATATCACATATGATAGCCTCCTGAGATCCGAAATGCCTTAGAGGAAACCATTTTAGTTGCGTACACCGATGACGTTGCTGCTCTCATCGCCGCACACAATGTTAAGCAGGCCCAGCTGTTAAACCAGGTAATGCGCGTGGACTTGCTTGGATGTCCGATCACAGTCTTTCGCTTAACGTGAGCAAGACGGAGATTGTGATCCTCACAAAGAAGAGAATTGACACTGTCGTGACCTCGTCCTGCTGCGAGTGGGAAGAGAAGTGGTCCAGTCAACACGTG
This sequence comes from Neoaliturus tenellus, assembly GCA_030545055.2. NCBI lineage: Eukaryota > Metazoa > Arthropoda > Insecta > Hemiptera > Cicadellidae > Neoaliturus > Neoaliturus tenellus. Next base: position 94,169,762 of record CM061536.1, read on the forward strand.
CCGCCAAGTAGGCCTACCTCGGAGTCATGGTGGACAACAAGTTAAGCTGAAGAGACAGATCTTCCGTACAGCAAGCAAGGCTGCTAAGGTGGTCTCTTCTTGAGTGAGTGAATGAATGAAAGAAAGATTTATTCCAGAAAAATAAATAGTACATTGCAAAGTATAAATGTACATGCATTAACTATAACTAGAGATCGCCTCCTGATCGAAATTCGACCAAGTTGATCTGGACCACAGAAAAAGAAATTTCTGTGTCTGGACCCAAGAAGTTTAGAAACATTTTATAACTTAAACATCTATTCTTTCTGTTTTTCTAGTTTTTTTTTTTTTTTTTTTTTTTTTTTTTTTTTTTTTTTTTTTTTTTTTTTACAACAGCTGTCTAATGATCTAATTCATTAATCTCCTTTCTCCATAAGAATTGGAACTTTGAAAGCCTGTGGGGCGTAGCACTGGAGTTCGATGTGAATTAGAATGTTATTCTGCTCATCTATAGGACTACCTTTCCAACATCATGCGCGGATTTCTCCTACGATGCACACTAGCTGAGAAAAAAGGAGGAAACGAAATATGCTTGCCTATTAATATATAGATTGTCCTTGATGCACGATTTCTTGATATGTTGTTGCAACAAATAAATTAGAATATATGCAAGAAATAAAGTACAGTACATTATCAATATAAATGTGAATATTTGGGGTTTTTTTTTTTTTAATGTGCACCTTAATTTATTAAAAAACTAAAATAAATATTATTGTTCAGTTTGCTGGAAACGTCTATCAACGGTGAGGGAAAACACTTTAACATGAAAATTTCATCCCCTCTCATTAACCCCTGTCTCAACGCAACCCCTAAATAAAAAACTTCAAATACAAACCCCCAATTTTTATGCCAGTTTTGGATTGTTTGCAAGATTTAAAGACTTTTTTTGTAATGTGACATTATTCTTGAAACTTAACGATTAGGGAGCTACAATCAATTGAAGTTCATTTTTAGTCCAATAAGAATAACATGGGGCAAACTTTAATTGCCTATATCTCCTAAACCACGCAGTAAGGTAAAAAATACACAAGAATAAATATGTATTGAAACAATGGTTTAAGATAATATTACTCATAATATGCTTAATATCAAATTTTTACAAATTTGATTATTTGTCTGCCATGCTTCAAAAAAGATCGTTTAGGCGTAAATGAAAATTTTTATGAGTGAAATGATTTTAAACAATAATTTAAGTCATTTTTATACTTGGTTTTTTTTTTTTATTAAAAAGCAATAACATTTTACCCCATATTATTCTTACGGAACTAAAAATGAACTTCAATTATTACACTATTGTTATTATTTACTGATGGTTTAATTAGGTCTTTAAATTCTCTATGCATTGTATTGTAAGATCTCTTACCTTTTTTTTATTGAACTGTAACTCCCTAGAAAAAATGTCACATTTTAAAAGTCTTTAAATTGCTTATACAATCCAAAAATGACATAAAACTTTTGTAATGTTTGAGTTCGGGGTTAAGGTGAGAAGGGGGTTGAAGAGGGTATGAAAATGTTAATGTTAAATGTTCTTTCCCCGATATTGATAGATGTTTCCAGCAAACTGAACAGTAATATTTATTTTAGTTTTTTATAAATAAATTAAGGTGCAAATTAAAAAAATTAAATAACCTCTATATTTAATGAGCCCCACGTAAGCCTAATTTAGGTCTAGCCTGACGTAATGTGATAAACAATTCCATTTTCAAATTAAAAAAAACTCCTTTATAAACTGTACAGGTACAGTATAAGCATTGGATTGCGTCAATTACTGTATAGTAAAATTATTTTATATAGAGAAACAAATATTTAATAACTTCTTGATTAGCATTATACGATACGTGATGGTACTGATATTCAGGTTGAAATAATAAAACGTCCTCCAACACCACTCGACACATCCACATCCAAACTGCAATCGTTCACAAGACGGCAAACACATGTAAAAGATCTTATAATTTTAGAATCCTAAAGATTAGACGAGGTTTTTTAATGGATAAATTCATTCTTAAGGGCTATTTTCCCAGACGCGTCTCGTGCGTCTGACGCTCCGCGTCAATCGCTGCCCTCTGCTTTACATTGTTTCAGGTTAGTCTATTTTCCCAGACGCGTCTATCGCGTCAGCCGCCAGCGTCTGTAACTGAGCCGCTAGCGTCTATCCTAGAGCATACGGAGACGCAGTCCCTCGCATCTATTGTTGGAAGATTGGGTATACTCAATGAAGCCAACGTTAATTTTTGGACACAATCAAGGGCGGATCCAGGACCGAATTACGGGGGTGGCGGTTTCCTTGAGAGGGCAATAACAACTCAAAACATTGGGGTGATTGTTTCGGTTGGGGGGAGGGGGGTGCAATGACCTTGAACGTCCCGTAAACAGGTGAGGAAGCGAAACGTTATGGTCTTACATGAGTCCACTGTCAACTTATTTTGAGAATTCTCTGTTTTTATTCCGACAAACATTTACGTAAAAATAAATCTTTGATTATTAAAAGCATAAGATTATGTCTAAAACGTGTTTTTATTACATTTTGTAAGATAACAGAATTTTTTAGTGCAACGCAGTCTAGGTTTTAATTGTAAAAACTGATTAAAGGACGTGTTTGGAAATGAAAAATATGAATTATCTAGTTCTATTTATAAAATTTATTTATAAAAAGAGGCAACAACCCGTTAAGATGTAAGCGTACTGTAGCCTATTTGCGAAAAGGTAAAATGCTTTTTCACAACTAAAAAAATATCTTGCTTGGTTACTTTTTGTTTCTTTTTATAGATGACATAAAAGATTATTAAGGAGATACCGATCTTCCAGCCTCACTTACTAGTTAACGTGCTGTCACTGTATAACATTTATTTATTGGCCTAAAGATGGAACTATAATTGAACTATTTCCACGAAACAGCTATATTGTAGGCCAAAACAAAATCAATGCTACAAAACCTATATGGTGCACTGCATAGGTTATTTATAGGTTCTTTTTTGCTTTGTTTGCGATAGTACCTATAGAGATTCTAAACCTGAATTTCGACCTCGGCGAACGTTCGCATGACCGTCAAAAAGCTTACTGCCGTAATTTTGCACTTTTTTACTTGTTTCTAATTTTGTCCCTGAAAAAAACCGTGTTTCATGAAAATCACCCATTGTCATTTTAAAAGTGCGTTAAATTTTTTACAATTTAATATCAAAATATAGTTCTTCAACATAGTCAATATGGTCTTATAGTTTTTCTAATATGGCTCTTCAAAGTTACTCAAAATATCCATTGACTCTAATTTTCGTGTGTGAAGCTATACATCATATCGGATTGTCGGAAGATTATCGACCCAAACTTCATCAGGTTTTTTTATCATCTTATACAGTCTTATCTTGCCTAGTTTTCTATCTGTCTGTCTAAATGTGATATCAATAGGTCTGTATTTAAAATTTGTCATACAAAATGCATAAATTTTTAAAATTTGAAATATCCCTAAGTATTTTTATATCTCTTCCGCTTCCATAATGGCGGCAATTTATTTTTTGGAGGAGCGCTTTCGGTGGCTTGCCATTGTCAACTGTCAGTAGCCGAAATCTCTTCTGTGAAAATACTCAAATAAAATCATTGGCAGTCCAACGGACAACATCACCGATTTGTTGAACATCGGACCGCCAAGAAGAAATTCAACGTAATTTTAAAATGATTATGGATGATTTTTGTTACAAACCGTTTCTTCAAGATAAAAACTAGCCAATCGTATGAAAGAGTGAAAAATTACGCCAGTTTTTAAGCTTTTTGACGGTGATTCGGAGGGTCGGTAAGGTCTAATAATTTGAGGATCTCAGTACTATCTCAAAGTCCCACTATCCCATTTCATGCAAGCTAGGCCCTATACTTTGGATGACAAAGTAAGTGTACTAAACCGGTGATTTTTGGAGTTGTAGGCCTATACATTGCGCGCGAATGGCTAGAACAACCGAGGATAGCTGTTCGTAGCTTCGGGCTCGCCAACATTGCGCCGCGCGCTAATCGACAGTTTGGCTTCGCCTGGTATACATGCAGCGTTTGAATGATTGCAACGCAAACGCAGATTGCGCAAAACCTTCATACTTTGATATAAGTGTTATAGATTAATTAAGCAACCTTTAAAATGCATTTAAAAATTGTTTTTTTTATATTGAAATACAATGTCTAGGCCTAATATTTCAAAAGTGTTATGGAAAGATATAAAATGGGCCAGGTAAAACTGCCCGAAAAGTTTCCTTACGGGGGGGGCGATCGCCCCTTCCGCCCCTCCCTGGATCCGCCAATGGACACAATTCTCACCAGGAAAGCGATGCAATAAGTTGCAAGTTGCATGAACTTTTGAAACTAATGTAAGCTATTACACCAAATACACAGAACAAATACAAAAGCAGATCAATAAAACAAAGATAAGAGATCTTACAATACAATTCATAGAGAATTTAAAGACCTAATTAAATCATCGGTAAATAATAACAATAGTGTACTAATATAATAACTTACAACTAACTTAAGAGATGAATTTAAAACTTGGAAATTTAAAGAGAAAGGGAAAGTGACAGCAATGAAACACAGATCACGCTATATTGGTTGTTTTTGTACAAAACACGACTAATGTGTGTAAAAAGAACTATATTTTTTTTTAGAATCCAAGCAATGTTTAATGCTTATACAAAAAGGATAGTTTGTTTATTGCATCTTTCTAAACAGATTAAGAGATTATTGAATATTATTTTGATATTTTTATTTATTACAACATGGGTTTAACACGAGTAATTTAGACAAGTTTGTCAAAGTACTGTATTTAGGAACTCCTGGAGTAACTGTTCATATTTTCAGGTAATGGAGGTGATCCAATTTTTGAAGCTTTGGTGAAAATATCTAAAGATTTAGAAAAAACGAAGGGGGAAGTTGATCAACTGCTTCAGATCGGTGAGAAATAGTGGTTAAACATTTTAACATTGTAGGCATCTGTATGTAGGGGAAAGTGGGGTATAACCGGGTGGCTAAGCTTTAGTGTCATGTAGATGCCATGTTTTTATACAGAAAATTTTAAATAACGTCTCAGTTTATCTTGTGTTTATTTGTTTTTGAATTGCTTTTTTTTCAAAACTTGATAAATCTTATAGTTTTTTTCCTGTGATTTTTTTTTTTTTTTTTGTAAAAAAAGTGCAAGTACCCGGATTTACCCCACTAGTGGGGTGATACCGGCTACACATGTTAAGTGTATGGGAAATAGAAAAAAACCAAAATTTTTAATAGGTCTAAAATTTTATTACTAAGTACACACAATTAAGTCAAAAATAGTTTCAAAGATAACATATTCAATTAATGTATGAGCAAAAATCAAATTTTAAATATTTAGATAATATAACAAGAATAAATACCATCCGGTTCTACCCCGCGCGTCATACCCGGTTACAAGCCACTGGTAACTAACAAAAACTTAACATATTCAGAGTGCTTAAAACTAATTTGAGATATTGCTTATATCAGTGTAACGATAAAGACATATACTACACAATAGTGTAGTCACCTTCACTAAAACTCATGTAGTTTTTCCGTAGTAGGCGATCAAACTGGATCAAACTGTCCATAACATTGGGAAACGATACCTATATAAAAAAACAAAGAACACTCTTAACAGCCACAGTTCTGCTCAGAGACTAATGGCCCAATGTCCGCCGCTTTCCTTCTCCAACTACATGTTAATTTCGGCATTTATCGCCAGGTACCAGCACCTTCATATTTATATCTTTAAAATAATGATAAAAACAATGATGTCAAAAAGAGACAGAATAAACAAATAACTTGAAAAAAATTACTCTTTTAACTCCCTGGCTAGTAAGGTAAAAGCTTATTTTTGTCCAGCTTCAAATGTACGAAACTTTTCCATGTTGTTCAGCAAGCCAAAAGAAACAAAAAAGTTTAAATAAACATAATATGTCCTGTAATGCTTCGTTAACCCGCTAGCCACCATTTTTTTTTTTTAAACTTAATCATTTTTATTACCGTAATGGATAGTTGGATTGGGTTCATATTTGGCATGGACTTTTATTATAACAATGTTTATTAAAAGGAAACAAATATTTTTTCTAATGTGTATTTTCAAAATGGCGATTATTTTAAAATTTGCAAATCAAACACCCATATCTCAATACCGGTAAAATTTATCAGCATTTTTCATGGCACAAAAAAGTTGCCCAATTGAATTACCTAATCAATGGTACCAAGTTTGTAAGGATCTGATAATAAATAACGGAGAAATTGCGGTTTTTTCTGCAAAAAAAAAAACATTGATTTTGCATTGTAATTAATGCAAATTAAAGTAATTTTAATAGGAAAATTTGATAACTCCCTTATTTGTTGTAAAATCCTTACAACTTGGTATCATTGACTAGGCAATTTAATTTGTTAACTTTTTGTGATATTTTAAATTTTGATAAAATTTACCGGTTTTGAAATATTTCATTTTTATTTCAAAATCGCTGCCATTTTGGAAATACACATTGGAAAAAATAGTTTTTATTCTTTTAATAAACATTGTTGTACATGCCAAATATGAACCCAATCCATCTCTCTGTTACGGAAATAAAAATTGTAAAGTGAAAAAACAAAGTGTTGGCTAGGGGGTATCGAAGCATTTTAGGACATTACGATTATATGAACTTTTTAGCGAATTTCCCATAGGGAATTTAGCGAATTTCCCATAGGGAATATTTAGCGAATTTCCCATAGGGAATAAGCTATTACCGTAGGTCTCATGGTAAGACCTAAGCCCGGGACCATGTTACTTTTTCGTTTTTAGGTGCCCAGAGACCAAAAATAATAGTCATTCAAATTTTTATATATATATGTATATATTTATATATGTATATATATATATATATATATATATATATATATATATATATATATGTATGTGTCCCTAGGCACGATAACTCTCGTAAAAACGGTCCGATCGACACCGAATTTGGTAGAGACGTGTAATCCTACGTTTATTCGGATGAGTTCGAAAACCAGACATATCGACTACCGGAAGGGGTAGTTTTGGGGGGTTTTGTACCCCAAAAATGGGTTTTTTGCATTTTTCATATGTAAATTTAAAAAATTTTAAATTTTTATTTTGACCATTGGATTTAGCTCAAAAAACACACAATTTAGTATTTTGAAGCTTTGCTCTATCTCCATTGGTTACCGAGATATTACAAAGTCTAAAGACAGTACATTGTCTTTTGGGGCTCCAATGTTAATCTTATGGAGAATAAGGATGTTTTAATATTTCACTTATTAACCAATATTTTTGGATGAAACTTAGTATTTAGCTTCATTTGGTTGAGATTCATCCATTAAAGGTAAAAAATCTTGGTTTTTGTACTTATCATGGCAGCAAACCTGCATACTCTTTTCCCATGTTAATCATATGGAGAATAGGCAAACTGTTTTATTTATGGACAGATATTGATGAAACTTACTATATGGCTTTATATGGTCGAAATAAATTTTTTCTATGCTAAAAACCTACTTTTAGTGTCCCCATGGCAGCATACCTGCATACTCTTTCCCTATATTTATCTTAAGGAGAATAGACATTTATTTCCCTATTTATGAGCACGTGATGAAATTTTGTTTAGCTGGTCAAAATTAATATTACTAATTTGGAAATTCGCTGAGTACGCAGGTCTGCTGCGACGGGGGGTATTTGTTTCTTTTGGCTTGCTGAACAACATGGAAATGTTTTGGACAGTCAAAGCAGGACACCCTGTACATCCCAGGACAATTAATTGTTTTTTTTTTACCATAACCAAATATTAAAAATGTACAAAGCAATGAGCCTAAACTTCCTTCCACAAATAAATTAATTTGGTTATGCTAATTCTGTAACCGGATAGTCCCATTTGAAATTTCACATTTTTCACTATAAGTTATAATTATAGAACATTTTAATGCAAAGGAATCTTTTCTTTTTTCAGTTCAAAGAACAGAGACATCAGTTGTCAAGAAGAAATATGTTGCTTTTCCTTCAAAAAATGGTAAAAGTTTTGTTAAGTTCGTACTTACTGCACAAATGAATTATTTCCCAACGAGCACATACTTCTATTACTATTGGTAGTTTTGTTTCGGTATTAAGATAGTTCCATTGATCTACTGTACTACTACTACTTTATAGTGAGACATACGTTATAATAGCATTATAGAAGGTATTGTGAATGATAACTTCTACTTTACTTATTGGAACAAGTTTCCTCAAGTGATTTATAAATAAGCTTAGATAAAAGATTTCGTTTATAATCAAATACTGGGACCCATAAGTGCAATAATCTTCTTCATCCCAACAAGACAGAAATTTCTGGTGCATCATCAAAATGGACCATTGATCTGCTGAAACTGCTTAAAAATATACAATAAAACCAACTTTCGACCTTTACCCTTGGGAAGAATCTTCTCGTTCGCTTCACTCACTCGCCCTCTGCTCTTCCTTTTTTAAACGAGTTAATTCGCTTCGCTAACTCGCCAGGCCGAAGGGTGCGATATAATTTTCCTAAACCATAGGTCAAAGATGTAACCCTGGTTTATATCTACAGTTATCCAGCAGATTTTTTCAATTTAAAAATCTTTTTAAGTATAAAATGGAAACTTCGAAGGGCTCTAGGACGAAAACCAGATTTTTCCCAGACATGGGACTAGCTCGAATCAATTTCTCATGGCCAAAAAACCCCCATATTAAAAAAAATCCTTGGAGTGGAAAAGTTTTGCCCTTACAAACAGTGCTTGTTTTAGAGTATGTTAATGAATAGCTGTAAATGGGTTAACTTTTGGTGATTTACTGATATTCACAATACTGTATTGGATTGGTTGGATGTCATTGATTTAGAACTAAATGTAGCTTTTGTAGTGTATCAAAATAAATTGCTCGATTTTGAGCAACAACTAACAAGTAAACTAGTTTATTTCTATTGTATTTCTACCTGAATGTAGTTCTAACTGTAAAGGCAATATTTATTAAATTCACAGAGTTAATGTGTATTTTACAGATGTCATGGGGAGAAGCAATGGAATACTGTAAGTCTAAAGGGTTGATGTTAGCAACAATAGATAATGAAGAAGAGCAGAGGGAGTTGGAGTCAGCTATAGAGAGAGGTATGACAATACTTAGTCTTACTTACTTACTCCCATGGCCATTGATACCCGAGTAGGGATTTGGCCTCGCCAACAACTGCTCGCCATCTGTCCCTGTCCTGTGCCTCTTCAATTTCTGTTCCTGCTCTTGTGATATCTTTTTTCACACTGTCCCACCATCTTCTCTTGGGCCTTCCTGGTGATCTTCTCAAATTCGGCTGCCCTTCTCCTACTTCTCTCAGCAATGAACCTCTGTCCCTTCTCAAGACATGCCCAACCCATCTCAAACGTCTAGTTCTAGCGTGGGCCACGATATCATAATTTCTGTACAGATTCCTTAACTCTTCCTAATTCTCCTTTATCCATTTTCACATACTGCTCCAAAAATCTTTCTTAAAATTTTATTTTAAAAAACAATGAGCTTTCTTTCTTTTTTTTATTTAGTATCCATGTTTCTGCTTTATATATCAAAATTGGACGGATAATTGAGTGGTACATTTTGATTTTAGTTTCACCTGATAGAATTTTTGAGGTTAGGATTTTGTTTTGTTACATGCAAACATACTTTTATTGGCCTGGTTAATTCTATGGTTTATTTCCGGTTCTTCACTGTTCCTGCTTGATATTACGACTCCAAGTTATTTAAAAAGGTCAACTTTTCAAAAATGTGTCCTTCAATATTTATTTTATTTAATTGGTCTTCTTGTTTAAAAAAATGCATATATTTAGTTTTTTTCATAATTCATTTTTAAACCCATTTTACCAGTCTCTTGAATGAATATTTTTGTTAAATCTTTAAGGTCATCTTTCATCTCACGTATAATTGTTACATCGTCTGCAAAAGCAAGTATATTTAAATTTGTTCCTATTTTTAAACCTTTATTTGTACTTCTGTCTGGAAAAAAACCTTTCGGGCTTGGCATTTAAACGTAGTCTGTGACTGATATTACAAAGTATTGTTTAAGTATATCGAGCAAATGCTAGCCTACCATGTACTGTTTATAATTTACTCTCTGTTTCACAGCTCTTTACCAGATAACTGAAGGAACTTACGATAGATTTGGAACCTCGGTTTTGGTGTGGATAGCAGCAACTAAAGTGGAATTTGTACAAGAGTACGTCTGGGCTTCGACAGGCAGATTGGTCAACTTCACGAACTGGGCTGACTTTACATCGCCGGTCTTGGGACCAACCTGTGTGGTGATGGGGATGAGGGCAAGTTATGATCATAGAAACCATTGGAAGTGGTTCCCGATGACGTGTAACTTTATTACTGCGATTCCTGCTTGTGAACAGTTGACTGAGAATAGTGAGAATTAGAACCATGAGTTGTGAACAGTGCTTATGAAAAACCAATCAGGCGCACTCACTTTAGGCCATGATGGTAAATCTGCAAAATGATCCTCAACTTTTTTATGATTGTATTTAACTTGTACTTTTATAATTTTATTTAATTGCTTGACAAAAATTAAAAGTTAAAAAATGCATTAACTTATAGAAAATAATATTAAAGTCAAAGTGAATGTCTGATTTTAATACTAAAACAACCACTTTGAAATAGTTCTAAGATATCACATATAAATCTAAGTTGGGTAGCTCATTAAAAATGTATTATAAATATATTATGCATGTTTAAAGTAATAAATTTTCTTCATACAATGACCATTGTAATATTATTATATGTAATATTAAAAATGCAATGTTATATTATTCCCATTATAATTGTGGAGGTTTTATTATTTTAAACCTAGGAACAGTACCAATACATATAATGCTAAATGAAAAGTTAATACGTTGCATTATTACTCTGAGAAGTAATAATAGCAGCCTAATAAAATAATCAGTTAACTTTTGTTTTACTTTTACACAAGGCATAAAATAATTTTGACTTGAATAATTAGACATTTATAAATGTTAGTATAAAGAAAAGTTGGTAAACAAATGTTAGAAGACTTTAGTACTTAAAATAATTGTATTTTACAAAATAGTTGACATATTTTACATATTTACAAATAATTATACACATGGCACCTTGTAGTCGGTTACTTAAAAGACTTTTTAGCTCTCCAATCCAAAAACTCATCAAAATCCTCCTCGTCGTCACTGGCTTCCTCTCCGGTGTTGTCATTCGGCCCCTTAGTTGAAACTGCTTGTACCGTTTCCTTCTTTTTCTCCAGATCCAAGACCCTGAAAATAAAATAGAACAAGTTGTACAGGGTGTCCACACTAAAATTTGTCATTAATTCCCCTGACTTCCATTGGCCATTTACTGTACCATTGATTTCCCTGACTTCGGACTTTACCAAAAATTTTAACACTACATGCACAAAAAAAAAGAACAAAATACTGCCTAGACAACTTAAATCACAGAAATCCAGAAATATGTGTTAACAGATTACATAAGAGTAATTAATTTTTTAAAAGTATGGTATTTAAATCAAGTTTCTTGCATCTGGTGCAGCTGAAGTACATGGTGAAGAATATATAGGCCTATTTTCTCATGATATTGGCACCAACACTTAGAAAAAAACAGATATTGCTGACAGGGAATTTCAGCTGGCTTGTATTTTAAATAGTTAGGTCCTTCAGAATGGGATATTACAGCTTGCAAACTCATGTTACTGAGCTTGAAAGACTCGTAACACACTTTACTATAAGCAAAAGTTGACTACCAATAAGCATTGACTGACTACCAAGTCTAATTTCAAGTTCAAATTTAACCAACCCACTAACGTCAGAAAATATTTTGGCACAATTTATTGAATGAATGAATGAATGAATGAAAGAATTTATTCCTCAAAATATAAATACAATACAAGATTCCAGAACACTTAATGATAACAACATAATAACATTAATAACATTATTTGGAATCACCTTGGTAAAGAAAAAGTCCACATGGGCATAAAAGCCTGTGCGTGGACTCGTTAATAAGATATTCTTAGATGGGAAATTAAATAATTTCATAAGTTATCTGAGGAAAAAAAACTTGACTGTTAATAAAAAATGTTACTATTTAGCTTGATAATATGTTATACAAGGTCGGACAGTGTTGCAGTAATGTATCGAAGTGTTGGGCAAAAGATTTACTACAAAGATGTAATATTTTAGATTTTTTTTTTTTTTTTTTTTTTTAATAATGTGAACAATTTAATAGCAACTAGTACAACAGAAGAATGGTCGTGTTTAAAAAATTGGAAGTTATTGTTATGTAGTGGTTGTCCGTGGGGGGGGAGGTAAAGATAAGGGTCAGGTCTGCCCATACCTTGTGACGATAAGAGTTTCAGCATCTTCGAGACTGACTGTTATCAACCAGGCATTAATTTTATTTTTAAATCTAGAAAGAGTTGGCAAACGGAAAATTGGAGTGTTTGGGAAAATGTGGCATAAATTTACATAAAGAGTTTGAGCTATATAGAAGGGATTTGTTGTTAAAACAGATTTCTGAAGCTGAATAGAATGAATTCCAACATTTTGTGCATAACGGGTGTGATGAGAGTGTATGACCGGAGAAAATATATTGTTGAAATTTTTATAAATGTGTATTAGAAGAGTTTTTATAAAAAGATGTCTGATAGGAAGAATCTGGGTTTCTGTAAATAGAGCGTCAGAAGGGTATCTTGTTGTTTTTTTGAAAGCAACTTTCAATATGGCTTTTTGGCATACGCTTATAGGCTGGAGTAATGATTTAAACGATCCACCCCAGGCTATAATGCCAAAATTGATAATAGATTGAACATATGCGAAATATGCTAACTTTAATTCATTTATATTCAGTATTTCACCCAACTGCCTGAATGCAAAAATATACTTCCTTAACTTATTGTTTAAAAAATCAATGTGCTCACCCCACTTTAAACGAAAGTCAAAAACAACTCCTAGATATTTATAGGACGAAACGTTCTCAATTGATTCGCAAGGACAATTATTTCCCTGAGGGTCAGTACAGCAATGAATGATTAAATTCTGAAGTTCATAATCTGAGATTCGTTTAAGAGATAACGGCATGAATTTAGTCTTAGATATATTTAACGATAAGATATTTTGATCTAGCCATTTTTTCAGTAATCCAAGATCATACATTGCTTTTTGACGGACTTCGTTCCAATCATTACCATCCAGAAAAATTAGTGTATCATCGGCAAACAAATAGATTTTCCCATATAAATCAAGTTTCGATATGTTGTTTATATAAATCAAAAATAAAATAGGGCCAAGCGTGCTACCTTGAATAACTCCATAGTCAACAGGTAAGAGATCACTCTCCACCCCAGACAAGGAAACACACTGTACCCTGTCGCTAAGGTAGCTGCTAAACCACGCATAAGCGTTCCCACTAATGCCAATATATTTTAGTTTATTTAATAATTTAATTCTATCTACCGAGTCAAAAGCTTTTTTCAAGTCGAGGAAAACTAGCATAGATCGTTTTTTATTAGAAACTGAATTATTAATTTCACTGCAAACATCAAAAAGTGCATCTGTTATATTCTTATCCTGTCTAAACCCATACTGACGCTCGCATATAATATTATTTTTTTGTAAATACAGCACTAATTGTTCTTTTACTATTCTCTCTAAGAGCTTAGAAAGAATATTTAACATAGAGATGGGCCTATAGTTATTCTTGTCTGCATAGTCATTAGATTTAAAGAGGGGGATAACTTTTGCTATTTTCAAGGAGTTAGGGAAAATGCCCTGAGTCAGACTTAGATTAATCACATGTAATAGTGGTTTCAATAGAACATTAATATTATCCTTAAATATTTGTGCCGTTATGCCATCACATCCAGGGGCAGACCCTCCCCGAAGTCCAAGTACATGTCGTATAACATCTTTTTCAGTCACAGTCTGAAGAGTGAACGTGGTGTCGGTTTTATAGTCGGCATCGTTCACAACTGGTTCACCGCTGGAATCGATTTTACTTGCTAAGTTTTGTCCTACCGCAGAAAAAAACTTATTGAATTCATCAGCAATTTGTTTATATGAAGTGATTCCCACATCTGAATTATTGAGGGTTAAGAACTTTTTTATTGGGAAATTATCTTTACGTTTAGATCTACCACTTAGCTCATTGATAATACCCCAAAATAACTTCGGGTCTTTTAGACTTTCATCAAGTTTCCTTCTATAGTAATTCTTTTTAGCTAGTTTTAAGGATGCACTCAAATTTCTTCTAAGTTCGCGGTAGGCATTTATTAAGTTAATATTAAATGGGTGTTTTTTTACTTCCTTGCTTAACCTATCTCTACGCCGGATTTCATTTACCAGATCAAAAGTGATCCAAGGTTTTAACCGTTTATTTCTAGTCGTAATCTTTAATAGTTTTTTAGAGTTTTCCATGGATTTTTTAATTGTATCTGTTAATATTAAAGAACCGGAATTTACGTCTGTACTATTTAAAACAGATGCCCAGTCAGAGTCGGTCAGATGTTGTGTTAATAAGGCGTAATTTAAGGAAGTCCGTGTAACAGTGGCGTTATCGTTATCAGTCGGGTCAGAGTCCAAGTCACCTGTCGCCGTAATCGTGAGTGCCGTGCTGTAGTGATCCGTTATGCTTGTATGTAAAACAGCCGATTTAACTCTAGCCATGTCATGGAAACGAACAAATATATGATCTATACATGAAATGCTATTTTCCGTAACTCTTGTTGGCTTGTCTATACACTTAAAAAGACCAGCCTCCAATAGTATATTTAAATAGGTATTCGAGACCGTGTCACTGTCAAGGATATTTATGTTTATATCTCCTAAAAAAATGCAACTTTTGCTCTTATGAATATGATCGTAATAATGTTCAAGTCCAACTAAAAATTGATCAATGTTACTGTCGAAAGTTCTGTAGATTGCTAGTAAATTAAAATGTGCATCTAGTATTTCAAAGTCTAAACTCAAGCCATAAACATCACCAAGCGAAATCTGTGAAACAGTAGGAGTAAGTAGTTTGTTTACAAATACAACAACTCCGTCATTTTGGTTTCGTCGAGTGCTTGTTTTGTGCATGTCAAAACCGTCTATAGTAATTGCTTCCCCCCCAGTCAGTCTGCATTCCGTTAGGACAATTAAATCTAGTTTGACAGAAATTAAGTTAATATTGACCAAAATGTCATCGATGTTTTTCAAGATGCTTCTTATGTTGCAATGAAAGATTTTTAAACTGTTCCGACCTGTAGAACATTCATCATAAAATTGATTATACTCAGTAAATGTTTGTAATTCAAGACACGAGTTATTGGAAAAGAAAAACTCAAATTGTCTCTCATCCTCATCTAACCAAACCATTCGCGCACAGAGCCTGCAGCCCAGAGTGTTACATTTCACTTTAAATGGCGTAAGTACAATAATAAGATCAATTAACTATCAACTAAACAACTAACCGAATAAAATACTAATATTAAAAAAAATTAAAACATGTTGGTAAATAGTTTAACAAAAGATATTAGTAGTATAAAAAAAATTGATTTACATTTAACTAATTTTTACTTCATTAAAGAGCACCATAATGTTGTTTTTTAAACATGAATAAAAAATATAAAAAAATAAAGGTGTTCCTTAACAACTAACAATAATAACCAAGTACGATACCCATTGTAGCTACAAATTTATTTACAATAAGTTGGAAAAAATTCATTTGAGACTGTTAATAATTTAAGACTCAAAACTTTTTTATACGTTTATGGTGCATATTAATATTAAAAGTTTAGTATAGTCTTTATAACACTCATTAAACAGTATAAAACAAAAAGACTTGAATAGAAATGTAATTTAAACTGATTATGACATAATATTGATTTGCTGTATTAGACAAAACACATTCATTTCCCTGCTATAAATAAACGAAAATGTCCTCGATATACCTCATTAATTTAATATAATATACCCTCTAATTACTTAAATGCATGATATTCATGATTTAAAGGATTTATAAGAAATCTGGAAGAATATATAAGAACGGTCATACTTAACGAGTTGTCAAGATTGAACATAATTGACAAGTAAGTAAATTATTTTAGTCTTTCATTAATTAAAATACTTATTTACTGATTACTTACTTAAATACTAATTTATAACACTCATTAAACAGTATAAAACAAAATGACTTGAATAGAAATGTAATTTAAACTGACTAAGACATAATATTGATTTGCTGTATTGACAAAACAAATTCATTTCACTGCTATAAATAAACGAAAATGTCCTCGATTAATTTAATATAATATACCCTCTAATTAATTAAATGCATGATATTCATGATTTAAAGGATTTATAAGAAATCTGGAAGAATATATAAGAACGGTCATACTTAACGAGTTGTCAATATTGAACATAATTGACAAGTAAGTAAATTATTTTTAGTCTTTCATTAAATTAAAATACTTTTATATTGGCCAAAAACAATCGTTTACTTTTATTGCAAATCAACTTAAATTTAAGCTCTGCTGGTGCTCCATTATAAATAAAGAAAACAAATATTTTACCAATGAAAATTTTTACTTTTAGTTTACTATAAACTCAGATACTTTTACAAAGATAATCAAAATATGCACCTAGCATAGTATTATAAGAACTAAATGAAATACTTTTAAGTTTGCATTTGTAATTTAATAGTATTACAACATTTCCGGCCTACCTATTTAGAGTTGTTATTGGTCAATTTTCATAACAGTCCAATTCCTCTACATCTGTGACTCTTCTCGCCTCTTCTCCCTCTTTGACCTTGATGATGACCTTCCCATTGGTGTAGGTAGCGAAGTGCAGTTTTTTCTCCTTCATCAGGCGCCTAGCTCGACCAAGAAGTGTCTTGTTGTAGGCTGTCAAATGTTCATTTATGTAAATAGAGCTGGGCTGAAGAGCTTGGGACAGTTCCATCGATCGTAGGCCCCTCTTCTTTCTAGCAGCAGAAATCCAGGCATCCTTGACAATCCTAGAAGCAAATTGTACGATGATGGGGGGATGCTGATGTTTTTTCTGTGAGAATAGTTTAAGACGGTGCGCGATGGAAACATCTTCCTTCTTATAGCTCACGCCGATAACTCGTGATATCAGTCCAAGAATGTGGTAAATATCTTCTCCTGATGTGAGAGGTAAACCGACTATCTCTATATTAGCAGCGCGAGTGTGTTGATCGGTATCTCGTTGCTGTAACTGCAGAGTGCGGACTTGGTCCTGTAGCCGCTTGCGCTCCTCCTCCAACACGTCGCATCTGGCGTGTAATTTCGCCTGCTCCTCTCCAATCTGGGATACTTTATTATTTAATCCTTCAAATTTAACGTCCAACAGTTTGACTGAATTTTGCACCAAATCCACTTTATTCCCGATTTCCCCTTTCATTTCATTTATAGCCTCAAGGATTGATTTTTTGTCTTCAGAGTCTTCATTAGTCTTCAGTGACGCAAGCGAAGCATTGTCCACTTTACAATCATCACACTTCCATGTTTTTAATTTATTTTTAGTAAAATATTGCGAGGACCCACCGCTTGTGCACGAGGCATGAAAGGTTGATTGGCACTCGGTACATCTCACACTGAATTCACTAGCTACTAAGTCCACAGAACACTTGTTGCACTTCGACATGTTGCTGCACTTAACACAGATTTATTACAGAAAAAGAATTAAATTGTATTATATCAATTAAAACATGTATACGCTCATAAACTAGTACTGGGCAGGAAACAACTGGCGTTCAGATAAGAAGGGACGCCGCAGATAAGCGACCCGCTCCCATCGGTGGCTAGAACGGAACTGAATTTATTAAATTTACTCTATTTAACAGCCATTGTACAGCTAGCTACAAAAAAAGAATAATATTAACAATTTAAAATATTTCAATCACAAGTGTAAAGCAATAAGTTGAATTGTCGTACATTTGTGAAGAACACCAAAAAATGCTATAATAGCCAGAGTTTTGGCCAACGGAAGCATTGAAAACTCCCCTCAATGCCATTATTACAGCGGATTTCCTTGACTTTCCAGACTTTTTTCCTATTTCCCTGACTTGTGAAACATCTTCCTTTGGCAAAATCAACACTATATGCAGATGACACGATACTGCTGTTTGGAGGACCTTCATCTGAAACTCACACAGCACTCTAAACAGTCCACAGAAACTCTACAAACAATTCAAACATGGTAATCAGCCAACAATCTTATTTTGAACTCCAATAAAATAGTTTTCATTGGATTAATTACAATCAATAAAAATCCTGAAGATATTTCTTTGGCGGCATTAGCCATCAATGAGAGTTCATCAGTAAAGTTTCTGGGGCTAACTGTGGATAACAGTTTGTCATGTGACATCCACATAATTCTGTACAGTAAGGCCCCATTTATGCACGCGAATTGTGTCGTGCGACTTCGAGAATGTGCCAAAAAAATCGCGCGTTTTCAAGTCGTGCGATTTCCAGTACTACCAACAGCTTCACTTCCATGTCAGTCGAGCAAATGGATCCACGCGTGGTGTACGGTTATTTCCTGTTTGTCAAGAAGAGTAGGAGGCGATGATGGGACGTTCACCCTATAAATTCTGCTCGATATGCAGACGTTCTCTCTAGGAGAGGGTGATTTGATTTAGAAAACGCGAGGCACAAAAAATCGCGCGACATCATGCCGCGTGCATAAACGGACCAATTGAACTCAATGCTTCCCAGGAATCGCGCGACTCAAATCGCGTGCATAAATGGGGTTTAAGCTGAATCGATTCGCCTATGCACTCAGAAACCTACATCCACTCTTGGATTTCAATGCCCAGAGAATATTGTAACCCTAATCTAGCACATTACACCGAGATCTACTGACCTGGACCAATTCCGCAGTTGTTCATCAATTTCTTGAATCTGCCTCTCTGTTGTAGCCTCTTCTTGATCGTCTTCAATAATTTGTGTTGAGACTGTGGTTTCTTCTTTAATTTCCTTTTGAAACCTTTCCCATTCCTCTTGAATTGGATCCTTGTACTCCACATTGCGAGCCTAAAACATTATATTAAATGTTGACACATTAAAGAGAACAACTTTTACCTGTTCAATTCAAACTCTGCCATAGGCCTTATTAATAATAGAAACTAACAATGTCTACTATACCAAAGAAATCTTCCATATGATACAAACACACTCTCATTCCAAAAGCTCTCTTATTATTAATACTACAGTACACTCTCGTTCATCGGAACTAATGTGGCGGACGGCCGGTTCGGATGTCAAAAAATTCCGATGAAGCGGAGTCCGCCGTGAGTCATCATTTCCGCCCATACGGTGGCCTATCGTGATTGTATTCACTATTGTTTTTAAGATAACACAAGAGATTTTATGAAAATAAGGCACTCAAACTTTTAACATGGTAACAATGAACCTATAGGGATAAAAACAACACAGGAAATAAAGATCCAAAATATTTATTCTCATATTCCATATTCATATTCCAGCAGTCAACTGACTTCCACGTAACACATCTGCAGTCGCGATGCGAGACAGACTGAATGACAGTTTGGGAAGCGGTCGAAGCGGACGTATTGTTCACTTCCTGCCCCCTTTCTCTTTCTATTTTTGTGCAAATACTCCACAGCCTCGTAAATCACATCGATGGGTACAGATTATGGAAAACGCCTGATGACTTTTGATGCAAAATGTGATACTTCACTGTTGTGCGGATAGAACGAATGGAAATTGAAGGCGCTAAAACGGAAAAAATTATTTATTTCGTAAGAAAAAAAACTAATAATGTCCAGATTTTTAGTTCCGATGAAGCGGAGTTTCGATGTCGCCGAGTCCGATGAACGAGAGTGTACTGTACCTTTCATACCTAGGATATGACATTCTAATTTTTAGTGATGGGTCGGTTACAAAATTTATTGCTTTGGTCAGGGTTGGTCCAAGGAGGTTTTCTGGTTCATGCGAGATCTGAATATAACAAGTCCTCTCCAACTATATCATCAAATTTGACCAAAAAGTTAAAAAAGAGCAAATAATGTAGGTCTCTTGTATCTTATCTTCATTCTTTTTTTCATCTGCCTTGTCTCTATGTATATTCTTAATTAATCAAATCATTATTTCGTATATTACATCTTAAATACTATATATTTTGAATACATAATTTAAACTTGCCACATAAAGACATATGAAGGAAAAACTTTTCAAATTTTGACATTTTTAAATTTTTGGTTTAAAATGATGGCAATTTTTTATTAATTCAAAATGAAAACTTATACAAACCTCTTACAGCATTAAAATGGTTAAATTTAACTCTAAGAGTAAAAGGATCTAATTATAATAACATAGATCGGGTACGGTATTTTATTAATGAAATTTTGATGCAATTTCAAAATTCAAAACAGGTTGATATTAGATATTGATAAGACCAGGATTTGGACCGTTAGGAATATACAAAAAAATAAATATCTGATTTGCAAGCTGACGAGCAAAAGCGTGTTTTTATAAGAATCAGGAAGACCTGATTTTACAATTGTTGGTTGTTTCATATTTCCAGTCTTCATATTTTTAATTTAAATATAAAATTTGCAACTAACTTTAAGAAAACTAATATAATGTCGTTGTGATTTTAATCTTTAAATTTCCTGAAAAACGCGGATGCTTAGTCAATTATTCAGGAAACGTTTGCCTGGATTCAACAGCTTTATTCACCAGCTAAAATATGGATCTTTGAGGCAAGATTCTGTTGCTGTCGAAGCCGCTTTTTTGCAGTATAAACATTGTTGACAACAACAATTAACACTTGATCGATGTTTACCCATTTTACATGGTTCCACACACACACATATACTTAATAGCTCCTAAAAGTCCTATGCATATGGGGCCGGGCTTGGAGCCAATCAAGGGGCACGCCATACCATAAGAGGCGTTTACAAAACAAAAAATTTGGTACTAGTCTGTTACACATAAGCCCGTACTTTATTTATGTTATCTTGAACTAGGATCGTTAAAAAACACATAAATTGAAAGAAAAGTATCAACTGAGCATTGTGTAAAAATTTCACGTTTCTAAGTTTTACGGTTATTGAGTTCTGCTTCCTTTAAGTCAGCCATGTCACCAATGATCACGGCGAACGCATCTCCTAGGTCTCGGCACCGGGCCTGATACACGTAATCAGCCAAGTTTACAGAAATACAACTCCTACGTTACAACGGAAATACAACGATTACATTATTTTTGTTATTGATATATAGGTCAGAAAAACTTCCACTAACTCAAACAAATCTCATGGTAGCGATAGGTTGTACGAAAGACCATATAGGCAGCTATAACTAACCTTGCATCGTGGCCTCCGGAGGAGATGTGTTCGCCACGATCATCGGTGACATGGCTGACTTTAAGGAAGTAGAACCGCATAAAGTGTAAACTGATAAATCAAAAACTGACTTGACAACCGACCCATCTCTATCAAGATCCACATTTTACCAAAAAGACGATTCTGGTCTTTCTTCTCAAACTCTTAAACTAGTTCAATCAGTTAGAATTTTGCAACATTTCCTCATTTTTGATTATAAAAAGTGTGATTCTTTTAAATTTATTATTTTCACCCTACTGTAGTTGACATGTGACTTGTATAGAAATAAAAATTAATATTTTTACCAACAAAATGTATTATATCCCAGACGGTATACATGTATACTCGAGGATTTATAAAAACTCAACCCTACCTTGGCATCCATGACGGGATCATCAAAGAAACCCTCTGGTAAAGGATCCTTCGAGTCTCCCTGGGCTAACGCATCCTCGGTCTCCATGGGTTCGGTCAGAGCTTCCAAGGATGTGGATGGGACAGAGGCGGTTTTCATCACCTCTGGAAGAGGTGCTACAACTGGTTCTGATTTACTGACAATACCATTTTCAAAAAATCCTTCAGGCAGTTTTGGAGCTGGTGCGTTTTTTAAAATGCCTGTAAAAAGAGAAAAATAAATGACCATCCTGTAAAGTCTACTTCAATATTAACAAATTCACTATTGGTACCTCCTTAAGCTGCAAATAGACAGGGATATATACTTTTAGGCAACTAAAGGTTGGCCTGCCACAGGGATCAGTGCCCGAACCCCCCTTTTCAATGTGTATACTGCTGAGATTTCTGTCACTCGTTTTTCAAAGTTTATATACACAGCTGATATTGCACTCGCATACTAGTAACGCTGAAGTAACACTGACGCTGAAGTAAATGACTTCAAGACCTTTGGTGAAAACTTTAAAGCCTGGAATCACAACTTTAGTTACCGTAAGCTAAGAACTTGAGGCTTAGAACTTGTACTTGATGTTTATTACCTAACATGTAATAATCTAACTAAAACTGAGATAACTTGCTTCCACTTCAACAGGCTGGCCAACAGCCTAAAATTGCGTTTAACATGAGTTGAACGTGTTCATCACTTTCAACTATAATTAAGTTATTAATGTAAAAAACCTGAGATATGCCATCTCGCATTTTACCAGGTCCTTCTTGATGTGATCTACGCCCGTCTACTTGACTGACAAGGCAGTGGAAATATTTGAGCAGAGATAAGAGGACAGGAAGTAAACTAAGCATTCACTTTCTAACTGCTATCTAAGTGCTGGATTTTTATAAAAAATAATTTCATACCATTATTATTTTTACTCCCATTACAAATCTCAATATAAAAAGTGTCAAACCTTTCAATTTCTTCGGCGCGACGACTGCAGGTGGTGTAAGAGGTCGTTTGTACACCTTCGGAGGGTCCGGTGTCGGAGGGGGAGGGGCTAACAGCTGTTTCTTGCGAGCGATGTTGTCTTTGTGTTGCTTAGAATTGATGTGCACAATCCACACAGCATCACTGCGTACGATGCTCTCACACACAATGCAGGTGAGCGTCCCATCATCTTTATATGTAAAGCCATGTTAAGGATAACAATCTTTTTAAGTGATACACAGCAGAAACTTGTTAAATAAAGTTTTTACCCGAGGGAAGTTTTGCTATTCAATTGAGTGGGTAAAAATATGATGAGAGACTACATAATTTATTATTATTATATTCATATTAATGGTAATATTTTTAATTAGAAAGAAATATGTATGCATTTTTTACCGTACCATAAAAGTAATAAGAAATGGTGCTAGTTTGGATGAAAGATTTTGGATCAGTACTATTTTTGGTTGACCACAAAATATCACAGACACTACTTTTTAAATAAGGTTATTACGTTTAAACAATATTCAACTCAATTAGTTGAAGTACTATTTCTTAGTGCCTTGAGTTGTTAGCCAATACGCATTTTAATATATCTTGTAACGTTTCTGTTTCTAGGCTTTCTAAATGAATAAGATATTTTTTTTAACTGTCAATAAGAAATGTGCTTTTATGGCAAAGAAAAATACCAAAATAGTATCAATAAAAAAAATTATACTAAAGGGATAACTTAATTGATAACTTAATGCACGAACACACAGAAAGCGATGAGATTCATTCAAACCCACGTAATTCGTCATGTCGCTCTCTGTGTGTTTTTGCACTTAAGTGTGTTAATACTTTGTTATTACAATTACTTTTTAACTGTGGGTGTTTTCCTTGACTTTCAGTATTTTTTTTAAGTTTCCCATTAATAAAAAATCATTTACTTTCCAGAAGATCATGAATCAAAAAAAAAAAAAAAAAGGTACATATTACTTACAGCATTTTGTTAACAAAATTAAATTTAAGGTTAGGTAACTTTTTAGAAATAAACCTCTAGGCTATATGCAACAGGATATGAGCTTATACATGAGGTTAACGAAAAAATTACAAAAACTAGATAAAAAAATAAGCATATTTGAAAAAAAACTTACCCTACTTACTAATGAAAAAAAAAATTATTTACAAGGCCTAAAAATGTCTTCTATTTACAGTTCTTGTTATTTTGTTTGGAAAAATAAATGTACACCTGCAACAAGAATTAAGCTGTAAACATAAAAGACTTTCATCATACTTCACGCAAAACAGCACTTTTCCAACCTTTCAATAGCCCGCAAAGTCGGCGATGGTCATCACATTCAAAAAGTGCACGGCAAAAACAGTGGTTGTGGAGAAAATTCAATTTTTTGGTAAGCAGTACGTTGTTAAAAGTAACAGGTGCGTGTAGGGTCAAACTCGCCCTGCTCAGCTGGTAGCTATCCTGACTGAGCTATCAAGACATTAATGTTTAAAGCTTTTAAGCTTTTTAAGACGAGCGGCATCGGAGAGTGGTAGACTTTTCACCATCGTTTTTCTCAGTTAATTTTACATAAGAATCAGTCTAAATATATTAGTTTACAATTACTTTTGGGTTTACCTACTTTTTGAGCTAATTTTACTAGACTATATACACATTTATAGGGGGAAAGGGGGCTCCAAAATGGATATATACATCATCAGAGGAATTGGAAAATTTTTACGCATACAACACTTTCTCCATATACTATGGTATAGCGGGAGAAAGTAAAAATGATGTTATTATGTGAGGATAGGGTTCTACAGTCTCAGCCTATGCACCAAAATAAACAGTACCAGCAAATAGTTCCAGCAGTAGTATTATGTTATCTAAATCTTTGGACTTTGTTGAACTACCCTCTGCATTCAGCAGTCCTCTGTCTCTGCCTACAAATGTGTCTCAAATGAATCAAAGTAGTAAACAAAATGATTGTTTAACAGAAAGTAAACTAAATATTCCAACAACACTTCTTGAATCTCAGTGGGTTACGGATGATACCGTAAAAGCTGCATTTGAAATTCTAAATAATGTAACAAACAATAAAATACAGTTCCTGAACCCCGTTATAGCACTAGCTATAAAAAATATGAATGACTTTAAAGAAATGATCCCAACTGATGAATTGGAAAATAAAAATTTCATTTTTTTCCCGATTAATAACTCTTTAAATGTTCAAAACCTTGGAGGCTCAGGGACCCACTGGAGCCTGTTATTATGGGACAAATCACAAGAAGTATTCTATCACATTGACTCCTTGGGCAAGGTTAACTACCAGCATGCTGAGATTATTGCTAGCAGGCTTAGTCCACCTACTAAGACATTCCTCATCAACATCAAAACACCCCGGCAAACCAATGGAGTCGACTGTGGTATTCACATGTTACTTAATGCAATTGTTATCCTGACTAAGCTTGAGAATGAAAATACCTATCTCTCTCAAAACCTGCTCGAAGAAACTCTCCACAGCTTCACGGAATCTGAAATCCTAACTAAAAGAGCGCAGCTAGCTCTGATTATACACAAAAACCAGTATATTAACATGAAGATGGACACACTGAAAGAATTACTACTGTCTCAACATTTAGAAAATCGAAACAAACTGCGGTTACAAGAATATGTGGGTCAAGAATTGCAGAAAGAAAATATACAGAGTTTTACTCCTGTAATACAAAAAGAAAGCACTAAATCTATTGAAGCTTCAACAAACACAGAATGGACAATACATATACCTACCAAAAGAAAACATAAATAAAAAATATGTGTTGAAAATGATCACAAGTTGTCTTTGTATAACCGGTATGAATGCCTCAGTGACTCTGATCTTGCTAAGAGTGGCACTGACTTAGACTCAAGCGATACTGTAACCATCCCAGTGGTAACACACTCCAAAGGAAAGTCTGCTAATTCTAATAACAAACTATCTGTACCTAAACTGAAGCATGCAGTTCCAAAAACAAGAAATTTAGAACCCCTTCTAGATGAAAACAAGGTAAACACAAATTTTTCTGGTACAATAAATATTCACCTGTATGCTGACAGCCATGGAAAACTTCTGCACGACAGTTTAAAATCAAACTTGCCTGATAACTGTAATGTTTTTGTAAATGCCTCACCTGGTGCTCCAATGAGGCATGTAATCCAAAATGTTGAAAATGGTATTCACCTACTGAATGAAAATGATATTGTGGTTGTAATTGCTGGCTCAAATGATGTAGAAGATATGATACTGAAAAGTAAAAATCCATGCTGGCATATTTCAAAAACTTTTGAGAAACTGACCAAAAAACATAAGGAAATCAACTTTGTTTTTGTTCCTCTGCTTCAGCGATTTGATTTAAATGCAGATCATAGAATAAACTTTGAAATTAAAAAAATAAATGACAAAATAAAAAGCTGGAAAAACAATCTGTTTAACATCGTTGATATATCATGTTTGAAGAGATTTCACTTTACTAACCATGGGCAACATTTAAACAGGCTTGGAAAATTGATACTAGCAAATCAAATCACTTAAGTTATGGTGCTAGAAAATATTATTAAATTTGAAGCATGTTCAACACATATAAACATAATTGAAGACCACATGAGTTCTGTTCTAGATGAGCACTTACAAAATGAATGTGTTGGATTTTCTCATTGCATATCAGCCGACATAGGTTCAGAAAAAAATATGAGCGCTGGTGTTGCCCGTGTATTTAAGAATAAAATTGGTACACCTCAACTCTCTGACTATTGCAATGAAAACTTAACTTGCCAGAAGACTTCCGGTGGTGCTGTTGTCTACGGATTGGTCACCAAAGAAGAATACCATCTTAAACCATCCGTGGAAAGTTATAATAAAGCGTTCTCCGAATTTGAAACTGACTTTAAGGAAAAAAATCTAAAGCAATTATACTGTTCCCCAATGGGGTGTATAAGAGACAGGATTTCTACAAGACATTTTGCAAGAAATATTGTCAACTTTCAGTGATTCACAGGTGCCACTGTGACAGTAGTAATTTTTGATGAAGGAAGACTTCTAAGGAGTGGACAATCATTTTATTCTTTTCACAAAGAGTTGAGACAAGGTATTTGTAATGCATATTCAGAGCCGACTAAGTCACCATCATGCGTTTCTAACATTAATGTCCTGCAAGAAGTTAATGAGATTCGGCCAGACGACATCGTGTTGGAGGGACCTCAACATCCATCAGCATCTACACCTGTCATCTCTTCTGTGAACCTCGAGAATACAGTCAACATCTCTGGTGATCAGTGTCAAGTGTCGAGTGGTGCATTAAGGTCTTTAAGTGTGTCACCTTCAGGAAGTGATCATCGTGTTTAGTGGTACACCTACCTGTGTCGGATCTACAGAGGGCACTCAGCCAAACATCCTTTGTTCTGACACCTCACCTCATGATCAATTGAATTTGTTATTTTTAAATATTCAAGGTTTAAATAATGCTAAAACTGGAATTTTGGAAAGTCTTTTGATCAATTCTAACATCTTTGTTTTATGCCTATCCGAGCATTGGCTATCAAATGATGCAATCAAACAATCTTTTCCGGAAAACTTTTACTGTGCAAGCGCTTACTGTAGATCTGATCACATTAGAGGAGATACTTCCATATTTGTGCACAGCTATTTTAAGTCTAGAATATGTGACGTTAGCAAATTCTGTAAGGAATTAACATTTGAAGTATCTGCCATTTTTATAGATGACCTAAAAACAATTGTTGTTTCTGTGTACCACTCTCCTAATGGTAATGCTAATGAGTTTTTGATAATATTAGAACAATTTCTACATTTTATTACAAAGTGGTTTAAATATAACATTATACTGGGAGGGGATTTTAACGACAAATTTAATTTTCAAAATAATACAAAGACTGTGACTGAATTTCTCAACCTATTCAAGCAACACAATTTTTACCATCTAAATGACAAACCCACTAGAGGTGATAAATGTTTAGACAATGTCTTTGTGTATAAAAAGCAGGCTTTAATATCCTTTGTAGACATCTTTAAATTCCCCTATTCCGATCATGACGGTGTGTTAATTAATATGTGTTCTTCTGAAAATAGAAACCGTCAAATTCTAAAAGCTCCATTGACTAAATTTCACTTGCCTTCAAAAAATATAGAAAAACTATGTCTAAATTTAGCTTCTTATGACTGGCAAAATATTTTGATAAAACTTGATAATAAAGATCCTGAAAGTATATTCCAATATGTCTTTAACATTTTAATAAATAATTTGAATTATTTAAAGGTAATTACAAGAACCAAAAATAATAAGTGTGAAACAAAGTTTAAACAAGAGTGGTACACAACAGACTTGGCAAGAATGAAAGAAAAACTGTTAACATTGCATGGTCTAAAAAATATTTATGATACTACGAATAGCTCTCGTGAAATAATGCATGCTGAATATAATAGATTAAAATGTGAATACAAAAAAGCTGTAAAAAAAGCAAAGTTACACAGTAATGTTTTTTATATTGAAAATAGCAATAATAAATGCAAAGCTGCATGGGATCTTATTAAGAAAAATAATTTATATATTGAAAAAGTAAGTGTGACTATTAAATCTGATGACCTAAATAATTATTTTATTGATTCTATACAAGATATTAAGCAAAAAATTAACAATCCCATACCAATCAGTTCATATTTCCATCTCATAGAGAGAATTACAAATGGTAATGTTAAATTCAGTTGGGAACATATTACATCAAACAACATTTTAACTGCAGTGGAGGAAATGAAAAACTCTGAGAGTAAGGATTTGTACGGCATTTCAAATAATTTACTTAAAAAAATTGTTTATAGTCTAGACTTTCCACTTGCAAAATGTATCAACTTACTTTTAAAAGAGGGAATCTTCCCAGATTGTTTAAAGATTTCTCGTGTATGTCCAATCTATAAGAAGGGTCCCAAAGATCAGCCACAGAGTTTTCGCCCCATCTCAGTCATCCCGGTAGTAGGTAAATTAATTGAGGTTTTGGTTTACAAACAAGTAAGTAAATATTTTGAAACGAACAATCTTTTTAATGTTTCTCAATTTGGTTTTAGAAAGGAAACGTCAACAATTGATGCTTTGGACAATCTTATAAGGCAAATATATCAATCTTTTGAAAATAAAACCTTTGCTCAGGGCATGTTCTGTGACCTTAGCAAGGCATTTGATTGTGTTGATTCTAAAATTCTTATAAAAAAATTAAATCTTTATGGATTTGATAGCTCATCTCTAAAATTTTTTTCATCATATCTAGCTAATCGTAGACAAAAAGTAGCTATTGATGGGAATACATCTCAAGAAAAAAAAGTAGACTGGGGGGTTCCACAGGGATCTGTCCTTGGACCACTGCTATTTTTGATCTATATTAATGACTTACCATTGGCAATCAACACAAAAACTATCCTCTACGCTGATGACACAACTTTTTTTCACAAAAGCAACAGTGTAATTGAGCTCGAGAATTTAGTCAATCAGACAACTATTGAAGCAACAAAATGGTTTCATTCAAATGGACTATTGCTGAATGAGGATAAAACACAGAACATACTTTTTACCTTAAAACAAAATGTCAATGGGACAAAAATGGGAGAGTCAAAATTTTTGGGTTTACATCTTGACAATCAATTAACTTGGAATTCACATATAGACAATCTCTCTTCAAAGCTCTCATGTGTAATTTATCTTTTAAGGCGTCTTATTGATTTGATTCCTAGAAGTTATGTAAGGACAGCCTATTTTGCTTATTTTCAGTCAGTAATTAGATATGGTCTAATATTTTGGGGTGGTTGCTCGAGAATTAAAGAAGTTTTAATCCTTCAAAAGAGGGCTTTAAGAGCTATGAGTAGGTCAAATCCAAGGGAGCATTGCAAACCTATTTTTATCAATTGGCAGATTCAAACAGTAATAAATTTGTTTATTTATGACATCATATTGTATGTTTTGAAAAATCCTGATTTGTTAAATTTTAATAATCACAACCATAATACGCGTTACAAAAGTAGTGCTCTTATAGAGTCCCACCGTCTCAGTAAAACAGCAAACAGTCATATTATTTTATCAATAAAAATTTACAATGTTTTAAAAAATTCAATAAGTGCACATCCTTTCAAAACATTTAAAAAATTGCTTTACAGCTGGCTACTAGAAAACCCTTTCTATAGCTTGGACGATTTCCTTAATTTAAAAGTTGTAATATTTTAGAAAAGTGAGGTAATAATACATTGCAATTATATTTTGATTGTATAATTGTACAATTTTGTATATTTATGTGTATATTAGTTCTTAGATTATTAACAAAAGCTTGTGACTTGGTTTTCTACTGTAAATCTGACATTGTCAATGATACTGTAATTGTGTCCAAACGACAAATAAAGAGATTATTATTATTATTATTATTATAGTACCGTATTGAAATTGTTACAAGATTTTATAGACTTAGTTTCACCAACATATAAACGTAGGTTTAAACTCAATTAATAACATGTTCAATATGACCTCAGTCCACTTGGGGCAACACTTGTATTACCCTTCTTGAAGGTTGAAAGGTGTGCTGTTTATTTTGGCGCATATTGTACAACGAATATTGTTTTGCATTTAACATAATGTTTCATGGATGTGGGAGGGGGCGGCGGAAATGTTTTGGGCTCATGAATGGCAAATTCGTAAATCCGGCCCTGGCGACCTACGTTTTGTCGGTTTACCTTAAAGGGTAATTGAAAGAATTTTATGTTAAATAGCCTATAGGCTAAAATACCCCCCGTCGCAGCAGACCTGCGTACTCAGCGAATTTCGAAATTAGTAATATTAATTTTGACCAGAAGAACTTGTAAACAAAATTTCATTACATGCTCATAAATAGGAAAATATTGTCTATTCTCCTAATGATAGATATAGGGAAAGAGTATGCAGGTATGCTGCCATGGGGAACACTAAAAGTAGATTTTAAGCATAAAAAATTTTATTTGGACCATATGAAGCCATATACTAAGGGGCCGTCCATAAATTACGTCATCGCTTTTTGACCATTTTTGGACCCCCCCTCCCTAAAATCATCCTACCATCATAATTTGTCAGACCCCCCCTCGGAAAAATGATGTGTCATTTTTAACAAACCTCCCTTTTTAAGTAAAAATAATGCTTTTTAAGCGCTATATATGATAAACTCAATCAAATCTGAATTCACTTTCAGAAATAAAGCCAAAATGACTTTCTAAATGGAAATGAACTATAAAACAACGCCTTAAAATAGTCTAATTTATTTTATTTTATAGATAATTATTTTATAATAGTTGAGCTGTGTTAGAATTTCTCATTGTTTTACTAATAAAATTAGATATAAAACATCATATTTAAAATTACGTCATATCAAAGCCGACCCCTAAGTTTCATCTGTCCATAATTAAAAGAGTTTGCCTATTCTCCATAATATGATTAACATGGGAAAAGAGTATGCAGGTTTGCTGCCATGATAAAGTCAAAGTCAAAATCTCTTTATATTCATAAACAAGCACATCATTGGTACATCTGAATAGTGTCATTTTGTTAGCTTGACTAACACAATAATTTTATTCTATTTACATGCTATTTACAAAGTTAGTCAAAATAATAATTAGTAAATTCATCAAATGAATATATTGCTTGGCCTACCAGGTAATCTTTAAGTTTTTTCTTAAATTTGCAACTGTTCTTTTCATTTGTTGTTTTGCATAAGTACAAAAACGAAGATTTTTTTACATAAATGGTTGAATCTCAACCAAATGAAGCTAAATACCAAGTTTCATCCAAAATTATTGGTTAATAATTGAAATAATAACACATCCTTATTCTCCATAAGATTAACAATGGAGCCAAAAATACAATGTACTGTCTTTAGAATTTTTAATATCTCTGTAACCAATGGAGATAGAGCAAAGCTTCAAAATACTAAATTGTATGGTTTTTTTTAGCTAGCCTAAATCCAATGGTCAAAACAAAAATTTAAAATTTTTAAAAACTACGTATGAAAAATGCAAAAAACCCAATTTTGGGTACAAAACTACCCCTTCCGGTAGGTCGATATATAGCCTATCTGGTTTACGAACTCATCCGAATAAACGTAGGATTAGCCTACACATCTCTACCAAATTTGGTGTCGATGGGACCGTTTTTACGAGAGTTATCGTGTCTAGGGACACACACACATATATATATATAAGTTTACATATATATGTATACACACATACATATATGTGTATATAAATATAAATTTTAGTGACTATTATTTTTGTTCTCTGAGCACCTAAAAACAAAAAAGTAACATGGTCCCGGGCTTAGGTCTTACCATAAGACCTACGGAAAAGCTTATTATTCCCTAGACCTATGGGAAATTCGCTAAAAATAAGCAATAGGCCTAAGACTATACTTTGTGCATCCGTGCTTTATAAAAATAGTCCTACAGAATAAATTGTGGATACAGGTACCCTATATAAAATTATTATTTCAGGTTACAAATCGTTTTAGGCCCTAACACAGAATTTACAGTTTTAAAATGATAGGCCTAATCATGAGGTTATGGTCTCGACAGTAAGTTATTTTATGGCGAAACTTCGTTATCCGTCTCCACCGTTATTATCGATGTGGAAATTTCGATATTGAGATTTAAATTGCTATTATATCGATGATACAATTACACGATATGCTTACGATTTTATCACCTGATTTAGTTTCGTTCTAATATAATTAAACAGACCTTTTGACAATAAAACAAATATATTCAAACAAGTAACTGAAAATAACAACAACAAAAAAGTAAAAATTGTAACTAATGTAACCTGTAACCAAAGAACAACACAAAATAAACTAACCAAGTCTATTTTGTTGCTGCATCTAAAGTGTAAGAAGAAGCAGACTTCGTAATAGATCTAAAATGAAAATGGCGTCACACCATACAACACACAAATGCTGCCAAATACAAATCAGAAAGGTTTTTTTTTTTTTTTTTTTTTTTTTGCTATTGTATATAGGGAATATGCGTTTTAAATGTTTCCAAACACCATTGATTTTGTTGTTATAAACATCGCTGTCAATAAAAGTGACGGAGGTTTACAGTTACACTGTTAGGTTAGATTATTATTTTGATACATTTCTTATCTCAGTATCGTTGTTGATTCGATTGTTTTCATCGCACAATTTCAATCGCAATATCGAAATTTCCACATCGATAATAACGGTGGAGACGGATAACGAAGTTTCGCCTATTTTATTTATAGTAAACATAGGCCTACTTTGAATTATTCTTACTTCATGGTAGCTTAATTCCTTGAACACTTTTTGCATATTGATAACTTAATGTATATAAAAATTATAAGGGCTACCTATACTTGGCCTGTATGTTATAAGCCTAGCAACCCGAATATTTCTCTATGTGTTAAAATATGTTTAAAGTAATCATGTTTCATAAAAAATATGTGTGTAAGAAAATATTCTTCAAAAGAATGATTTATTGTAAAAATAGGCCTACTAGGGGCCTATACTTTTTCTGATTGCAGAGGCAACCTCTGCTTGCACCCGATGGAAGGTTAAAGATCTAGAATATACTCATTCCTATGACGTTGGTTACGGCACGATAATTCTCATAATGAGAACTAGGCAAAAAATCAAACAAGAACTAAGTAACTAGGATAGGTCTCAAGATAAACAACTGATAGGCCTAGCTAACCTAAGGGCCTAAGCTTATGTGAAAGGATATTTTGCTAAAGGCGATTCGACTTTCCTTCCATTCGCTATGAATTTCTTCTTTTCTTGGGACATAAGACGTCGTAATTCATTCTGAGAGATTTTCTTTGGATTAGACTTAGACATTTTGCAGTTAAAACTATTAATAATATCTATGAATACGAACCAATGACACTTTTCTGTTTTCACTAACCCTAACCTAACCATCAACACAACACACAACATCAACAACAACTCAACCACCAAGATGACTGTAGTGCCAGGTGAGCTACATACCATAAGAGCAATGGTGTCAGTTTCTGCAACACCCGTGGATGTCACCATAGAGTTTTGTAGGTTAAAAAATGTTAAAAAATCAACATTTCACTCTTTGATACCTGCAAGTGTTGCCAACTCTGCATGAAACAACAATCGTTCAATTAAATTCAATTCAAATTCTTTATTTCCCATAGACAATAACAAATACAAAGTAATTGATTGCATAGGACACGTCCTTAAGGTACATGTTACTCAATAAATACAATAGTTTGTAAAACATCCCTTATAATATAGATGCCAATAGTCACAAATGGGTATTTACATTAAAAATTATATACAGTTTATTATGTAAGAAATACAAGGTTTATCTGACAGTACTAAAATTTATAATTGAAATACTCATTTAAATCTTAAAAACAGGCAAGAGTAAAGAGTTTTTTTTTTAACTTCTACTAGAGAACCCGTGCTGCACCGCAACATTGCCAATATTGCCATTAGATACAGATAGTGATAATTTAAAAGTTCTAACAATGAAATTAATAATTCTTAGTATTTGGTGTGCCTACTAAGAACTACAGTATATGAAACTGAGTTTAAGAACACAAAAAATAACACACAAAAAAACAAACAATAAAACCATCTCATTTAGTCAATATACAGTTACATGATTGAAATTAAGCAGATATTTTTGTAGAAGTGTTAATAAACAAAAATAATTAGCTCTTTTATGTGAAAATTGTTTTAGTTTGCATCAATAAATCCAAAATATGAAATAGTGAAAGGTCACAGAAAAAACAACTTAGGTATATATCTACTGTCAGTACTGGCACTACAGTTATCTTGATCCCAACTGTTTGAAGTATCTTTCTTACTATTTTACTCTATGTAACTATTTGAATAAAAAAATCCGTAAATAGTCCATGTGTTTGTTTTTTGTACTGAACTGATATTGCGGTGTGGATCTTGTCGTCTAGATGCCAATAGTCACAAATGGGTATTTACATAAAAAAATTATATACAGTTTATTATGTAAGAAATACAAGGTTTATCTGACAGTACTAAAATTTATAATTGAAATACTCATTTAAATCTTAAAAACAGGCAAGAGTAAAGAGTTTTTT
The DNA here is from genome assembly GCA_030545055.2 of Neoaliturus tenellus. Taxonomy (NCBI): domain Eukaryota; kingdom Metazoa; phylum Arthropoda; class Insecta; order Hemiptera; family Cicadellidae; genus Neoaliturus; species Neoaliturus tenellus. The sequence continues at coordinate 94,204,689 of CM061536.1, forward strand.
TTTTTAACTTCTACTAGAGAACCCGTGCTGCACCGCAACATTGCCAATATTGCCATTAGATACAGATAGTGATAATTTAAAAGTTCTAACAATGAAATTAATAATTCTTAGTATTTGGTGTGCCTACTAAGAACTACAGTATATGAAACTGAGTTTAAGAACACAAAAAATAACACACAAAAAAACAAACAATAAAACCATCTCATTTAGTCAATATACAGTTACATGATTGAAATTAAGCAGATATTTTTGTAGAAGTGTTAATAAACAAAAATAATTAGCTCTTTTATGTGAAAATTGTTTTAGTTTGCATCAATAAATCCAAAATATGAAACAGTGAAAGGTCACAGAAAAAACAACTTAGGTATATATCTACTGTCAGTACTGGCACTACAGTTATCTTGATCCCAACTGTTTGGGTGGGCACTTTTTCATACAAACAGGACGGCGACTATCGGTTATCGACATCGATTCGAATCATTGACATCGCGTCGAATATCGGTTATCGACATCGATATATTCATTCTTCAATTTCAAATTCAAATTTATTTATTTCGAAATAGAACAACATACAAACTGTACAACATTACAACGAAATAATAACTTTCCGCAGAGGCCGAGGCCTGTGGGCGGAAAGTGAGCCATTTATCAGTATACCATAAAAACAAAACTTCCATATGCTTATCAGTATCTTAGATTGGCATGTAATTAATTTATTGGTTCATACAATATTGTAAATAGCTTGCACGTAATTTATTGTATTTTTCATATTTATTATTGCTCTTTCGCATTGCTTAACTGTAGAATATTATACTCACTTATGTTTTTGCATGTCTTCCACGAATATTCTCTTGATTCTGTGTTTTTTTTAGTGTTGAGCATCTTGGATATCACTTTAGTTTTGTATTTCTATTTATAATTCATGATATGTTGTTATTATAATGTACACATTGATGTAAATGGCGCTGACCGTTGGTTAATAAATAAATAAATCAGTAGATAATACACTGAGAACCTGTTCCATAATGGATATAGTTAATTGAATTGTAATATATACAGCTTTCACGGTAGTTAGACTACAATAAACATAGGAATAAAAATAAATTTAAAGTTAAAAAATTAATACAGTAAAAGATTATTTTACACATTATTAATGCAAATTATGAGATAATGGAATAATGGAATAACAATTCTGTTGTGTTGTGTATTTTCGTTGCTGTCTATAAAATGGAAGTTGGAAAGATGTTGATGTAATACGAATTGTTTAAGCATTCCCAGAAGTAAAAACCCCCTCAACCATATTCTTGATTAAAAGCTCTTAACGCGGAAACTCCAGAAAGGTCACCTTTTCCAACCGTTTAAGAAATAGGCCTAAAGACCTTTATAAATTGCTGTGGTTCTATCTTTAGCTTTTGCAGTTTTGGGCCTTAAGGATTTATCTGATCTGAAATCTTATGGAAAATAGTTAATGTGGAATTAGATTATCTACAACTTTTGCATTTGAGGTTTTGCTCTATCTTTTACTTTTTTCGCACTAAAACTCTTTAAAGTTGGGTTTGGAATGTGGAATGTAACACAAGTTGTTTAAGCATTCCTCTAAAAGTTAAAACCCCCACAGTTATACTTGATTGACAACTTCAACCTTTTATAGGGATTTTTTTATAGGGTCTTCATAGTTACAATGTTATTGTTATGGCAGCAACATTTTTATAAATTATTAATACCGAACCTAAAATAAAAATCTTGATTGCTTCAGATGTTGAACTCTGAGACCAGTTGACCACTCACACTCAAACTCTCACTCCAATTCGATACGACTGGTTGGTAGCTAGTTGGAGATAACCGACAGTGCGACAGTCGCCAAATGTTTCGATGTCGATAACCGATAGTCGCCGTCCTGTTTGTATGAAAAAGTGCTCACCAACTGTTTGAAGTATCTTTCTTACTATTTTACTCTATGTAACTATTTGAATAAAAAAATCCGTAAATAGTCCATGTGTTTGTTTTTTGTACTGAACTGATATTGCGGTGTGGATCTTGTCGTCTTGTCTGCTGCTAACCTTTTTCCTAGTCCCAGTACTTACCCAGTTAATTTAGGCTTAATTGAGCAATGTTAATTATTTATATTTGTGGGTTTTAAATTTTTGTTTATAAGTGTGCAAGCAAAACTGATCTTCCTTTGAAAAGTGTGAATAGAGGGGCCTAGCGCCGGCATAAGTCCATTGCGTATTGCACAATGTCAACCTTAAATTTTATGTTACCCGCAAAGGCACAGGTTTCTGGTGCAACTTAAATTTGTGAAATTTATCAAAGTACAAAATGTTTTTCTTTGGCTGAAACAAATTGTTAAAAATTATAGAAAATACTTTTGTTTATTACTAAAAAACAATTTCAATACGCCCAAACTATGAACTCGAAACACAGGTTATTAAGCACTCTAGGCCTACTTCAGAAAAAAGTTGGAATTTCAAATAATTATTGCGGGGGTGAAGTAAGATTTTTACAGTTCAGATTCAGGCATGTTAATAGGCCATCATCGCTTATCAGTCAAAACTATCTTCTTCCTAATTTGAGAAGGCCTACTGGTAAGTCAAGTAAAACTTAGGCCTAGTTTATAGTAGCGTAAGTCAGGTTAATTTATGGGCCGTAGGCCTACTACGTTGGCTATTTTACATTAATGTTAAGTCCTTTCCAGGGCGAAACTTCGTTATCCAACTAGGCTATGCCTACATCGTTATTATCGAGGTGGAAATTTTATTGCGATAAGCACTAAGTTAATCGATTGTTAGAATATCAATGAAATACAATCATACGATAGGATTACAATTTTATCACCTGATATAGTTTTGCTCTAATATAATTAAAACATGCCTTTTGACAATAAAACAAATTGCAAACAAGTAACCGAAAATAAATAAAAAGAAGTAAAAATTTTTTCTATGTAGGCTTACCTGTAACTTTATTAAAGATCAACACAAAATAAACTACCCAAGTTTATTGTGTATGTGAAAAACTTATCTTAATTTATTGTGATTTTAAGCAGACCTTGATAAACCTAAAATGGCATCACACTAGGGCCTAATGCTGCCAAATACGAATCAGAAAGGTATTTTTTTTTGTTATTGTATTGAGGGAATATGTGTTTTTAATGTTTTCAAACACCATTGATTTGGTTGTTATAAACATCATTGTCAATAAAAGTGACGGAGGTTTACGGTTAAATTGTTAGGTTACATTATTAGACGAAACTTCGTTATCCGTCTCCACCGTTATTATCGATGTGGAAATTTCGATATTGCGATAGGCCTAATAAGTTATTGCTATTATATCAATGACACAATTACATGGTAGCCTACGATTACGATTTTATCACCTGATTTAGTTTCTCGTTCTAATATAGGCTAATGAAATAAACCTTTTGACAATAAAACAAATACCGTATATAGGCCTATTCAAACAAGTAACTGAAAATAACAACAGAAAAAGTAAAAATTGTAGCTAATGTAACCTGTAACAAAGAACAACACAAAATACTAACCAAATTTGTTGTGTAGCTGTATCTAAATTAACTTAGATTCAAATTGTGAGAAGAAGCAGACTTCGTTAGTCGTTAGATCTAAAATGGCGTCACACAAATGCTGCCAAATAAAAATTAGAAAGGTATTTATTTATTTTTTTTTTTTTGGAATATGTATTTTTACTGTTTTCAAACACCATTGATTTTGTTGTTATAAACATCGCTGTCAATTAAAGTGACGGAGGTTTACGGTTACGCTGTTAGGTTAGATTATTATTATGTAATGTTTACATTTTGGGAGTATTTCAAGCAGATCATTCGTTGTGTATATTGCACCTCTCGCTATGCTTATTTTTTATTGTTCTTAAAACTAATTAGGGTATAATAGTAAAAGTGTTGTTTGAAATCGAGCAATTTAATCTGAATTACCCCATGTAATTGCTAAAATTGTTACATTTTTTAGTTCCTTCCTAATCGTCAAAAGTACACTTAACTTACAGCTGTAAATTAACAGATGTTTAAAACACTAAACCCAAGCCCAATCCTATACTATACTATAATACAAGCAATATCTGAAGAGATGTGTGTTCCACGATCTCGAAATCTAGCGGGTAGATTTAGTTTAAACTTTGCATTTAAGAGTGTTTTGGCCCAAAAATAAGTTTAGAAAAAGCCTCAAACCCAAGAAAAATCGAATTTTGTTTAAATTTCAGTTTAAAAATCGTAATTTTTAACATTTTTGGTAACAAAATAACAAAAATAAGGTAAGATATGCAAAAATAAAGGAACATTAATGTTAAGCAGAATTTTTGAAACAGCTGTTAACAGTGAAGAGGTATAGTTGGTTTTTGGGGGAAATTTATTTTCTACCGTGACACTATATCAAAACTGAAATAAAACCAACAAGCAAGGCTCGATTAACCTGGTACTGTTATTCTAATAGGAAAATTTTAAATTTCAATAGGCCTAATGGATAGCACCCTTATTTTAAGTCTGATTCTCATCATTTTTTTTTTTTTGCGGAAACATATATAAAGAAAATTTTATTCAAAATTTACATCTTTTTACACATTGTAAACTGCCAATTGACAAAGAATACTAAACAAAAATTTGGATACTAGGATTTAACATTATATAGGTGGTTTTTCAGTATTTTGACTGAATATTTTACCGCTGTCAGCGCCACGTTATGTAGTGATTTACATTCAAGATTAAATTTTTTCCACATTTCTTGGACAGAGTAGGGTATTGTGCCTCTTGCCCCTATAAGAATTCCATAAATTTCAATTTCATTAAGTTTGTATTTTTCTTTATAATATGGAATTGTATTTTTGTATATGTTAATTTTTTCCTTGTTCACTTCTTCTGGCTGGTTATCGCTTATTTCGAAACGTACTGTCGGATTTATGATTAAACCTTTATGTTTTTCTTTTTCAATGACAATTATGTTGCTTCTTCTAATAGATCCTCCCGTTTCGATTGCAGTGACTTCTTCGTACACCTCATATTTATTTTGTATTCTGAATTGATCAGCAATTATCTTTCTGATTGCATGGTGTCTTGTGTTACGAAGAAGATCACTGTAGGGGCATTGTCCAAGGACATGGGGTAAGGTTTCAACTGTGTAATTCTCAGTGTCGGAACAGTGCCAACACTGGTTCCCGTCCTTGGACCTCCCTTTAATACTTCTAACCGGAGCCACATTGTTAACTAATTTTAAATACATCTTGTATTCAGCTTCTGTCAGTCCTTGTGATGAGTTGAGGCTTTTGTTGATTTTAGGGCATTGCTGGAATAATTTTATGCCTCTGCCTTTGTAAGGCAGTTTACTCCATTTTTCAAATTCTTCATCTTTTAATGCGTTTCGCAATGCCCTCACTGTTTGTTTAGTCTGGTCATCGTTTAGTCCAATTTTCTTTAAACAGTGACTTTCTTCAATATCAAAATTTTTTAGTACATCAAGATATGGGTTTCTTGTTGCGCGTAATACACGGCAAATGTTTATGTGTTGCAATACTGCTTCCCATATTGATTTTGATAGGCCCAATCCTTTAAACTTTGAAGAACTGTAAAAAAAATGCGCTTGGAGTGTCATTTGGTAAATCCAATACCTCCTTTAGAGCGGAACGTAAAATTTTGTCTACATCTTCAAAGAAACTAAGTGAAAATTTTTTCAATGGTGCAGTTTGAAACGGGTAAATCAAAGTTGGCCAAATGTAGTTAGTTAAAACAAATATCTTTTGTTCAGTCTTTAGGAAAGGAGAACATGTTAATTTTTCAATTTTGGTTGTTAGAGAGTTAATTTGTTCACATTGGTCAAATATTATTTCATGTGCAAAGTTTACTCCTAAATATTTAATTTTGTCTTCAGATCCAATTGATTTTATTTCTGTTAAGTCAAAAAATAGCTTTCTTTTTGAATCTTACCTTTCTTTATACTAATGACCTTAGTCTTTTTTGGGTTGATTTTCAGTCCAATGTCATGAAATAAATTTGTAATTGTGTTGTATAATAGGACTGCACTCTCTTTGTTTTTTGCTATTAAGACTGTGTCATCTGCAAACCCTAATATGCTAATTGGTGGTAGTTCAGGGCAAAGTTTAAAACCAAGCTGCTCACTGAGAGATTGTTCTGACATCTGATCTAAAATGTTATCAACACATAAGTTGTATAACGTTGGAGAAAGAGGTGACCCTTGTAATACACCTCTCATGATTGGAATAGGTTTGGTTTTTCCTTTTGCCGTCTCAACTTGAGTTAAATTAATGGTTTGTAACTGCAGGATTGATTTGGCAAGCTTGGTTGGAATGGGCAATGAGTTTAATACCGAATCTAAATGTATATGACTTACATTATCATATGCCTTTTCAATGTCCAGGAATAGAATACTGCAATCAATTCTTTTTCGCTTAGCCTCCTGTAACACTTCATTTAGCATTTGGGTATTTATATGTGTTCCCGGTACATTGGTGAACCCTCCTTGAAACCGATTGAACGTTACATATGATTTTAATCTTTGGTCCAGGATCTTCTCATATATTCTTCTAAGGACGGAACAGATTGTTATCGGCCTCCAGTTGTTGACATCATTTTCATCTCCACCTTTATGAATCAATACTGTTCTTGCTTTTTTAAAACAAGGAGGTACTATGTCTGATTCGTGAATCCTATTATAAATCGTATAAAGTATATTTGATACACCCCTTATCTTAATCGTCCTCATTAGTACTTTATCTGGTCCCGGTGCGGTATCAACTTTTATTCCATTTATTGCGTGTTGAATTTCTTCTGCACTTATTGTAGAATTGTAATGTAAATTTGTAATTTCTTTCAATCTGTCATCACATTTATTTTTGATTAATGTGGGACTAACAGATCAAGCCCTGTCCAACTTTGAAGATCTCCTACAATTTTCAACCAATTTACACAAGAAACTTGGAAATTGGTTGAAAATTGTAGGAGATCTCTTAACAAAAAATCCCTTAGTGTATTAAATGTAACTTAGATCTGTAATTAATGTGATTATGTCTAATAAACGTAAAATAAAATCATATCAAATCAAATATCCTTTATTGCCATAAGAAATATTTACATTCATTGGCTTGTGTCCAGATAATTACAAAATGTAAAATAGACAGACATAAAAATGGCCACATGAAAGGAACTAAAAATGTTATTAATTAATGTGAATGGGTCGGTTTCACAAAATGCAACACTTTTAGTAGTAGTCTCAAGGTTATTGGTTGTAAATAAATGAATGAATATTTTTTTAAAAAAGTGTTGTAGTATTCCTTACCATACCCTTTACTTAAATAGAATAAGTGTTTAACTGTATTTTAATTTATCAATTATTACGCAAAATATAGGTCGACATACAAGTCGCTCACTGTCACCGGTCATCTAGCCTAAGTTACGATGCATCAAAAATGCACGTAAACAAACAAACAAATTCGTCTGTTTCACTTCACAGCTGTAGAGAACAAGACAGACTGAAAGAAATCTATATCTATAGACAAACGGGAGGATTTTATGCAACTACTATTTATTTTGTCGTCTATGGAGCTTGTCCCTCAGAAGAGTGCCGCCAAAGACATCAAAATTGGAACCAGCCAAAAAAATATTACCGCTTCAGATATTTGGCGGGAAATCGCTTTCCGTGTTGTTGGGAGCTGTTATAAGTTGGAAGTGTGTGCTGATCGTGGAGTTTTGTTACTTTTTTATTTCATTTTAAGTGAAATAACAGGAAAGTTTGATACCACATACCTTAATTGCATTACAAGTCGCTCACTCAAATAAAACTTTCAATTTTGAATATGTTACCCACGAAAAAGGCGTATTTATGTTAGAAGAGTTACAACATAACGTAACCTCAAACAAAACCGGCCTACATGTGACTGTATGTCGACTATTGGAGTGTAATGTGGCATTTACAAGTCACTCACGCTCAAGTCGCTCACGTGAATGACAAGTAAATCGTCATAAATAGTAAATTTATTTAATTATATACTTTTTAATTATTGCTGGTGATAAAACATATTTTTTTATTGAGATAGCAATTTTGTTTTAGGTTATGTGTTTTTTTATAGACCTAGTGGTTTACAGCAACACAAGAATTTGCGTGAACAACTTGTATTTTTGTATGCCTCATTAGAAAACAACTTTTTATGGGGAAAAAAATAAAAATTCAGCTTAGTCGCTTTTTTTTGAGATCAGTATAGTATGTTCAATTGATTAGGCCAAAAATTTATTTTTATTAAGAAGTTAGTTTTTATTTTTTTCTTGCAGGAAATTAAACCATTTTGTGAAACCGACCCGAATATATTATATACTAATGAAACACTACACCGGTGTTTTATTTTACGGATTAACAATTTAAAGGTAATAATTAAAAGTATATTAATACATAACTACTTTAATACATTGACTAAGGAATACTCATTTGTAAAACCAAATATTTTTTGGATTAAACAATAACCCCATTGGAAATTTGCTAAATAATGATGTCTGCTGTTACGGGGATAATTGTTAGTTTGAATTTCTTAGGTTTTATATTTGCATAGCACCAAAAATAATCAATGAAAAATTATAACTATTTTGACCAAAAAAAACTGTTTCTTAAATCATTTTGGTATCATATTTTGGAATTTTTTCGGGTGTATTCCTAACGATCTTGAAAACCCCCTCCCTCCTCGTAACCCTAAGCCCAACCCTTCCCCCTGAGCGTTACGTAATATGCGGACAGCCGTAAGATGACATATCCAATATCGACTAATCTTTTATTATTATTTCTCATCTGTTACTGGTTATCAGCCCTTAAGTTTAGTTTTTAATAGATATTTTAAATTAATATTTCATTCTGTACGCTTTCTCACATTGTGTGGTTATAGTTTTCTACGTCTATTTAAATACATACATAGGCTACATACATATTCCATGTATTCCCAAGTGACCACTTCATAGCAGCTTGGAACCAGTCAAAATTTATAATAGGTGCTATAGATGTTCCCTTGATGAAGAGGTAGTCATAAAATTAATCCAACTTCTTTCTTCCTTCTTTCTTAATTGAAGGGCTGAATAGGATATGTGGGATTTCAAAAGGCCCAATGGGGATTGTTTGTAAATATTTGGGATGATTTAGGCAGCGGTTAGGTTATGTAGACCTAACCTAACCTTTGATTAGACTTCCCAATTTGAGTGCCTAGCCAGGAAATCAAATCATTAGTGAGTAAAACCAACTGAGAAACAAAAGGTTCTGTTTCTTAATTCTTTCTTGAAGAACCTTAGAACCTTTGTTATTTTTTAATGTTTGATGGCAGTTGATGGAAAATTTGCCCCCAGATAGCAGAGTTTCTTTTCAAATATAGAGTCAAGTTGTTTTGAATGGAGGTTCAAGCATTTCAAAACCTGTTATTGTACATCTTAAATATCTGTTTTCTCTTTTTGTCTCAATTTATGAAATTATTAACTTTCTTCCCAGGTGGGTTGGACCAATGTGCGTGCTATAACAGACATCACAATGCAGCAATCCAGAGTTCTGCGGTCATCAGTAGATGGTATGCCACAACACCGACACCACCGCCAGATGCCGCGCCACCAGAGACTGAACAACCTGAGAAAAAACCTTCGCTTTATCAAAGATTCAAGATCATGTATAGAGACTACTGGTACGTCTTGCTGCCGGTTCATTTCGTCACCTCAGCATGCTGGTTTGGTGGTTTCTACTATATGGCTAGCAGGTAAGGTGAATAGGCTGCAAGAGTAGAGATTCAGATACATATATTTGTTTTAAAATCAACTTTGTTCAATGAAAAGTGAGGGAGAAGGTTCAACTGGCCATCGTAACTCGTGCTAAGCTCGATGGGAATTAATATTCTAAGGCTCTGAAAGAAGTGTCATATATTAAATAAAGACCAAATTAGACGAATTTTTTGGCGATCTTTTAATTCAAAAATCTATGTTAAATTTTATATAAAATTTTGTTATTGTTACTCCATATTCAGATTAATAGTTCGTGAGTGATTACTGAAATTAAAAAAAAAAAAAAAAAAAAAAAAAAATGTACCGGTAATACTGGAAATAAAATGGAATTCCAAAATCAGATATCAGTAGCCATTATGTATAGATGTAAACTAGTTTAGGATAAATACGGCTCTCTCCCCTCCACGCATTCCAATGTGCTTTGTTTGACTTAGTGTTGTCCCCTCGTGGCTTCCGATCTCAAACGCACTTGAACACTCATTATTATTTTTATACACATCAATAAAAGTTTTTCCTGAAGTTGTGGCAGATTATCAAGCGTACCGGATCAGGATGCCAGATTAGAGAAAGTTTACGGTACCAGTTCTTTAGAACAGTGTTTGGCCATTTTGAGCTATATTCGTCCTCTCCACTTGTTGTTTTTGGCTTCAGTGAATTTAAAATTCCAAGCACCTCGTTCTTGTCTCTAGGGGTGAGAGTCAAAGAGGGCAGTGCTAGTTCATTGTGTTGGTGGAAGCCCATAGTATTGTCTCCCTTGCTGTTCCCGCTTTGCTTAAGTGTTTTTTTCAGGAATTTGGCGAAATATGAATTAAATTTCTCAGCAACTTATTTTGGATCCTCAACATCATGATTGTTCAATGTTATTTTAAACTGCCAAATTTTTTAGTTTTGCTCTTGACTCATCACATTTACACTGCTTTTGCCTTGTTTTCTGACTTTGTTATGTATTCAGCATTTTTATTTTGTCGGAGGGCCTAAATGCAGACAATGGTGTAAACCGTCGCAGACAATAGTTTCCACCTATCTAGGAAGATTATGTCTCCCAACTAGTGCGATCGTGCTACCCAAATGCGTGGACATGTCCGCCTACCAGGTTAATCTGGTCTGTCGATCTGATGCGATGATGTCCGCCGACCAGGGCCCATTTAATGGTCTTAACAATTAAGATATGCACTTAGAAACTTGAGCATTTATTTTGTTCATTGAGAAAGTTCACACACTGGTCATGGCATAGTTCAAAATAAAATTTTAAAAAGTACGGGCCAGCGCGAGCCTTCCCAGGCACGGAGCCTTGTGTAGCCGCTCCTGTCCCACACCCCTAAGGACTGCACTGACTGAACGAATATGTTTCAGGTTGGAGCGCTTAGTAGTATAACGTAGGCCACATGTGCTGCTGTCGCACTATGTTAATTAATGTACCCCACACTCAATGTGTTAATTCATTTTTGTTATAGTATCATGGTAAACGCTATTAAGTTTACATTAGAAACCAACTGCACCTTTTTACAGTGGTTTCAAAACCAATTGCCTACTTAAAATCTTTATTTAGTGTTCTTTATTTATTTTTTACCTTTTGTTGTTATTTCATTACCAAAATGTTATTCCATAAGAACAGCGTTAAAAATTGTAATCTTGAAACTCTTTAATACTAAAAATTATTTTTCCTTTTCTAGGATTGTTCTAAAATGTAAATACAGGTATAGACACACCTCGTATTGTATGCTAGTGTAGGATACTATCACAAATTTGAAAGTGCTTATTTTTGTTTCTCATACATAGCATGTTAGCACTAATGAAACGGTAGCAATCCCATCTATGAACTAATAATGTTTAACTTAAAACAATCATAAAAAATTGCATTAATTAGGATTTTTTATTTTTAACATTTTTTAATTATTTGTTTAAAATCAATAAAGGTTGTATCATCTTATAAGTCCCATTTGTTGTGTAATGCATTATGTATTGGTTTTGGTTTGTAAAAAAACCTTTTATTTTTCAGTGGAGTAGACATTGTTGCTATGCTGGAATATCTGAACGTTAGTGAAAAACTAATAAATCCGCTTCGTAATGGACATGCCACAACTGGCTACCTTGCCATATCATATGCGCTTTACAAGATCTTCACACCTCTTCGCTACACTGTAACGTTAGGTTAGTATTCATTCTATATTTCCTACCATTTACAAGTGGAATTTCTGCAAAGTAATCAAATGAATAGCAGTCGATTGTAATAAATACATGGCATTGGCTTTTATGAAACTTAAAGGTTTCTAAGAATGTGTACTAAGTATGCAAAGGTACAAGTAAAGCCTAGTACTCATGTTTATGTTATTAATCAGGGCCTGAATTCTAAATTAGATGAAAGGGATGTGGGCTAGAGCGGCAAAACTTATAGGGTGGCTTTTTGGCAATTTACAAAAAATCGGATGTTGGCCATTTTGATTATTTTAGTAACAGAAAATTCTTTAGACACATCTTTGATGCCTACTGTATTCACTTAAACGGAAGTATATTTATTCTTTATTTTTACTTCCACATAATGGGTGGCACATTTTTCATGAAGAGTAATGGATTTGTTTGTGAACGGAACAAAACTCGGCAGTTTATTTATCGCCTGGAAAAGAAGAGTACACTAGTGTTTTCGGTGGCTAGTTTTTGGTTGGGAATTTTCAGAAAAGTGGTCATTAATTTAATTTGTGCAATTTTGGACACCCTTAAGCAATTCTACCTTACATTAATTTTGAAACTCATGCTATGTGGCAAGACTAATAATCTGTATAATAGCATCAGCATCAGCATCCACATGTAGTTAGAAAGTTATACCAACAACTAAAATAAATTTTGGATACCTGGGCTGCTGGTAATGTGATAGAAAAATAAATTTAGTGATATATGCTTTTGGTTGAAAATTGTGTAAAAGGTATATTACACTGAACTTAAATTTGTGTTTTTTCAGGTGGTACAACATTATCAATAAACTACCTAAAGAAGTGGGGCTACATAAAACCGATGCCTAGCAAGGAAAAACTGAAGGAAATGTACGAAGACAAAAAGGAAATACTGAAAGGAAAAGGACAAACAATCAAAGATAATATGATGCAGTCATTCAAACCAACTGAAAGTAAGAAGAGGCCTTAATAGGGTAGATTAGTCCAGTAATGTTCTCATTTTTGTAAATAGAATCATTGAGTATTTTTGTGGATTTTTATTATTTGTTATATTTTTCAATGAGTATACAATTGTTGTACAGTATTACATCGGTAGTATAAAAAGCATGCTTTCGATGTTCATTGTTTTTCTGACTACAATCCTATCACCTTGTCTTCTTCCATTGTTACAGATTAACTAAGGCCAGCAGACTACACTTAACCAATAAAGTATAGGAAAGTAGCGCAAGTTCATCTTGAGTATTATGTAATAGTTAGAAATATATCAGCTTAATTTAAGTACGGTTTGTTTTCATGCGAGTAGCCCCATTTCTATGACATTTGTAGGTCTTAAAACATTCTTGGCATTTTCATTCACATTGAACTCGGTGAGGCTGTACGGCGAATACATCACAATTGGTTGTGCAACCGTAAAAGACCAAGTGTCCATATATTGCTGTCTGTAATAGATGGGAATTTGGTGAAGCGCTGGTGTATCACTCAGGTAACCACGGAAGTCATCCGAATGAATAGGCCTACTTGGATAATTTTAGCTCTTAATTAAACGTTGAGTGCTAAGTCCAACAATTCTACACATCTATTAAGCTTACTACCCATTTATAAAAAAAATTACAATATTTTTAATGGAAATGTACAGCATTTTTGTTGTTGCCACTTTTGATTTTGGTGAAACAAAAGCCTGAGGGGATCAAACGGTTGACTCCTTTATAATACAAAAGGTTTAGTACAACTTTACATATCAGCCTATAAGGTTAAATTCAATTCTCAGAATTGAAGGCTCTTCTGACAATACAATACAATACAATACAATTATTGCATGACAAGCATCCAATAATATTAATTTCATACAAAGTATACACATTTATGGACCAGAACTTGAGCTAAAAAATATCAAAAAGTAAATCATATACAACCAGAAAGAAACACTTACAATATATACATAAAAAAATATATTTTATTGACACTGTACATTTCTTTATGAAATTTTAATAAAGAGTTTCTGATTTCACGTACACTGGGGTTGGATCTACAACAGGCTACCCGTTCACTCAAGGCCGTCCCAAGGGTTCAGGGTAATAGGCGCCCGGGGCGAGATTTTGATCCATGCCCCCTAAATTAATTAATTGGCCTAGGCCTATGTGTGAACTGTAATGTTAAATTACAATAAGAAGCATTAAATTAGGTGCATGGCTAAATTTTCAATACTGTTAGTTTTAATTAACTAATTAAACAAATTCACTTGTACTATAAAGTTTTGTTGACACAACCATTTGTTGACAACACATGATCTGGGTCTGTGCAGGGCCTATACGAAAACTAACGGGCCTGCATACATTTTTGGTCAAGTGACCAGATGCGGTCGAATTTCAGCTAATTCTCTAATAATTCTATAATTCTAATCCTCAATTAGGTAGTGGGAGAAGAATGTTGCCTGTTGTTGTTGGCCCGAGCGAGTGCTCGAGCCATTTTTTCCGTTGGTAAGATCAGCTGACCAGTAGGCCTACATGCAGCCAAATGCTACGCTATCATGATTCACTTCCACTCTTCCACTTGCATTGTAAAAAAAGGTTTATAGTTACAATAAATTAGTCACTACTCATTTCCAACTGATAGCCTAAATGTTTTAAATTTTAATTTGAATCAATAAAAAAAAAATTATTGAACCATTTGTTTCTAAAATATTTATTGGTGCCGTTATTAAAATTTTTGTTAAGCATTTGAGCCTATATAAAATGGGGATTTCGCCTGGGCTGTGGCGCCCCCTTGGCCGTGGCGACCAGGGCAGCTGCCCTGGTCGCCACTCCCTTGGGGCGGCCCTGCGTTCACTGAGTGTGTGTATTGTAAATTTACTGTTTTAGAATCAGTTTTTATTAACCCTTTAGTGGTGACGTTAATTTGTGGCTTTAACTTGTCCAACTAGTGACGTCTGTCTTGGAGACCGACTTTTACATATTGATTTTTTATGTGTATCATCAAATACTGGAACTTTTTGGAGAAAATTTGCATAGCAATGTGGGAGTACTAGGAAAATAAACATGATAAAAACACATTTTGAAGTGAAACAAAAAAAAATTTTTGCAGTACATGTTTTTCCAAAACGTTAAATTTAAAAAAATACAGCAATACAGCAATTTTAAACTTAATCCAAAAACTGAATAGTATTTCAATTTTTATGATGACAAACTTGAAATTAAGTTGTCAAAATAAAAAAAAAACAATTGTTTTTTGAGAAACGGGTTTAGAAGAGTGATAAAAAAATGATATTTTATTAAATATACCAAGTCTACTATAAGTCCCTACTTTTGTGAAAGCGGTCTGTGAGACCATAAATTATTAAATCTTTGTAAAAATTGCAAATTGAGAATGTAAAAAAATGTTGTAAAAGAAATAAGTAATTTAATTCATGTAATTGTGTAACGTTTTTCTATGTTATGTACTTGTAATGTGTTATATCAATCGTATGAGCTGGTGACGGCGGTCCAACAGACCAAAAATTAGCTTGACCAGTACATGAGTGGTGATGTCGGTGCACCAGACCGCTCAAATTTTAAGTAACTTCGGTGTACAGGACCGCTCATGGATGCTCTACACCACCACTTAAATTAAAAATTACACCCTATCAGCTGAAGGCACACCGAATGGAGTTTTTTGCTTAACTCGAGCGACAGCGAACACAACCTATCAAGTAATTGGTGGACTAATTATGGATTAGTCACTAAGATTGTGCGTCACCACTGCAGGGTTAAAAGAGGGAATGTAAATGTAGCCAACACTACTACTAGAGCCAGAATTTTCACGCTTGTGGGTAAGTTATATTTCAATATGGTTTATTTTAAGCCTATGTATAATCTCCAGTGCTGGCCCCACTCAGGTGAACATTTGAACATTTTTTAGTAGCGATTGTAAAAGTAAAAAAAGTACATACTTTAATTTGACCAGCCCAATATCTACCAGCAGTCCTGATAGAATTTCCAATGATGAAACATTAGTTTCTTCACAAAACAATTATGAGTTGCCATTAATGATTTTGCTACCCATTATTAACCACAGCTTCAAATGAATGTATTCATTCTCCTTCGATTTAGACCAAATAAATCCACTTTTGATTAAATGCCATATTAAGTCTGGATTTTTAATTACAAATTTATTTTCAGTTTCCACGGTAATTATTTGAACAAATTGTTTTGATTGCTTATTAAATGTTCAATGTTTCCAAAAAATGTAAAAAAAGTGAGCCCCAAATGTTATCAAAATTAGTACGGTAACATAATAACTCTTAGTGTTAGATTACTGGTATTATTGGCACACACAAACTTGGTTGGATGGAATGAATGCGGTAGTACACAATATCTTAGTTTTTAAATATAAAAAAATAATTTTGTCAGCTTTATCCAGTTTAGGATATTATTAGTCACAGTAGTATCATGGTCTTGAATTTAGTATTCAAACTAGGAGTATAGAAATAGTTTTAGTTGTAGTCCAGTTTAAGATGCAGTTGAACTTATGATGTTACTGTATGGTACGGTAATACGAAAGGATATCTGGGTGTGCATCCAGAGTTTGTGTTATTTAGAAATTAACATGGAGCACACAGAAACAAAAACTTCTACAGTTCTAGGACTTACACAAGTGGATTATTCCTATTTTTTTTTTTTATTTTTTTGAAATTTAAACCAATATTATGGTATCAAAATGAATAAGTAATTGACTAATCTGGCATTGCATTAGTTTGCACACCCTTTTTAATACAATTTAAACTGCGATGAACAGAGTTTAACAAGAGAATCTCCTGTTGCAAGCCCCGTGCTGAATATGACAGCTTGTAGTAGATTTTGTGTTTGAGACCAGTCTGGTAAAAGCCTCATGAGAGTAATTTATTTCACTCAGCTATAAAGCTAATAAGGAATGCAGTAGGGAATGTCGATAATCCTGATTAACAGGAACTGGACCCCATCCTTATTATCAAACTATCCAGATTATCAAAATTTCCTTGAAAATTGCTAGTATTCACTATTTAAGTAAAAAAAACTTGTCAAAATTGAATATAATTTTTTAATTGAAAAGGCTCCTGTAGTGAAATAAATTAATAATATTGTTTGATGTTTAAAAACTGAATTGTGTTTTATTTATAGCAACGTGTGTACAGTAAAAACATCAGTCATTTTACATTACTAGTACAGGGTGGCTACATTCTGGAAAGTCAGGGATAGTCGGGAAAAGTCAAGAAAAATTTGGTCTTGTTAAACTTTCTGAAATGTACATATTTTTTAGAAGGAAAATTATTGGAAGTAAAAAAAGAAATGAGAAAAGCCCAGTCTTAAAAAAAAGAAAAATGTGTTAGAGGATTTTAAGAATTAATGGAAAGGTTGCCTCTTCTAATGGGATTCTAATTTATGAATAAAAAAAAAACCGTTTTGTGATTTGTTAATTAGTTTTGTATGTATAGCCTATTACAATAAACTCTACAAAAACTGATTGGCTGGTATATTTTTCAGATGTTGCATCAAAGAATTTATGTGTTGAAGGTTTGTTTAAAAGTAACTTTTGGCAATCAGGGTTTTACTCTGTAAGTTTAAAACAATATATAATCAGATTTTACTCTACTTCAAGTGAAAGTGAAAAACCTATCGCAAAACAGTTGCGGGAAATGTTCAAAAAGTATTGGTACGTTTTACTTCCCGTCCATTTGGTTACATCTGTGATATGGGTTCTTGTGTTGTACTACGTAGTTGTGAGGTAATTCTTTTATTGGTTAATCTTATGTTGTAATAAGTAGAGTCGTGTAAAGATGAATTAACAAAATATTACTGGGGGTTGCTAAGCCCAAGGATATTTAATACAATTTATATTGAAAGGAAATCAACTAGCTTCTCTTTGATATGGTTTAGGAAATCATTGCAAACATTCACAACGTTCGTAACGTTTCAGGATCATATTCTAGATCCCAATACCTTGTACTGTAAACTTTGTTTTACTGTAATCAGTGATAGGAAATATAAGCAAATTTTCTCAAACAATAAAGTAAACATTACCCTCACTAACGATTTATGAACTTTACATAATACATGAAGACTGGTTGTGATCGTTAAAAAAAATATCACAAAAATTTTCATTTATTTTGACACTTGGTCTTATCCCAGTCAAAGGATAAGAATATTGAGTAATATATTAAAATTAAGAATAAAGTGGACATTTTTTGTCTTGTTTATGTGTCTTAAGTTAAACTGCTAGTAAACACTCTTATTTTGTACCTTTCATCTTGGCTATTTGTTGAAATATTAAAACAATATTTTTTTATGTATTTTTCCCAAAAAAAATCTTAGGTAAGCTTATTGACTCCAACAACAATCGTCTTCTCTTCCCAATCATGTCAAAACTTACCTGGATCAGGTTTTTTGATTGACATTATGTCCTAGTTTTGCCTACTTCACATTATTTCATTTTCTTCACACACTGTAAATTTTTGCCTTGTATTGAATTTTTTGCCATTGTAATGGCATCAAAGTAAAAGGATTTCTTTGTTTGAAGCCATAATTTAATTGAGTTTAGTTCCGCATGCATTCTGTTGATGTGAGAAAGCATTTTTGAAATAAAACACAATAGGCGATTTTTTGGCTCCCTCATAAATACATGGTCTGATTTGATCTATGATTTGATCAACATGGTCTTTAATTTCAAAAAGCATAAAAATTATGAAATGTTTTACGTAATATGATTAAGTTACTGAGTTCTTAAACAGTTTTCACGTTGCTGGTTAATAAAATGAATATTTAAATGGTTAGGGTTGGCAGAAACAATGGTTGTGATTTTAGGATTAGGAAATACTTCTCACAAACAACTGTTTTACAACTAACTTTTCAATCTAGTTTACAAATATGTTCAGTGAGATAGATCTGGCAGCCCTGATGGAGCGACTTAAATTTAGCGAAGAATGGATCAAACCGTTTCGACGTCATAAGGCTGTGGGGAACTTCACTGTAGTTTATGCCTTATACCATCTGATTGCACCCATCCGATATGCTGTCAGTCTAGGTAAAGTTTAAATATTCATGTAAAATTTTAAAGTTTGTAACAAGTTAAGGGTGCGCTCTACCCATCTGCCGCGCGCGGATGCAAGGGTTTAGAATCTCCGTGTTTGTCGCCCCAGTTGTAAACTGATTTAAAATATTTTGGTGTAATTCTTTTCGTAATATAATTTTGTACCCCACTATCATCTTAAAATTTCGATATTAATTTAAATTACTAAGCAGGGTGCTCGCTAATAATGTTGAAATAAGCGTTTTTGTATCAAGTTTTAACGTAATAAAACAATTTTTTGAGAAAAAATAAGATGATATATGGGTACAATATAATCTTAAAAACAAGAATCTGCAATAGTAACCAAGAGTACAGTTTATTTTTAAACTGTTTTTCTGAGTACCTATCTATTAAGCCTTCCAAGAATTGTAAATCTTCAGAGCAATGACCAGATGACTATTCATAGTTTTTTTTTTTTTTTTTTTAATTTCACAGATTAAGCAAAACTATGAATAGTCATCTGGTCATTGCTCTGAAAATTTACAATTCCTTGGAAGGCTTAATAGATAGGTACTCAGAAAAACAGTTTAAAAATAAACTGTACTCTTGGTTACTGAAAAATCCCTTTTATGATCTTGAAGAATTCTTTAAAATAAAGAACATTGCTTTTTGACATATGTCACATGTCACTATTAAGCATTTAGTATTAAGTATTGACAATTGTTAATGATTGTATAATCCTTACAACAAATAAAGATTTATTTATTTATTTATTTAATAAGATTGGTAAAAAGTTTATAGATATCGATGCAAGAAGGGAGATGCTAAAGGTCTGCAATTTAAAAAACATCGTTATTAGATCACCGATCGATTTCGCACTAAAACCAAGAAAAGTATTAAAGTAACAAAATTTAAAATCACCCGTCATATATTTTCCAAAATGTGAGATTCCGCGTATAGCGGCAGTTAACAGTCTCGCTCGACGATTTTGACGCCGAGGTAGAGCGCACCCTTAACGATTGGCAGAGCCAGAGGGGCTTGAAATAATCTGCTCTATTTAACTACTATCTCGCTGCCCGGCCATATAACTGTCACTGCCTGGATTGACGTGTGAATTCAGAATAGACATTGTGTCCCGAACCTTCTCATTTCACTGATATATTTTATGCCAAATTTTTTGTAGTTCGCATAACATTTAAGTTATTTGGTTAAACGAAAGCGACAAATATAGCATTTGAATGTTATCCAATTATGAGATATATCAGTGAAATTATACGGTTTAATATATAGGATGTCCATTCAGAATTAACCTTCGAAACAAACCATCTTAATATGTAATTGAGCTGGTTAACGCATCACGAAAGACAGCGATTTAAAAGTTAGTTGAGCTCAGCAGATTATTTCAGGCTGCTGGTTTCTTGCCCAAATTTTACTTATTGCAAACTATAGATAAAGTCATACAGAAAGTAAAGAATTTTCTGCACGTACAATGCATCACCATGAACTTATGCGTGACAATTAGATCCATGAGCAAAGTGTGATGAGTTTGTTATTGTTTGACCTTGGTTTTTTCTGTGATACTGCAAAATTATGGTGAACATAAATGACTTTATCATTATAAAAAAGTGTAACTAATTCTTTTTTCATTCTAACAAATCTAAGCTTGGTCATCTTCCACTTAAACAACATAAACGCTTTCTTGAGTGATACATACTTGTATTTAGCAATGAAGAAATCTTTATCCTAACAAAAAACTGTTTAGGTTTTATTTTTGAGAAATCTGAACCGTATGGCATACATGTTGTTCAATAAGTATATATAATGGATGCTAATAAATAAAGGCAATTAAAATTTAATGGATTTTATGGTTCCTGTCATTTTGCTTGGTTACAGAATGGAGTTGCCAAGTAATATAATAATGGAGTTGACATATGATACTTATTTCACTAAAGTGAGGGACAGAGTTAGGCCTATTGCACACTACATCGAACGCGACACGACACGACAAGACATTTTGACGGAAGGCATTTTATACGGCTCAGTTAGTATGAGTTTAAATGGAGCTGACGCATACTACATCGAACAAAACGCGACACGACGATAAAACGCCTTAAGGCGTTTTTTCCTCGTCTGGCGAAGGTACTGAAATTTTCGTTTTATGACAAAACGCTATCAAACAAAATCAGAGAATCCAACTCTGCGCATGCGTTGCGAATCCTTCCTCCCTCTCCCTCTCCAGAAACACCTGTCATCTACGGAACGGCTACGCAGGATTTTTGCTTTGCTTGCTTGGGAAGTTGAAGCGAAAATGAGTGAAGACAGTGCGGCCGTGGATGTGGACAAATTATCATTTTTAGTTCAAAAAAAGCCGCCTATTTACAACTCTACCTTGAAAGAACATCACAACGTCGATGTTATCTCCAAAATTTGGAATGACATAGGGCAAGAGATTGATGTACCAGGCAATAATCTCAGTGTAATAATAGTCACAGGTAATAATAATCAGTGAAATAGACGGGTTGAGGGGTCGTCGGAAGCCGTTGTGTTTTGTCGTGTCGGACGATGTTTTTTCGCGCATCCGACAAACGAGAACAGAACAGAACAAAACAAAACAGAAATCGTTGTGTCGTGTCGTGTCGCGTTCAATGTAGTGTGCGGCCGACCTTATAGCTAAGTGGCCATCTCTGTTTTGGTGGTCCGTATGGCGCATCCTATTAAACCTAGTAGTGTAGTCTTGTCTTCACTGTCTGTATGACTTTAGTACCTAATGTAATTTATTGTGTATTTCTCTGGATTGCTGGTTATAGTGTCTGCATATGTTACAGTATTAATTTGTGGAATGTCTACTTTCTTCAAGTGTGTTTTGAACCACAGTCATACATGAGACAGTCGTGACAATCATATATGTGAAAAATGTAGGGGCCCAGAAATAGTTAGCAACCCCTGGTGACTATACTCGAAAAAACTATTGTTTTCCTATTGATTCCGATGCATGGTGGGGAACAAAACTTCCGTCTGATAATTAGTGCATGAAATTTGTCACTCCATTCATAAAGAAATTAAAGTTTTATCATGGGAGATGTTATTTAAAAGTCACAACAATGCATATGCACTATTTTATGGCCAAATAATTATCAAAATCGTTAGAATAGTTAAAGCAGGAATGCGACTCTAGACACCTGGATGAGCGTTAGTGTAGTTACGGGACCCATGGAAACTATTCGGTTGTCACAACTGTGCTCCCACTGTACTCCCAATATACACTGTGGTTGAACAATTACACTTTCTGTGAGAATGCAGTCCTAATAATGTTCTGCATGGTACTCAGATTGTAAAAGAGTTTTAATTCAATACAACTTCAAGTTAATGGTAATTTATTTAAAACACCACATGTTATTTCAATTGTTCCAGCCCTACGGTTATACAACCTCAGTAATATTTTACTTAAATAAAGTATTATTTTTTGTTTAGTTTGAATACTGTACTTTTTGTGTGGTAAAATCAGATAAAATTTCATTGATGAATGTACAATTATTTACAACAGGTGGTGCAACCTTGCTGAAAAGATATTTGAAAAAGAGAGGGTTACTGAAGTCTCAGAAGAAAAAGAAATCAAAGTAATACTGAAAAAATGTTGACAATACAATAGTATTAATAAAACCATCAAACCAATTTATTTGATTTTATTTTTTAAAGCTAAGTTTATTGTTCAGAGAAGATTTGTTGGCTGAATCTCGATGTAGGATTTGAAGCACAATAACAGAGTAATAATTCTTTTTTGTATCGTTAAATTTTTTAAATGTTTTTGAGGTAATGTAAGAAAACAACAGAGGTAGGTACATATAATTTATATTTTTATAGGCCCAATTCAATAGTATATTTTTAGGGCGACCCTTCCTTTTAGTTGGAAGAAACTAAATTTTTCATACTCCTAAGATTTTTGTTTGTTTTAAGAGATGAAAAAAAAAAATAGCATTGCTCTATGAAACTAAAGTAAGCAAAATAAACCAATACATTATGGACAACATTAAGTTTATATTTAAAATCCAATGAATTCTTCACGGTATTAGTAGGTTATGCTGTTCTCTCTTTTCCTTTTCCTTAAATAATGTGCTTGAAGGACTAGATTACAATGAAGGATCATAATTCTAAAAAAATCACAGCCTGTGGTGTTTACTTCTTTATTTATTCATGGTGTCTGTGAAAGTAAAGGTTTCATTATTTTGAGACATTTTTAAACCTAGAGTTATTATGCTTTAACCATACAGTACTTTCTACCAGTGTAAATATTTTTGATTACAAAATTAAAGAGTTTGTTACTAAAAAATAAGGATTTATGGTAAGCAAAAATAAATTAGCCTTTTATTCTTGAAGCCGACTTAAGAACCAGCTACTACATCATCAATTAATTATTTACAAATTATGAAAGATTATACTATCATAGATCTGTTTAAAAAGGATTTTTTCCTTCATAAACAATTTATAGCATATGATAGAATGTTGAAAAACGTCCCAGGAACTTGAGTAAACAATGGTCTGGTCTTTGAATCTTTGAATGAAGCAAGGAAAGAAACCAGCTGATCTGATTCTTCGCCCTGTAGAATTTGCAGTTTGCGTCGATCATAGAGTGAACTGATAGTCCGGGGTCCGGCTGCATTCCGAGTTGTGGAGCAGGTTTCCGCAGCAAGACCAGTGTCTGCGGCCCGGATGTCCGGGATGACCGTGACCGCAGCCTCGGTATCCGCCTGCGGAAATATCGCCAACGTTAGTGGGCAACACTGGGAAGTTTAATAGCAGTCAGGGTGAAAAGATGGAAAGTTTGATGAGAAGGTTAATTTTAATTAGACTTAAGTGTTAAAGATTTAGATTTAAGTGTTAGATTAACACATTCACTACCACAATAAAAAAAATCGTAACCACAGATAGCCGCTGCAATTTAGGGGCAGGCAAGTTCTACTCAGAGCCTACAGCTGCAGATCTGCGGCGGCTGGGCTCATTAAAATAGACTGCCGCCACAGATCTGCGGAGATGGTTCCATGATACTAAATATAAAATTTCTTCGGTACGGTCTATTTTAAAAATTTGAATGAAGTTCATGTTGGAGACTGACAAAAAAGGAAATGTAAACGAAGTTGTGAATGGTTTGAATATTGGTTATTTTAAAAATTAATTAAGTTATGGTTTCATTGAAACTTAGTGTTTCCCAAATTCAAATCATGATTTTTTTTTATACTTCCAGTGTTAAAATTTCCCATATACTCCCTGTAGTTCGACATTTTGATAGTTTGACGCCCTCTAAGTCCACAAAGTGTCGAACTATCAAGATTCTTCTGTATTTAAAAAAAATACCATTTCCCAAACAAAATTTTTCAAATTGAATCAAAGTTAGTGTCAGACACGGAAAACCACATTGCCATCGACCAGAGATTCAGCGCATAACAGTGAAGGGGGTTCCGAATACGCCATGTAAGGATGTTACCGATCTTCACTGACCTGGCATGCGACCTCCGCATCCACACTGTGCCTCTTTGCTGCCGTTGCTGGAACAGAATGTGCAGCAGTGGTAGACACCCGGGTGTGGCCGCAGCGTAGACACCGACACGTTGAATGGGCTACCCTGTAGACACCATACGGTACACTCGTTGCACTCTCCATTATTACCTAGCTATATTGTTTATTAAGATTTCCAAGCTTTCAAATCTATTACTTTGGTTCAGATGGAATACGTGGGAATACACTGTTTCTCTTTGTTTATCGCCGATTTTTAACCTTATAAATGGAACTAAACATTTTAAATTACTCTAAAAAATTCTATCATAACAAACAGCAAAACTCATATTTTGGTTTGGAGCTAGTTAAGTGGTAACGTAAATTCTTCAATGTTTAAACGAATTTCAGAACTTTGCTTATCGTCTGAAATATTTAATATGATGTGCCATCAGATATAAGGAAAAATCTGATACTCGGTAAAGCAAATCCAGTCACATCAATGTTTGCTCTTCAAAATATGTTATGTCTACAATTACAAATTAAATGATATTTTTATAAAACTGAAACCTTTCAGGGTTCTTTGTGGGTGAGTTTAGGGTGACGTGGTTAGCCGGACTGTGGAACCATGGCAGCAATGTCGTGGGTTTGAATCCTCGTTTTGCCTGGTAAAATTCATAAGTACAATTCACCTGTTCTGTAGCGGCTTAACCCTTTACTGTACTGTGATAAGTTCCACACACTTATCTAGTATGTGTTCGACATGGCATAAAAAGACAAAAAATGTAACAAGTATTTTTCTTCAAAAAAATTTAAGTGTATCCATGATGCACTCAGAGTTGTGAAGCAGGTATGGTTTGAATTTACTATTTCCTAGCATTTTTTGGCAACCCTTATCCCACATTGTCTGAAAAGCTGCTCCCCCATGGAACTTTATATTTATTTGTATGCAAGTGTCATCATGCTTGCCAATACTCACATTCTCAAACAAGGTCTGTGCAGTAAATACAGTGTGCTCACGGTATGGCTGGGACAACCAGAGTAATGATTGTGAGCCCCAGGTAAAAATGTAGAAAAATAAAAAGAGAGAAAACAGAGAAAACTATAAAAATTAAGTTGCTAAAATGACATTCTGTCAAAGGGCCAAGAAAGCTTTGAGATGCTACTGGCTCAGAGAACTCTGTAAAATATAAAGTAAGGGTAGAATTATTCATCTTCTCTTATTCTTTACCTGTATGTGTTTTCCCTGAATGGTTACACTAAGGCTTAAATTGCCTGAAGCGTCTGGGGTGAATGAAAGGGTATAGCTACCGTCTCCTCTGTCTGTTACATGGACTGGTACCCTCCTGTAAAACAATTTGAAGTTACTTTCCATTAAAAACATAAAAGACACACTGGCTTGTAAATTTTTTAATACAAGATTATTGTGGTGAATGTTAAGTGTCAGCCTAATAATCTTTGGAGATTATTCTATACTTAACTTTTAAGTTTTCCATTATTTAAATTCTACCCGAGCCTTAAGTTTAAAAAGATTAATTTAAACAATTAAGAATTCAAACCTATCAAAAAGTGTTGTGGGACTTTTTTTACAGAACACAACACAAAGTTTGCAAACACAGACAATGTAATAAAATCTATTTATTAATAGGCAAGCATGTTTTGTTTCCTCCTATTTTTCTCAGCTTGTGGGCATCGTTAGAGGAATCCGCGCATACCGTTAGACAGGTATTGTGCTGTAGATGAGCAGAATCACATTCTCATTCACATTGGACCCTAGGGCTACGCCCCACACGCTTTCAAAGTTTCAATGTTATTCTTATGGGAAAAGGATAATTGATTGAATCTATAGACAGCTGTTGTAATAACAAATGCTATCAAGTCAGTAAGAACAGATGTTTCATTTATATAAATTTTTAAATTGCTTCGAGTTTAACTGAATTTTTGGTCGAATTTCGACCAGTGGGTGAGCTCTAGTATGAATTAAACCTCACGATTAGAAAACTAAGTAGTGACTTGTTATGATTTAAATCCTATACATTGCCACAAAGAAGATCCAATTCCTTAATTACTACTTTTATATAAAACTCACTGTAACTTCTATAATATTGTTTTTAAGAGAAATGTTTTACTTTTATGTTACACTCACCTCTGCCCAGCATCTCTATATCGTAACTCGGCTGCCACCCTGGTCCCTCCGTGGCAGATCGGTTGCTTTTCACAGTCAAAAGTGCTCAAATTGAATTCTGCTTTCTTGTGTATCCTACAGTTGAGTAGACCTGAAAAACACCAATATAAACTAGCCAATTTATAATTGTTCTATGTCAAAACTGGAGAAGTAAGATAAACAATAGCTTATAAAATGAACAATACCACCATACTATAGTTGCCTTTAAAAGAAAATCAAATAAAACTAAGCTTATTTGAAGAAAATCATACAGTAGGGGTGTAAAGTTTTATGATTTGACTTAAAGTCATTGGGGTTGTGGTTTACTCAAGAACTGTGCTTTATCCATGAGAATTTGATATGAATAATTAATGTCACACTAATTTGACATTAATTTAATGTCACACGACACTTAATTAATGTCTTTAATGTCACACAACATTTAATTTTAATTAATTTTTTATATTGATTTTAATGTCACACGAATTTGATTTTAATAATTAATGTCTAACTAAATAATGGCAACTTCAAATATATACCTGTAAGCTATGGTTTTTTTTTCTTGCGAACAGTAAGGAATCGCTTTTTAAAATTTACAGTATGTTGCTAGCCCTTAACAATGGATGAGGAAATATTTTTTGACAACTATTAATAAATTACATGTGTGTATTTGTTTTTAAATCATCTTTTCTCAGAAGTTAAACACTTGACATCCGATTTTTTCCCACTGGAGTTGGTGATCAGGAGAGGAGATCCCTCTCCTCCTGCTAATATTCCTTACCTTCAGTCTGCAGTTCACAGTGGGAAGGAGACACGGCCTGGGTCGTGATGACTCCGAATATCGGGTGCCCATTGATCAGACCAGCTCTCTCTTCCGGCAGAAACTGAAGACAGTCGGATACTTTGATGGCAGCAATCACTTCTCCCGCGCTGCACCATTCTAGCCGTTGAAGCAGCGGAGTTACTAGGGTCAGCAGCTGTAATGAAAATAGAATTATTTGACACCAAAATTTATAAAAAAGGATGCTGGTATACGTGTATTTAAGGTCCATGGACTCGGAAACCACTGGACCATTTGAAACTCGATATGAATGTAAAAAATTTCATGGAATAGGTTTTTAAGCCACTTTTCCATAAATATGTGCAAGAGAACATGGTTTAAATATCTAGGTTGGTCGAGGGCTTAAATCTTAGCATGTGACTGAGCCAAAAGATTCGTCTACCATACAGAATTTGGCTAAAAATAAAAAAAATCAGCTTAGTCTTTAGTTTGACTTAGTAATTTTTGTGGTGAGATAATTTTAGGAGCGGTGGCGATTTCCCTGTACACTTTACTCAATTTCAAACGAGTCATTTCTATACTCTAGTTTAAAGATATTTCTTCCATCAAAATCTTGGGAACTTTGCACTTTTACAAAAGGTACAATACGTCACCTCAACGTCAGAAGCCTCTGCCAGCAGCTCCTGTCCGAAGGAGACGGCGTGGCTCGTGTGTTCCGAGCGCGTCTGGAGCTCCTCGTGGTGGGAGTGTAGTGTCGTCAGTTTGTTGTTGCGGACCTGCAAGACATGCCAGGTTGTTGTTGTTACTGTTGGATATAGTGATGAGCTATAACGTTATTTTCTGTTAACTGTTGTTACTGTTGTGGTTACTTTTCATTACCGTGTTACTTTGGAACACCAAGAAAAAAGTTCTCAAAGAACTTTTCTAGTAAGTTATTATTCAATAACAGTTCTGGCTTACTGTTGTTTTATAACTGTAAATGTTAACTGGTCCTATAAGAACATTTTAGTCTAACTTATTATTGAATAACAATTGATCAACTCAGTTATGAAGGACATAACTTATTTCATGTATATGGTTATGTAAGTATTTATTGTGAAAGTACGGCAATTGTTCTTACTACAGTAAATCAATGTAATTTTAACAATGATTTTAAACACATCATAATTATGTTATAAGTCAAGGATGAAAAGTGATTAAATTTTGACCAAGAGCAGGAACAGTCCAGTGAAATAACACCAGTGAAGTAGTCAGGAAGTCAAATTAGGAGTTGTTTTTCTTCATCACGGTTCCTAAACATTCTCAAATATCGTTATTAGCTTTACTATTGTTCTGTTCCTAAAGAACTGTCTAGATAATAATCAGACAGTCATTTATCACTGTTTTCTTGGTTTTTCTTCCTATAGTCATTTATTACCACGAGAACAATATCTGTTATTATACCAAACTTTCTTAATTGTTCATACTCGCTAAGTTAACGTTTTAGCCAGTTACTTTTCCTTTGTAAATCCGTTAACTGTTATAACAGTTATTATGCACAAGTACCCCCGAAAGTATGGAATGTCAAAGGGTTTAACCTCCATAAGAAAGGGAAAGGATGATAAATGGGATAACAGACTGCCAATTGACTGCTGAGTGAAAAATTTGGGTATTGAAATTTGCAATTTAACCGCCCACTTATTGAACTGACAATAATTTTGAGAGGGCCAACTCCTGTGCTTCTGTAACAACTGATTTACAGGGTCCGCTCCCCCCCCCTCCCCCTCCCGGCCAACCAACCGATTGACCACTTATGTTCCTCGGCTTGGGGTATCCATACTCTAGATTAGAGTTTTATACCAAACTTTTAGTCACTTACTTAAAAAAATATTTTTAAAAGCATTTTGTTTTGGGAATCATCAACTGTGATAAAAACAGAGCTCTGATCATCCTTCTTGCCATACTTTAATAGATCAGTTGTTATCTCTTAG
This sequence comes from Neoaliturus tenellus, assembly GCA_030545055.2. Lineage (NCBI taxonomy): Eukaryota > Metazoa > Arthropoda > Insecta > Hemiptera > Cicadellidae > Neoaliturus > Neoaliturus tenellus. Next base: position 94,234,051 of record CM061536.1, read on the forward strand.
AATTTAATCTTAAAATACGCAACCCAGAAAGCGTTAGTGTCTTATGTAATGTACCTAATGTATCTTCCGGAGTTATAAGGCTCACCACATAAGTTGACGAATGACCCAAAATATTTGGGATGGACAAGAAGGGAAAGGTTGTATTTTTCCAAAACCAAGCTTATGTAAAATGTTAATATTCGTGGAACAGCTGATTATCCAATACTTTAAACTGGATACTAGTGCAAATTCATTCATCAAGTAATGTGGCAGGGCTTTAAGTTGGGTTTCTCTATCAAGAGTGTGCAATTATGCTAATATGGTGCTGTGCATTTTACCTGGTTGACTTCTTTTCGAAGAGTTACTCTGTGTTCCTCAACGGCAGCTTTGTACGACTCTGCATATCTGTCAACCTCTGACTCCACCTCGGCGCAACGGTTCTGGACAACCATCAGGCAAAATAAATGTTATAACATTGACTATAACATGCACTGGTTATATATACTGTGAGGAGTAAATGTTTGTTAATAATATCATTAAAGATTGTTACAGTATTTATTGTTATTACCAATATTTATTATTATTCATTATTTATTATTTAATATGTGTTATTATATTTTATATTATTTTAATCATATACTTAATGATCGGTCAATCCAATTCAAATTAGGGTTAATTGTCCACTGGTCCAAGTTTGACCACAAAATCAGTTTATTTCGAGCCAATAAGTTTTAAAATGTTTTACTGAAACATCATTTGTTCTTCCTGTTTTGCTATCATTTGCTATTAGAAGAGCTGTCTGTAATGATTCAGTCAATTATCCCTCTCCGATAAGATTAACATTGAAACTTTGAAAGCCTGTAGGACGTAGCCCTTGGGGCCGATGTGAATTATAATGGGACTCTGTTCATCTACAAGGCACACTACCTTTCTGAAGATATGGGCAGATTTCTCCTACGATGCGCAAAAGCTGAGAATATATGAGGAAAAGAAACATACTTTCCTATTAATATATTAGATGTGGGAAATTAAACTGTGATTGGGAGGGGGCAGTATGACAAGGAAAAGTTTTGAATTCCCAACAAGTGATAATATTAATGACTTCTACTTAGGATTTAACTTTTTCTTAGTATGCCAAGGCCCTCAGACAAAACCTACATTGTTACTTTACAATTCAATAATAATGTATTATGATTATCTTCCTAGGTTATAAAGCTTGCCACATAAGGCATCCAGTGGCCAAAAACATTATCTGAAACAACTATTGCAGACTGATACATCAAGTTTGCACATTAAGTTCAAAATTAATGTGCTGTCAAAAGACAAAAATTTATTTACCACCGCGGGAAAAATTCCCTCCCTATCAGCCTGGATTCACCTGTTTTCATTTATAGTCAGCTGTTACTTAAATTTTGTTCTCAAAGTTCAAAATATAAAAATAAATAGCGCTGATTATCGTGTCACTTCTCCTAATTTATGTCTAAAGGATTTCTTCAACTTAAATCTCAAACGTCAAAATAAGCATGTTTTGGTAAAATCCAAACAATTGCATGAATTGACATGGAAAGTTAAACAGCTGTAATACTGTTCTGTGATTATGATTGGTTGGATTCTTAACACTGGGTATAATAAGTTTGGAAAAATGTGAAATGGAGGAATGTGAAAAATGTGGATATTGAAATTCAGAATTTGACCCCACATTAATTTTAAACGTTCTATAAGATGAGGTTAATAAGCTTACTTAACGAATAAGCTTACTTACTTGCTTATTTAATACTTTAAACTTAATACTTATCCCTACCTTAATCCTAAGCTCGAGATGTTGCAGCCGATTGAGACTAAGGCTGGCCTCTTTGGCTATGGGCCGCGTCTTGTCCAAGGCGTCGCGCAGCGTGGCGGCGTAGTGTCGCGCGGCGCGGGCCGCCGTGTCGCAGGGGTGCCCACGGTGCAGCAGGACACAACAGTCGCGGCACACCACGACCCCGCAGCGGCCGCAGAACAGACGGAGTTCACGGTTGCGGTGGGATTCGCACATCACCTGAAGGAGGCAAGGGGGGAAAGTTTGAAAGTAGGAAGAGAGAAAAAAGATACTTTTACTGTTATCTACCATCTTATTACTACTGTACATGTATTTTTATGCTGAATATTCTAAATAAATTTTCCAAATTGGTGGATTGGGAGTCCTCAAAAAATTAAGCTGCATAACAAAGAATGGGTATGGAGGTGAGAAACTACTGTCTTTTCTCACAAATAAAAGTATGTAATAAACAAAACATATAAAATAAACAAGGTGGCCCGTGCGCAAATTGCGCATTTTATGAGGGAAACTCACCTACAGTACGTGAATGTTAATTATGAAGTGACAGTGTTCTATTTTTGTTTACTATCTATCTTTTAAAATTCCTCTGAAGGTAATCAGCAGTTAAATTACAATTCACATTAAAGAACTTGCAATAAAAGTTGGTCAACATTATAAAGCGCCCTCTAGAAATTTGATTAAATTTTGTAAAACTTTGTACATTAGCTTAATTGTAGAATATTTGTTTCTCTATATAAAATAATTTTACTATTTAGTAATTGACGCAATCCAATGCTTATTAATGTAAGTTTATGGAAATGAAGGAGTTTTTTAATTTGAATTTGAATTTGAAATAAATCAAAGGCGAGGGGGGCGTAGCCCGAAACAATATGACCTTTTTAATTACGATTCGTCACTGCGGTATATCCTAAGCTTTAAAATGACACCTCAATCTTAAATCGGTTCAGTAGGTCGAGAGAAAAAGGGACGTAACAGACAAAACCCTTATAGGAATAAGAAGATATAGATGTTCAAAATTATTGAAATGAATTGTAGTATGTCTTGAAGTAGTATATTTGTTTACTGGTACTATGGTATTTATGGTACTACAGTATTATGACCTCAAGGAACAAAGCCATTCCACCGCATACACTAAACAAATGCTAAGTAGTTTCATCTGTATTTAAATTTTCTTCAGTGGTATAAAGTAGATAATTTTATTTTATCAACTGTTAAAATTGACTTATTTTTAAACATCAGGATGTAAATTAAATTAAGTTAAAGCCGCGTCCGCACTGGCCGAACATTTGTGGCAAACACAAAAAATTAACAAACATTTCTAATGAACAATTACCGGCCAAATGATTTACATGTAAAAGGTTAGCAACAAACAAACAAAAGTTCTGAAGAACTTTGTTCGGCGAACAAGTTCGGCCAGTGCAGATGCGGCTTAAGACAATCATCTTTAGGGCGTATGCTCTATTCATGGTTATGGTTATACTATGGATGTTGTCAAAAAGATTTGAGACATTTAGGAAATCAAACCTAAAAAAATAGAATCTAATATCAAGTACCTAGACCAGATTTGGCAACAATCAAGGGGCTGTAAATTTTACCATCCTATGACTACATATAACTTGTTTTGATAAAATAAATAATTTAGTGTTCAAAAGTCAATGCCGTAAAAAAAAACTAACTCTATGTAAAACTCTACTTCATAACAAAATACTTTGCCTGTCATTATTGTACTTGATATATTGTGCATGTTATTTTCCATCGCTATCTATCGTTATTATAGTATTATTGTAATATTTATTGCCAACTTGTCGACTTATTGTTATAAAATGGTGTATTGCCGTGTATGAATAAATAAATAAATAAATACTGTAACAAAATATATCCTTCCTTAACACAATACTGTAACAAAATATATCCTTCCTTGAGTAAAAAATTTTCATATTTTTTAAAACTGTACTCATTGACTTTATACACTAACATGACTAGACTTCTCATCCAATACTTTTTTATTATAGTACATAAATTTGGACAGGTTCATATTGCAATCAATTTTGTAATTGTTCAGCTGTTTTTGCAACGCTGCCAAAACACATTATCAAAACAGAATGCAAGGGTAAGATGAGTGGTGGAACCAACATCATATAAGACTTGCACTTTGTGCACCTCACAGGATTTTGAACCTCAGTGTAATTCGGTTTCAGATACCCCTATGCTATGAGTAGTATATTCACGGTCAATGCTACAATTCTCTAATTCTCAATTTATTAACTTAAGGATTTCAATAATATTGGTGTGATTCAAATTAAGAGTGTTATTGCACCTGTCTTCGGAATATCGCAGCATCCGTGGCGTCCTTGAGGGAGGTGATCTCGTGATGAGAGCTGACTCTTTCACGAAGATGAGCTTCGCAACAAAAGCCACACAAATTGACCTGGCAGTCTTGACACCTGTTGGATGCCTATGAGCAATAGCAGCAAAACATATTAAGCTTGTTGACTTGTAAATAAATTCAGTTCAGATTAAGAGGAACTAGACATCTACCTTAGCTGAAAAATGGTAGGCAAAACCTTGTCAGGCTTTAACAAAAAATCAAAGTTGCTAATGATTTTGAAGCTTATCAATGTCCTGGAATTTAATTTATTTCTATGTTTTTAAAATTAATTTTTATCATTCAAATGCTATTTTCTGTTAAAGATGACAAAAACACAACAAGCTGAAAAATTTAAATTCTTAAAAAAAAAAAAAAAAAAAAAAACAGTTATACATACAGGGTGAGTAGCAGGAAAGTTGAAACAGTTGTTTAATTGATATTGAACGAGTTAGGGAGATTTATGTTATGTCGTTGTCTTGAGAATGACTTGCTATCTCAGTCTAAATATACATAACTAATATATAGCCGATTTTTGTTTAACCCATTTGTGCCCACTGTCAACATTTGTCGATGCTGTATTTTAATTTATGAAAGTCCATGGAATTTCAGGTTTTTCATGATTAAATTGGCATTTTGGAGTGAAAATATAATTATCTTTCATATTTCAAGGCCGTAGTGGCACATACACAGTAAACAGAAGTAAAAAGTAGCAAAATCAGTGTTGACCAAGGTGAAACTCTCAAAGAATCAACCGATCCCGTCAACTTCCACGCAAGCCTGTCACCGTTTATTTAACGTGGGCCCTCCCACCAACTTTGCCACAGATCGGCTAAACCTTTAAGAGTTGCACCACCAGGTCAGCGGATTCGAACCCGGCGCCGACGCAGAAATCCTGGCCAAGGATGCCTACGCCTTAGCCATCTGAGCTATCACGACCGGCAGCCTAGACATGAGAATTTGGGTTTTGAATGGTGCGCGCCCCTAGCGGGACAGACTGTAGGCCATTGGAATGTGAGTTAGCTACAAGAGCGCAGCACAAAGCCACTGCACCCAATTCACAAGAAACAATTTGGGCATAAATGGGTTAAACAACACCTTTGTTAAAAATTGTAAATTTATTACCACGGCAAAGCGTATTTTTATTCAAAATTTAAAGATCAGTCAAAATGACACACTTTCAAGCTGAAACACATTAATAAGCTGTATTTCAAGCATTCAGAACTACAGAAAAAAAACAACTGAGGTAAGCCAGAATATCAAAGCTCTTCTATAGTTTTAAATTTACAAATAAAAATAAATTATTTTAAACGTTACAAACATTTTACTCACAGGTGCCTCAGTTATACAGATGTCGCATGTAGGTGCTTGTTGCATCGACTGAAGGATTCGGTTTTGCAGCACATAGTTTATCGGAAGACTTGCTATTCCTCCACTTGGTAGTTTATTTTCTGATTTGCAGGTAGGACAGACGACCATTTGAAGCTGAAAAGTTAAAAAATCTAACTAGAAACAAGTTGCTCTACACATACATTAATTACTGATGTCTGTACTGATGCATGGTTTTTATTTATTTTAGCACTGTCTAAAGCTTTTGAAATCAACCATCAAAACTTGTCTTGTCGATACTCGAACCTGAATGGATTTCTTATACATGTAATTTTATCAGTGGAGTAGTGGCAAATTTTTCAATATGGGAACACTAAATACATTTGTCAAATTCCCTGAACAACGGAGTACAGTAATTTTCCTGGTTTTTATCTCGCCCAACCTCACCTTTATATACTTTTTTCAAAAAACGAAAAAGAGGTTATAGCACCAACTTTTTATCATAATTGTTTTATTTCAGTTAAAGTTAGTTTTATTGAATTGTTTCATATATGTAGTCTGTACCTGTCCATTGTGATCCGTTGGATCGCTCCCAGACCAGCTGCTTGGTTCGCTCTCGTAACCGGATGCCCCGGAACCAGATCCGGAACCGTTCAGACTCCCCCCGCCAACAGCACTCCCACCTGGCGGGGTCTCCTTCGGGGCCTTGTTGTGACTTAGGGATGCTGTGGACACAGGGGATTGTTTAAAGCTACAAAATGACTAGTTAAGAGTCATCTTCACCCCTGGGCCAGTAGCCCATTGTTGCGCAGTCGGTAATGTTAACAATTTTGGCTTTTAATGCAAAACATGGTATTTGATTCCCCTGTTTCGGACGCCGTTTTTAAACCGATTTTCTTTAAACTTGGTAAGTGTTTAATTGAATAGTTATATCAGGTCTCTCATTACTCGAAATTTTGAAAAATAAAAAAATATTACTCTCTGTGACATCACAAAGTAACCCGATTTTCCTTAGTAATATTTCAAAATTTAATAAAATTTTCAAAATTTTGAGGTATGAGGGACCTAATATAATTATTTAACTAAACCCTTACCAAGTTTAAAGAAAATCGGTTGAAAAACGGCGTCAGAAACAGAGGAATCAAATACCATGTTTTGCATTAAAAGCCGTATGGTTAACATGGTCGACTGCGCAACAATGTTCTACTGGCACAGGGGTGAAGATGACTCTTAATTGTTACAATAGTTGAAAGAAATCATTAAATAATGAGTAAAATTAATTAAGTGGAAATATTAGTCAGAACAGCACACTGCGGTTTCTTTCAAAGCTGACACATAAGCTGTAGGTGTGTAAAACTCCAATAGAAACAGTGGACTTCACTCATTTGGTAAAAAGACCAGAATTTGGGATGATCGTTTTCAGAACATTAAACTACAGATGGTCTCTGGTGATGAAAAGCACAAAAACCAAAATTGTGTCTGTACTGGAATCAGAATATGTATACTGGAAGTGACATGCAACCAGTCATTTCGGTGAGGAAAGAAATATCAATCTGTTGTAACCAAGTCACAAAAAAGTACAACGCAATAAGCCCACGCCATATTTCCTGTTTGTTCCACATAGCAAAAACCAGCAACCATAGCAATAACTCAACAATTCAATCTAACTGCGCAATGACAAGTCAGCGGGGTCATCGAAGTTTATTGTCTCCATTGCCGGTCGTGGACACTCTAGAAAGTTCCAGAATATTCCCACCAATCATTATCTTCCAAAATTAAATCACGCTCTCCTATTGGCCAATAATAGTGTGGAAGGGGAAAGAAGACAAAAAGAGGAGCACTGTGGACAGAGGGAAGTCAGCTCGGGAAATTCGGCGGAAGACGGTCTTCTTTAAGCTCGGGGACGACGCCACTTACGCGAGTGTAGTGAAGTGTTGTGTTTCCATGGCCTGTGGCCTTAAGCCTCTTTTTTATTGTGTCATGTGAATTAGGAGTGATCCAGCGTGATTAGAGTAAGATATTCTTTCTAATTATTGTAATGATAGGGCCTGTCTGGCGGTGTTAAATTCCTCAATCTTTATTTTCAAAATTAATTCATTTATTATGTACCATCCCTTCAGGATGGTTGTACAAAACCCTTCATGATTACATCTAACTAACGATGTTAAGAATTTTGCAATCAATCTCTCTCTCCAACTGCTATTCATTATATTAAATCAAGAATCCAAATTTTGTTAAACTTATAAATTGATTGTCTGAAATGCAATTTAATTGAGACCCTCGTGCTGGTGTAAATATTAGTTTTGGTAATGTAAATATAAATTAATATAATCGTTATTGCTGCAATTCATACTTGATTGTTAGAGATTGTTATTGAACTCACTTAAATACATTTTGTTACAGTTTATTTAGGCTTTGATTCCAGTACCCTCTCATTTAGCGAGTTAACAGTAGTATCCCCTTCTTGGGAACGCCCCTAAGCTTATATGGTGGAGGACGCTAAATTCCGTTTTAGGGACGATTATAGCCTTTGGAGAGAGATGACTCTAAATTCGAAGCTAGACAGGCACAATTCAGTCCCTCAAAGGTAGCATAATTTAGGTTTAATTATTGGTTTTTTATCAGGCAATTTTATTTTGTTAAAAAAAAAGAGACAAAAGAACACAATGATACACTACACTATATCACATTAAATTACTACGAGGTTTAAATAAACTTATTAACTAACTACAAGTTTAAATAAAGTTCGGTGAAATATGATTTAAAATTATAATAAAATTAAAAGGTAATAGGGTGATTAATTTAGACAATAAAAATTTTAATACTTAAATAAAATTCTAATGTATTTATGGATCAATCAATAATTGACGTTGACATTTATAATCTCAAAAAGGAGGGTTTATTACAATTAGCCAGTGACTACAATGTCAGAATCCCTTCTGATCCCTTGTCCATAACTGTCCATGAATTAAGGCAAAAATTATCACTTGTTAAGGAGGTTGCTCGTAAAGCTCAAAGAGATAGTATATTTAGGGCTATATTAGAGAAATCCATTGAGGAAAACCAAGTTTCAGAGGTTAATGCAAGGGAGTATCCAGAGCTAAAATCATATTTTGAACTTCTTGATCCAATTTACGATTCAGTTTATGAATCAAAAGATAACGGTGGTAATGAGAAACCATGCCACAATTATGCTAATGAACCGATACAGCATCTAGGGGCTGCTTCAAATTTTCCAACTCACAAAGAAACGGAACCTAAGAATACTATAACCACTACTGCACTGACTGACTTTATATCTGTAAACACCCAATCACCAATTACAACACAGCAATCTTCAAAAACGCAAATTGAAGTACCTAAATTCAACAACACTACGACGATACAAGTTAAGTCACCGGAAATTATCACACCTAACTTGAATACCGCAATGGCCGATTCGAAGTCCGAAAATTTACCTTTGGTGAAACCGACTATTTTTGGTGGCCAACCGCATGAAAACGCTTTAGAGTTTTTAAAGAAATTTGAACTTGCTGCTAGGTGCAATCGTTGGTCGGACAGAACTAAATTAGACTTGTTTGGAACGTATATGACGGACATTGCATACAAATGGTATTCGGATTTTATGGACCTAAATCCAAGCACATCATGGGAAGATTTACAGAATAATTTCAAAAAATCGTTCGGGAAATCAGGATTCTTGTTTGACATTCAGAATACATTAGATAGCCGAATCCAAAATAAGTCTGAGACCCCTCTAAACTTCTTTTTCGAGATCCATAATCTATGTAGACAGCTTAAGCCAAACATGCCGGACGAAGAAATTATTAACTATACAATTAAAGGACTGAGGCCGAACTATTTCGATGAAATCGTCCGTATGGAACACTCTAACCTTAAGGAGTTTCAAGACAACTTATCGAAATTGCAGACAAGACTCCAATTAAAACAACAAAACTCCAGGAAGTATAATTTGCATTATGGTTACGACTATGTTCAAACAATTGACCAAAACAACACACCAACAACATTTTCTCATAACACTAGAGCAGTAAGTTTCCGTCATTCATCTCCCAAAACTGATGATAAAACACACCATCTATTGAATGCAATCTCGGATTTAACTAAAGCGGTTCGAGACATAAAGACTTCAAGTCAATCTACGGCGAAAGGTTATAACGATAGGCGTCATGTTTCACGGAGGGATGACTCCAGAACCCGCAGAGACAGGAGCCAATCCAGAGACAGGAGCCAATCCAGAGACAGGAGCCAGTCCAGAGATAGGAGCCAATCCCCAGTGCAATATCGCAATAAATCTAAATCACCAAATAGATACTTAAATAGGAGAAACTATCAGTCATATGGGAATGTAAACTCAACTCCAAGGAACTACTATTCACCAGGTAGGAACATGTACCAGCGCCAGAATAATCACCTAAATTATACGACTAGACGTCACAATTGTGACATCTGCCAAATGGACAATCACATGACAAGGGAATGTTATTTTAACATGAGAAACCCTCGTGCTCGGAACCAACAAAGACAGGAACCTTCTAAAGAAATAAAATCTAAATCTTCCCCAAACAAAGCGAACCAATCAACACCTGATGATACTAAGTATCATAATCAACGGCAATCTAATTCAAATTACTCTTACAGAAAAAACTAGTTTATGGGTGGGTACCCAGAGTCGAAATTAACAGAGGTTCTCACCCTAAGTACAGTGTTAAAACTCAAAATCATTGCAACAAAAATAGGTACTATGTAAGTACTAGGAATGTAGCCTCCTACAATTTACAATATAACAACACAAAATCTCACTACCTTATGAGAAATAAAAACGATAATCTTCACAATTTCACTCATGGCAAAACTACCCCAAATAAAAGAAATTACATTAAAATCTCTAAGTTATCTGACTTTCAACAACATGTAATTGATGACGATGAGGAACCATTTAACGGCCAGACATTATACTATCACAGCAAAAATTTTCAAAATCAGGTTTTATTCCCAAACAAAAGCTACGATGAAGAGTTTCCACCTCTAAATGCGTCATGCAGAGGCAAGCAAAAGCATCGACCTTGTGACGTTGCCGGAAACCTAACGCCTCAGAATGCACCGGTCATGTTTGCCACGTCAACTCCCGAGTCGCCAGCGCGTACGCAAGTGACATCACAGCGACACACAATCGCAGCCTACCAAGTGCCAACCTCAGCCACTTCTTCAAACTCGGATCCCAATATAGGCTGTATTACTGATTGTACTTCAGCGACAACTACGAATCAATCCACTTCAGACAATGAAACTTTAACATCACCGCAACAGTCCAAAGAGGATTTGGTTTTAATTTCAAAGGAACAGAGCGACAACTGTTTACTCTCGGTTAATGAAGCCCAGAATTTATATCTTACTATTGACAAACAGCAGAGGTTAGACGAGATTAAGTCCTACCAGTTAAGAAATTTACTAAAAACTAACAGTAGGGAATCAGAAAGTGTGTTGTCCTCAATTTACGACATTTTGTTTAATACTACTGAGCAAGCACCACAACCAACATTAAACTTTAATGTTAAAATACAAGGAATAGGCGACACCTTAAAATGCTATATAGATACTGGCACTAATTATTCGTTTATTAACCACAAGTTAGTAAAAGGGTTACCACTTTCCAAAGACAGACTTCCAACCATTGCTGCCGCAAACAATGAAATACTACCAGTATTAGGTCGAATACAATTGCCTTTGTTAATTTGCAACAGGCAATATACAGTGCAATTTTTAGTCATTAAACAGCTTGCATTAGACATAATTATAGGAAACAAGTTTTTATTAGAAAACCACATGGAGATCTCATTCAAAGATAAGAACATTCGTATATTTAACAAGAACACGAACACACATGACTTGATCCCTATGGACGAATCATGGGTAATTAATATGCAAAATGCCAATACCCTATCAGTTATAATGGATTTACCCACATCAAACAATTTAACTGAGGTAAGAGCAGATAAAGAATATTATGTCAAACCAAAACAACACCTCAAGATACTAGAATTGCCAATAAATTAGGATAATCTGGAATTTGAACAGAATTTGAATATGCAAGATAAGAGAAAATTACATGCTTATATTGCTAGTGACATTGATTCTAACATAAAATGCATCCAAATCTATAATTCAGGAACATCGCCGAAGAAAATTAAAGAAAATTCATTGTTAGGCTACTTAAAAACCTCAAATAACAGTAAGATTGAACCCATTAAGAAATTACTTCCAGCAGGAATGGAACTCTCTCAGATACACAGTCCTCAAAACTCCAACCACGCTAACACCAAGTCTACTTACTATAATTCTGACAAAATTCAAGTATATGACCTTAATGGAGACAGACTTTCCATTAACCCAAATCTATCGGTTGAACAACACAATCAAGTTGCGAAAGTTCTTCATGAATTCAGACATTTATTTACTAACAAAACGGAAGATTTAACGAAAGCTGAAGTTCCACCGGTGAGACTAAGATTGAAAGAAGATGCGAAACCTATTCACATTCCACCATACAAGCAACCACTCACAGAAAGAAATGCTTTACAAGAAGAGATTGAGAAATTATTAAAGTCAAAAGTCCTGGAAGAAAGCGAAGGATTTACAGACTTCCAATCACCCATATTTTTGGTCACGAATAAGGATAAAACACGTAGACTAATATCTGACCTGAGACAAATTAATAGTAGAATAATCCCGGAACAATATCCATTGTTGTCTATTGACACTGTTTTGTCATGTTTATCTGGAATGCAGTATTTCAGCAAAGTTGATGTAAAAAATTCATTCTTCCAAATTGAAATTGATCCACAAGACAGACATATACTTACAGTTGCCACACAGACAGGAAAATACCAATATACCAGACTACCACAAGGCCTTTGCAACAGTACAGCAATATTTCAAAGGGTTATTAACAAAATACTCTCTAAGCATTTGTTTTCCAAAGTCATAAGCTACATTGATGACTTAGCTATTCTTGGTAGCACATTCCAAGACCAACTCGACAATTTGAGGACAATTCTAAGCGAACTAGACAAATATAACATTAAACTAAATACAAATAAATCACAGTTTATGTCTGAAAACATTGAAATTTTGGGTCATGATATTTCAAAGCATGGCATCAGACCTCTCAAAAGGAATGTCGATGCTATAAGACGTATTGAAAGACCAAAAACAATAAAGCAAGTACGTTCAGCTCTCGGGGCATTTAATTTTTTCCGTCAGCACATAAAGAATTTTGCTGAAATAGCAATACCTTTAACTGATTTAATTAAACAATACAATAAAACGAAACAATTTAATTGGACTCAAAGATGTGAAGACGCTTTCAATCAGTTAAAAACTATCCTAACTACAGCCCCAGTGCTGGCCCACTTTGATGTTAACCAGGAAACACGCATATATACAGACGCTAGTGATTTTGCTGTAGGCGCTGTTCTCTGTAATTTTGACACCAAAACTGGAAAGGAACACCCAGTGCAATATTTTAGTAGGAAGTTAAAACCTACTCAACGTTCATTAAGTGTTTCTGAAAAAGAATTTGTAGCATTAGTTACAGCATTAAACAAATGGAGGGAATTTTGCTTAGGTCGAAAGGTTCACGTTTATACGGATCATTCCCCAACTCCAATTCTACAAGAATTTCAAAGGGTCATCTTCAAGACTGACAAGATTAGCATTACATATAGTAGATTACGACATTGAGATACACTACAAGTCAGGAAAAACCCTAACACTCCCAGATTTTCTCAGCAGGAATCCAATCGATAATCAAGATGACAACATACCTACAGACATAGACCGAGAAACGATTAATACGTTAGTACATGTCGATGTTGCACAACTTCAACGAGAGGACGACAATCTTCGTAAAATTATAAATGCTATTAATGGTCCTCAGAACAGCTCCAAAGGAGACATAAAAAAATCACTTCACTTCAGGATATTCAATGACACACTTTATAAACGCAAACCTGGAAACAACAGAAATTATACTCTAGTATTACCACAGAAGTTAAGAGCACAAATTCTACATGACTACCATGACGATAAAATATCAGGAGGACATTTAAATGCAGACAAAACATACAATAAGATTAAAGATCGCTATTACTGGATGCGAATGAGGAGAGATATTCAAGATTATGTTAGGACATGTGATACTTGCCAAAAACGGAAAACTCCTGCCAGAAAACCCTTTGGCTACTTACAACCTATATACCCAACCTTACAACCCTTCACCAGAATCCAAGCTGACATTGTTGGTCCACTTTGCCCAAGTAATAGATATAAATATATTTTATGCGTAACATGTGTTTCAACAAGAATGGCATTTGCTTTCCCATTGATCAATGCTGATGCTATCTCTGTGACAAATTGTTTATTAAAATTGATAAGTATTTATGGAGTATTTAATGTTCTACAAACAGATAGGGGAACTACATTTACAGCTCAAGTTGTTCACCATTTACATGTGGCGCTAGGTATGTGTCAAGTATTAAGTACAGCTTACACACCAAATGTTAATGGACTTGTAGAATCATTTAACAAAACATTAGTAAACATCTTATCGCATTATGTAACTGAAAATCCCTCAAAATGGTCAAACTATTTGCAGTATGCAGTATTTGTATACAACAACACACACCACTCTACTCATAAACATAAGCCTAGTTATTTATTTTTAGGATTTGAACCCCAATTACCAAGTGAAACTCTGTTAGTTTTACCTAATGCTGAACCAACACTAGTGGAAAGATTGAAAATAATTGAAAATGTACGTAAAACCATACCTAGGTTAATTCAACAGCAGCAAGCAAAACAAAAGTATTATTATGACCAAAATAGAACTGACTTTGATTTTAAGGCAGGTGACGAGGTTTTAATATGGTATCCTAAGAACCTCAGGGACAATTCAACTAAATTTGCATATAAGTACAAAGGACCTTACACTATAACAAGAAAGGTTTCCCCTGTAACGTATGAAATTGAATTACTTTCCAATGGAAAATTAATTTGTGACGTAGTTCATGTACAAAGATTAAAACTTTACAATAGGAGGGACTGAATTGCAGAAGCAGGCAAACACAACATTTGTACATAGTTATGAGATAAGTTAAACTTTCATTGAATACCTGATATGCATTCAATTACAGGTCTTAACTCCGCCAAATTTAGTAAGAAGTAATCTTAGTCATTCTTAGTTTCATTGGAAACTTATTTTTCACGTAAGCATTAATTCTATTGATATCTTATTAAATAAAATACTAATTTAAAGTAATAATAATAATAATTCCTTCATTCTTAACTAAACGTAATCAAAGAAACAAGAAGTAATTAAGAAATATTGCAAACAAATTAACAATTACAGAAAGCTAGCGTAGGTCGTGTCGAACCGAGCTTGACGAAACCATTGTAATTTATTTTGTAAATAGTGTGCGCACACAATAGGTTAAGAATCTCATATTAACGACGTATGAAAATTTAATTATAGAATAGGAAGTGTAATGTAATGAATCTTACTTAGAACAAATTAAGTTGTAAAAGAGAAAAAATGCTCTAGCATTATCTTACGGACTCTTTAAATAGAGGGTTTAACATACTTGAATTGAGTATCCGTGTCATTGTATAATTGTGTACCAAAAACATTGTGGTGAACTAACATTACAATTACAACACGATTGTGACATAATATTTGATTATGCACTATAATACAAGACTGATCACCTTGTATTAGAAAATGTGCTTTAACACTTTGTTTGGCCAAACATAAGGACGTTAATGACAATAATGAACATTGCTCTTATGAACGTGACAAAGCAACTCTGCTCAATCCATGATTGTGACCTATATATCTGAGGTATGGCCCAGAAAAATTCTCAAGGACAATAAGTTTTTCGTGTGAAGAACACTATGAGGTCCATACAATCAGACATATACATGTATATACCTTTAAACAAGTCGCTGATATACAAATACATGCATTTTATAATAAGTAGGGTATAAATTTTATGATTTATTACCGATATTCATTAACTTGTAGATACAAGGAAAAAAATAATAGTTATAAGGTAAACAAACAAAAATCGTAAGAAAGCAAGGAATTATTATTATAAAGCCAGTTTTTGAATGCATATCAAAATGTAAACATAATAAAATTTATTGCAATGACAACACATGGTAACTTGTAAACACCAGCATGAGCACCAATCGGACAGGCATAGGCAAAATTTATTTATGTCAATTTCAGTAAGATATCACAGGCGAAGACGACACATCGCGGCGACCTTGCGACTGAGAGTTCATCGTACCCAACCAGCATACAACACCACACCACCAGTCTACAATGCAGAACTGCCGATTAGCCATAACACAACTGACACTCTCACCATGTCAGCAACTTCATCCATTGCTTCAACTGTGCGAAATATCTTCTAAATGGAAATAACTTATCAGAACTTAAACTACACTGTCAATTTCACTGCATCAAAGCACCAAAACATCCTATTATATAAGCTTATAAGCTTATAGCCCCATCAAATAGCTGATTGATGATTGAGTGCCTGCCCTGAAGAGTTGTTAGTCGGTCTGCACATACGCACTTGAAGCATGCTGTAATACATTGATCCCTTCCTTTAGTTTTGTGAAGGGAGATCCTTTATTTTACTCTTAGTTAATATAGATTTCGTCAGTTAAATATACTGAACTACAGAGTAAAGATGATGAAATCTTGTTTCCGATGTTTTAATTTTGGTGGCTGATAAAGTGCCATAAAGCCGGTTATAGCAGCGGATTTATATTGGTAAAATAGTTGACTTTGTATTGGTTTTCTTGGTTATGTTAAAAAAAGGATTAAATGCCAGATGAATTATTAAAATTTATATTTTTAGGTACCGGTATCTTCTATGTATTAATAGGCAAGCATGTTTCTTTTCCTCTTTTTTTCTCAGCTCGTGAGCATAGGGAGAAATCAGCACATACCGTTAGAAAGGTGTGAAATCTGTGTCCTGTAGATGAGCAGAATCACATTATAATTTCCGGCCTCCAGGGCTACACCCTATGGCCTTTTCAAAGTTTCAATGTTTATCTTATGGAATAAGGATCATTGATTAAATCATTAGACAGCTGTTGTAACAACAAATTAATGCTAGCAAACCAGGAAGAACAGATATTTCAGTTATATAACCTTTAAATATAACTAGAGATCGCCTCCTGGTTGAAATACAACCAACATTTTTTTCAGTTGATCTGCGTTTTTTTTCAGTTGGTCTGGACCCAATTAGTCGAAACACAAAAAAAAATCTTATACTATAAAGCAAGCAATGTTTGTAGAGGCAATTTTTTTTGCTCTAAGGATTTTTAATTTTTTTGTTTCATATTGATCTTTTGGCCACGAGGAATCGATTGGAGCCATGTCTGGGAAACATCCAGTTTTCGTCCTATACCCCTTCAAAATTTCCATGTTATTTTTGTGGAGATTTTTAAATTGAACAAAATCAGCTGATAACTGTAGAAATATACTAATGTGTTATATCTTTAACCTGTAGTTTAGGAAAATTATACCAAAGTGCAATACCCATCGCCCTTGTGAGTGAACGAAGTGATCGAGCTCGTGTTAAAAAAAGAAGAGGGCGAGGGAGGGGAGCGAACGAGCTTTGTGTGAGAACGAAAGTTATATATAAGTACCAGCTTAACTGAGCCTTTCTCGTTGGTTTTTATTCACTTTTGTTATAGTGTCAAGGTAAAAAAGCAATTAAATTTCCACCAACAACCAACTATACCTCTTCACAGTTAACAGCTGTTTAAAAGAGTCTGCTTAACATTAATGTTTCTTTCTTTTTGTTTACATTTCGTTGTTATTTCGTTACCAAAATAGCAACCCATAAGACTAATGTTAAAAATTACAATTTTAAAACTTAATTTTAGACCAAATTAGATTTTTCCTGGGGTTGAGGCTGTTTCTAAACTTATTTTTGGGCCAAAACACTCTTTAATGCAAACTTTAAGCAAAATCTAACAGCTAGATTTAGAGATCGTGGAACACACATCCCTTCAGATATTCCTCGTATAGTATAGGATAGGATTTTACCAAGCTTAAGCTTGGCCCCCCTGGTACTATGTTATAACTAAAGCATTTTGTTTTTCATGATTTAGCCATTGACTATGTACACTAACTTAGCTAATCAGGAAAAACAAATTGCATTTGTTATGCAACAGCTGTCTAATGATTCAATCAATTATCCTTCTCCCATAAGATTAACATTGAAACTTTGAAAGCCTGTAGGGCTAGCCCTCTGGGCCGATGTGAAATAAAACGTGATTCTGCTAATCTACAGCACAATACCTTTCTAATCTAATGAGCAGATTCCTCATACGATGCACACAAGCTAAGAAAAAAGGAGGAAACGAAACATGCTTGCCTATTAATATATAGAAGTACCAGGGGGACCGAGCTTAAGCTCGGTAAAATTATTACTTTCGTTTCTCACACAAAGCTCGTTCGCTCCGCTCACTCGCCAGGCGGAAGGTTTGCTGCACATTGGTATGATTTTCCTAAAACCACAGGTTAAAGATGTAACACATTGGTTTATTTTATCTACAGTTATCAGCTGATTTTTGTTCAGTTAAAAAATTTCCATAAGGATAACATGGGATCTTTGAAGGGCTCTAGCGCGAAAACCGGATTTTTCCCAGCTATGGGACCAGCTCCAATCGATTTCTGGTGGCCAAAACCCCCATATTCCAAAATTTGAAGGAAATCGTCGGAGCCGTTTTTGAGATAATTGTGCAAGCAAGCAAGCAAGCAAACAAGCAAACATTGCTCGTATAAGAGTATAGGATAGAGATCGCCTCCTGATCGAAATTCGATCAAAATTTCAGTTGATCTGGACCCAAGAAGCTTATAGTTGGGAGATGACTTGTTGGCTAGTGAAGGGGAAGATACCCCCACCACTATCAGCTGTTAAATAGCATTGAAATAAAATAAGACATTAAAAATTAACCAATGGGAGATCTAGATATCACTGAAGTGGGGGTAACCTCCCCTCAATCCCTTTTTCCCTAGATGGCCAACAAGCCATCTCCCAACAATAAAAACATTTTAGAACTAAAACATCTGTTCTTCCTAATTTTCTAGCAGTTGTTTATACAACAGCTGTATTATGATTCATTCAATTCTCCTTTGTCCATAAGATTAACATTGGAACTTTGAAAGCCTATGGGGCGTAGCCCTGGAGTCCGATGTGAATTAGAATGCGATTCTGCTCATCTACAGGACTATACCTTTCCAACAGTATGCGCGGATTTATCCTACGATGCACACGAGCTGAGAAAAAAGGAGGAAATGAAACATGCTTGCGTATTAATATATAGATTGGCTCAAGATGAATTGAGCTTTTGGCCGAATTTCGACCAGTGGCCGGGTGATCCAAAGTTTATAGAAATGTGTGGATCATTTAAATATAATATAAAAAGTATTATTTTTATATTATTTAAATATGTTTTTTTGAAGAAAAATTATAACTAGTATTGTATAAGTAAATTGTTACAAATCACAATTGGATCAGAACTATAAATTATTATTAGGTGGAATAAATAGGAAACTATTTTAGTCCCTTTCTTGTGAGTATTATTTTACAAATGAGGACTTGTTATATAATTTCTATCAGTAAACCAGATAGACAAAACCTGTTTGTGAAACCTTTGACACCCGCTTATTAGATAATATTTCAGAAATATTACTATGTATTGATCTGGCCAGTAGAACGGAGCGCTACAATTGAGTTAAACTGATGCCCACTCCGCTACTCTGTTGTGAGGCTTCCCCAGATATCCATCTAGACCATTGTGCAACTGTTTAAATACATTTCACTGATGATTATTAGCCTTTTCTTTGTGTAGGCCTCACACAAATTAAACCAAATTAATCCTACAAATCAATCAATTATTCATAAATTTTCCTTGTGACCCATAAAAGTGTTAAATTTAGAATGTGTCTACCAAGAAATATGTGATATTAACAGTCTCATGATGGTAAATTTGTTTTCTTTAGCAAGTTTCAATATTTCTTGCCTCAAAAAGATCAAGAAGACATAACATTGTATAGATATCATCAAATATCTCTGCCCCTCAGTTTTTACCACTGTCTCCACCAGAGAGCTCTGAAAACAATAAAATCATACCTTTCTAAAATAACAGTATCAGATAATGGACACATACTTTCTCCCAACAGTATAAAAAGGTGTTAAAAGCCTCCAAACACTATTGTCTTGATGGCTCAGTCGGATAGCTACCAGCTGAGCAGCACTAGTTTAACTCAACTCTCGTCTGCGACTTTTAACAACATACTGCGTTTACCGCTAAATGAAAAATTGAATTTTCTCCGCAACCACTTGACGTAGAGCAATTATTTAAAATACTGGATTTTTAGTTTTTTTGAGCTTGAATTAATGGTGATAAGTAAAATATATTTAAAGCTAACAGCTATTTTAAAAATCCAAAAATTGATTTTTTGAACATTTTTTTCTAATATTTGAACACACATTTGCCAGGATTCCAATTCCCCCAGTTTATACCTTTCCTCTCGGAGCCAAGAATCCAACCAATCACAATCACTGTACATCATTACAGCTTTTAATGTCTCATGTAGTTTTATGCCATGTTTTATTTTGGGTAAACAAATATGCTTGTTTGATATTTGAGATAAAAAAAGAAACGCTTGCAACAGCGATAAGAGATATAACATGATCATCAGCGCTATTGTCAATAAGAGGGATAAAATGATCACACTGCTATCTACTCTAAACTTTAAAAGGAAAATTAGAATATAAGCTGATTATGAAGAATAGTTATTTGTGCTTCTAGGGACTAAAGTACAATCTTTTCTCCCTGAAGGGAAAGTGTTGTCGCCCGAAGGCGAAGCCGAGGGCGACAATTTCCCTGAGGGAGAAAAGTACTTTAGTCCCTAGATGCACACAAAATTTTTCCTCCACCTACACGAATAAAATTAAGGCCTAATAGGCCTACCGTAGATAATTTAACTTTACCTTCATATGATCGTTTGCTCCGTCAAGCTGGATCTATCACATCAACATAAAAAGCACACAAGGTAGGCCATATCAATTTTAAGGAACACGAAAAAACAAAATATAATTTAAGCCTAGTCAAAAGTTTTACACTTATGTTTTGGACTTCTTAGGTCCACCCTAAGCCTACCCAAAGATAGCCTACCCAAGCGAAATGTAAACAAACACTTACACTGCCACGGCCATCTCTAGTACTAGAGATGCTGCTCACCCACTGCTGACTGAATGGTAGCAGTGGGTGAGCAGCAGCTACAGCTGCTATAAGTCAACAATGAGTAACGAAACAAATACAAGTAACAGTTGACTGTGGCTCATGTTCTTTTTAATCTCTCTTTTAATGTTATTCTTATGTAACTAACTTTAGCCCCGTGGTATGAAAAAACTTGAGTTTTCCCTAGGTAGAAAGATTAAGTATTCAAGTCACATGGGATAGAAATTAGTACTTTACTACTCTATTCCATGGAGTAAAATACGGCTTTAGATAGTAGGTGGAGGAAAATATGTTCATTTAGGACAGTATGGAGGGAATTTTGGCAGTAAATAAAATTCTGTCTTTCAACTGCAGATTAGTTTTGAATGGGGCATATCGTTACGGCTGCTAAACTCACCTTGGGATTGTGATTTGGGCCCGGAGTAGACGGTCTTGGCTAGAGGCAGGAGACATCGGGTACAAAACGTGTGCAAACAGGGGAGGACTCTCGGCTCGACAAGCTGACGGTCGCAGAGCTGGCAGGTGAAAACCCGGTGGTCCTCAGCTGACAGCAGCACTCTGTGGATGATGTTCATGTTTTTACTTTACTTGAGACACCGATGAAATTTGGTGTGTATTTCAAAGGTGAATATTATTACTAGACAGAACCATTGACTATGTACACTACCGTGAATAGACCTCTCATCCAATGCATTTAGTTTGAGGCCAAAATTTGGAAGTTTCGTGTACGCCGGCACCAGAGTCGCTGCCAACGATGTTGTTATTATTAGCTGAATTTATAGTGCTGCAAAAACATTTCATCACAACATAAACAAAAACCTCCATTATAAATTTTAATCCTTGATTGAGAAGAGTGGTAGCACTGACTTGCCTATCATATGACTCTTGTACTTCCATGTACGCCCGCACGAGATCACACCACCGTCAATATGTTTCAAACACGCTTATGCTATGAGAAGTCTACTCATGGTAGTGTACATAGTCAATGACAGAACCCAATGGGTTAGGACATCCCCGGCCATGTTAAAAAGTTTTAGTTTTGCTCCCGAAAACCAGAGTAAAATAAATAGCTGATGATGGGATTACTTTTCCTACTGTAATTGTCATTGAAGAGCTGTCTTTCTACATCTAAAATATCAAAATGAACATATTTTTATCATTCTGCAAGAAATCAGCCGGGTTCTTGTTCTTTAAATAGTACCAAAACCGAATCTTTTTTGTCCTAGGACTGAAAAATCAGCTGAAGAATTTTTCAGGTCCTAGGGCTGAAAAGTCAGCTGGTTGCTAAGTATGTAAATATTGATTTATTAATGTGGAGGAGCAGAATTTTGAAATTCAAACGTTATAAAGAGCATTGTTTGTAAATAACAGAAATGTAAACACTACATATTACTTACTTTGTAAATATAACCTCGAAAATAGAACTTTATAGTTAGTATTTTTAACGAACAGAAGTCTAATTTCGCATTATGACAAAAAACGTTGTTCATCACTTGGAGCAAAAGTGTCTTTTGATGCTCAGTCGTTTTTAAAAACACGATTGCGCACCAAAAAGACTCACTTTTGCTCTAGTGATGAAAACTACTATTAGATTCGTTTACAAAAAAAAGCAAGTCTGGAAAATGATTCTAATTAGCTCTTTCCATTGAACAAATTTTCTTATTTTCCTATTAAACAATAAATCGTGGTGGTGCTATCTGCAATTAGAGGGCGGAATTTTTTACTTTCCATGAGGATATTCATATTTCTTTGGTTCCGTGTACATTGAAATGATTGAAAAGTGAGTGTGATGAACCAGATGTGTAGCTTTGTTACTTACAAAGATAAGTTGATAAATTAAATCGTCAGGATAACCAATTATAAGAAGAATGAAAGAAGGGTACATGGGATTTTCAGTTAACATAATGAAATTACGACCAAAGAAACAATATCTGGGGTAGGCCACTCATCAACATCTTCTTACGAGTGAACACACAAAGGATAGATATCCCTCCTCTCCTTTTACCAGTGGGTCAAACCACACTATACAGAAATACATTTCCTTTAATTATTAGTTGAATTTTTCTTCATATAGTGCCGCGTACCGGTAGTTTATTAATGTCTCTTTTGAAACCCTATTATGGATAACTTACATAAGTTATTCAATCTATGAGAACAATTTTTTCCCAAGTTGTCAATGAACTCATGAACACTACCAGTGGAGTGTTTCTGCCATCTCCTAGTTTTCGTGGAGGAAGGTTTGACTCTCTTTACACCCCTCTTCATTAAAGAACAATATTTAGATATTCAATTTAATTAAAAATATCTTTTTTTCAATGCATGGCATACAATAAACAGCGTCAACATACATTCTTATATCTAGTAAAATATTATTAATATGTACATTATTCAGAATCTGAATAAAAATAAAATGGGGATTATGGTATTTGTTGTAGTTCAATGTTTAGTTCCAGGTTAACCAAGCCTCGCTCGTTGGTTTTAATTAACTTTTGTTATAGTGTCATTGTAATCAAGCTATTAAATTTACACCAGACTCTTCACAGTTAGGCCTAACATCTGTTTTAAACCTTTTAACAGCTCCTGACAATCTTGACCTTAAAAAAATAATAATAAAAGAAAGACAAAAGATAATTTAACCACCCACCTTCGATTTTTAAAATGAACTTTTTGCTTATAAGTTTTTACATAGTCACTATTAAATATGAACACATATTTTACTTTCTTCCCCTATACCATAGTATATGGAGAAAGTATTGTATTCGTAATAATTTTCCAATTCCTTTGATGATGTATATATTCATTTTGGAGCCCCCTTTCCCCCTATAAATGTATATATGGAGAAAGTATTGGTTTTGTCAACATTTTAAAATTTGAGTCGTTGGTAAATTTATCCGTTTTGGTGCCCTCTGAGTCCAAAAAAGGGGGTTTCAGAGTGATGTCTGTCTGTGTGTCAGGATGTAAACAGAGCTAGAGAATGCCCCAATGGTCCGATTTTGGTGAAACTTGGTATGTAGGTTCAAACCCACGTCAATTCCAGGCGTTTTTTTTATTTTTTTAATTTTTGATTTTTAAGGGTAGTTTACCCCCAAAAACCCCCAAAAAACGTGAAAAATAAAAATTTCTCAAAAACGGCTCTAACGATTTTGATTAAATTTTTGTGGTTTATTAAGATTTAAAATGCTGAATAAAATGACACCACCCGCATCTCTGGGAAAATGCGCGTTCAAAAGTTATAGCAGGGGTGTCATGGTGCCGGAACGCGCCGGAACGCCGTTCCGGCACTGGTTTTGGCCGGAAGTGGAGAATAATTATAAATAATAATTACAACAAATTAAATTATAAATAAAGAAATATTTTCCAAGCAACAATATTACAAGTTAACTAACGATATACCGGTAGCGTTCAACGACTGCCGAGTCCACCGATAAGAATACATAGTTTACAATTTGCGGCCCAACACCAATCATGTTCTATTTGGTAACAGCGCTCATAGCGGCTGATTAAGTACATTAGCTCTTTTTGGTGACAACCACGCCAAACTACAGTGCTATGAATGCCTGCCACCAGAGACGCTATCGTCAGGATCGTCAGTTACATGAGAGGTGACGAGAACTGTATCGAATGCTGACTGAAAAGATATGTCATAACCTCTAAAGTGACCTAGAATAGCTGAATGTATTAGGGAAATAATACACGATCACTTTGTGCAGAGTAAGACCGTCCAAAAGCTGTTTGTTCATATGAATTTATATCGACCAGAAAAACTAGAACATTCTAAATTTTTCAATTTGTTTACAACACCCACCTTGGCTTTTAAAATATGGGCAATGTTATCGAAATAACTATATTTTGTTTTATTATATATTTTTCTTCCACAGGTTTAGAGTTTAGATGGTGTATAAACGTACTTTGTGGCGTTTACTTTCTCGTTGTACTTTGCCTATTCTTGTTGTGGATTGTTTATTACGCTTGCTCTGATGTGTGATGTGTCTAGTCAGGCTTACACTCACTAGCCTATTAATACATCGCGTCTTTGTTTAATGATAAATGCCCTAGAAGTTTTATGAAATAAGTATAGGATTTAAATAGGTAACCAAATGAGAAGCACAAATAGTTGAGTTGTAAATAAATAATTAATTGTAATAATGAATCATTCTAACACTGGCAATACCGCTTCAATGATAGCATATCTGCCGCTTCTACAACAGGCCTAGCAGCATGCGGCTACGTACGCCTGCCAAAAAATAGTTTTTGAGTTAGGCTTTGAATTTTTTTTAATTAAGTTAAAAGTTAGCAGACAACATAAAAAAGAAATTCAAAAACCTTGTTAAAACGTAAAAACACTAAATTGGGCAATTTAACATCATAACATGAAAAAATTCTGTAAAGGAAGGGGGGGGGGGGTAGTCTGGGCCAGGTATGTACCGTTCCGCCACTGCAAAAATTGCCATGACACCACTGAGTTATAGAGCAAAATGTGTTAAAAAAACTCAATTTTTGGATGCAAAAACTCGTGCTGCTCACCTGGTGGCTATCCAACTGAGCCAGCAAGACATTAATGTTTTGAGGCTTTTAACACCTTTTCATATTCTTGGGAGAAAGTATGTGTCAGTTATCTGATACCGTTTATTTTAATTTGGCCAAATAAATCCTAAAGAAAGTCAGTACATTCTGTTACGGTTCAAATCTGGACCCTGCTCCTTTCGGGTTAAAGAATATGCAATACATGAAAAGATCCAGAATTAATCTTTTATGAGTATGTGACTCATATAATAAGTCATAAGAAATATATATTTTTGAAATAAGAAAAAGTTATGTTTTTAAGGATTTTTGGAGTTCAAATCAAATCAAAACCTCTTTATGTCACATTATTTATAAATTAAATTTATACAAGCAATTTGTTCAAAGTTTTGAAGGAAAAGTTCAAATAATGAACTAAATAGTGTAAGTGAAATTAACTCTCACAAAGGCTTGTTCAAGAGAAAAAAGTATCAAAGTTGTTATAATCACAAAGAGTTAATTTTGCTTTACAATAAAACCACTGAGGAAATTATAGTTTAAAAAAAATCATCACTGTTGTTTATAATTAATGCTAAAGTACATTACACATAGGATAAAAAGTCCTACTCACTTGGTTCTTCGTAATGAAGCGAAAGGATTGGGCGACACATCGACAGATCTCCGTTTGGGAGCACCTTTAGACTCAGAAGATTGCCGGCGCCTCGAGAAACTTCCGAATATGTACGCCATCTGCTCCATCCCGATGTGGGCGAAGAAGAATACAAAGGTGTGAAGTAGTTTGGCCAGGGCGAGATCAGGAGCTAAGCATAGTTTGACCCTGGGAGTTGAACTGACTGAAGCTTAGCTTGTGTTGTGGGGCTTCTTCCCCCACCCCGTCACCGGCACCACTTGTGACTATGGCGTCATGCAAATTGATTTTTGGTTTAGGACGGGATTAAGCCAGATTTGTGTTTAAATCTCAGCTTTATGTCATACCGAGCTGCTTTCTGAATGAATCAGGTTGTTTAAGATGGGTGACAAAATAAATAAATAAATGGCAGAGGTGTGATGTGGTTGGATTTGAAATCCAATCATATTTAGTTATGAAGTATGTATTAACATTTTAATAACTTCTCACTACCAAAGATACCCAATAAATTGAGATTTATCAAGTAAATCCATTCATATGCATTTTTTATGTAGGCTTAAGCATAGGTTTTATTAAATGGAAAAATCATTCATTATAAATAAAAATAGAAATTTATATCTAATGTAGATGTATATTTTACATCATTATCTAAACCTATGTTCAGCTAGGTCAAAATTGATGTTTTATTTCCAACCATATCTTTTCCAGCGGGTTTGCTCACGTTACTCGCAATCAGGTTTAACTCGTCAGCTACGCTCATTTGGCATCATGCTCACCCTATATAAAAAAAATTGCTGGAATACCTAAAATGGGAATTTTTCATTAATCTATAGTAAAATAGATTCTAAGATTTTTTTTGATAAACAATATTTTACAACTCAAAGCTATTATAAAATTGATAGTATTTTTATAGTCTAGAAACTAAATTCTAACATTGACTATGTACACTACCGTGATGGTAGTGTACATAGTCAATGATTCTAATCACACATCAGCTGATTGCTATGGTAATGGGGTATTGAATTTTATGTGTAGTACCAGGGAGACTGAGCTTATGCTCAGTAAAATTATTAAGAGAAAGCTAGATCGCTCCCCACTCTCGTCCTCTTCCTTTTTAAGACGAGCTTGTTCGCTTCGCTCGCTTGTCAGGCCAAATGGTTCTTAACTTAGGTATAAATGTGTTTAGTTTAACTACAGGTTAAATATGTTACACATTGGTTTTTATCTACAATTTTCAGCTGATTTTTATTCACTCTAGTATAGCTACAAAAAATCCCAATAAGGATAACATGGGAACTTTGAAGGGCTCTAGGATGAAAAGCAGATTTTACTCAACCATGGAACCAACTTCAATATGTTCCTAGTGGAAAAAACCCCCATAATATAATGGACAAGCTTGTTTCGTTTCCTCTTTATTTCTCAGCTTGTGTGCATCATAGGGGAAATCCGCGCATACCGTTAGAAAGGTAGAGTACTGTAGATAAGCAGAATCATTATAATTATAATAATGATTCCAATTTAATGCAATTATAATTTTCATCGTCCCAAAAGGGTACGCCCTACAGACTTTAAGAATTTTAGTGTTATTCTTATTGGAGAAGGATAGTTGATTGAATCATAAGATAGCGGTTGTAATAACAAGTGCTAGCAAATCAGGAAGAACAGATGTTTCAGTTATTTATACTTATTTAAGGTAAACGCACCAGTAGTGGACACTGTTCCAGTAGTGGACACTTTCGTCTTTTAAAGTTAATAATTACCTTATTTCTCAACTTAAACATATTGTTTTATTGTTGAAATAATCTTTGATCTTTTTTCTTTTGTGTATAAATAAAGGCTCTAAATTTTGCTTCATTTTAAAGGGTTTTATAGTATTTTTATTTAAGGCTTACACAGATTTAGAGATTGAAGAGGCCACCCTTATTCAAACTGATAAGGAGGTGAGTTTGGAATTTCTTAATTTTAGTTAGTTTTAAAGATATATAGGTTTACAAACTATGTAAATGTATAATCACCGAAAAATTTGTGTCACTTTAAAGTAATAATTTGTCAGTTTTGATGAATTGTTTTAAGAATACAACACTGTCCACTACTGGTACACGAATTTCAATGAAAATCCAGTAGTGGACAGTGTGGTGTAAAATATCGTAGGTTAAGGTTTTGGTGCACTTTTTTAGTCTATATGTGTATACCGTATGTATAACCAATTGTGGTGATAGCCTCACTCCCCTCGGGTTGTATATAGGAATTTTGTATATTTTTCACTGTCATAACTTCAAAAGTATTCATATCAGCAATTAAAGTCTCCTTTTTCTTTATGTTTTTTTTATTTATTATTATTATTTTGTTCCTTTTAATTTTTTGACAGTTAGTTTCTTAGTGGTTTGTGCCTTTTGGCTGGCGTGCGCCTTTGACACCCTTCATTGTAGCCTTCTGCCAGTTGTATTTATACCTGCAATTTGTAAATTTTGAATTAAAAGTACGGGCTCCATCACCCCCTTCTGGGGGTCGAGGTGGCGATCCTTCTTGTCTGCCGCTGTCGTGCGCGTACCCCCGGCACCCCGTCTTGGGACGAGGCGGGAGGCGCCCTGCGGGCGCGGCAGTCATCATAGTGTTCATATTTCATGTTTACCCATGGAATACAAAGTTAAATTCAATTTGGATAACTATCCTATAAACACCAGTAGTTCAAACCTCACTTGCGTGTTGTCTAATTTTCTTTGTCAGTTTTGTGACTCACTAATGTAAAATGAAATCAAATCCTGATGATGAAAAATACTATTGCTGTAATTTATTAATTGTTTAGGAAAGGTTTTCTATATTTCATAATATAAACGAGCAATTTAATAAAAAGAAACATGTTCTGTATGTTTGCATTAGTGTTTGTTTGTAAGTTATATTTTTGTAATGTATAAAAATTAATTTTATAAGCCATTAGACAGTAATTTCATATAAAATGGTAAATATTTGTGTATGTAGTTTGATAAATATTAATTTCTTTACTAAAAAAGCGTATAAATAAATTTTTTATACAAAACGGCACAAGTCAGAATGGATCACAGTGAGGTGTCCACAGTGGAACAACTGTCTGTCCACTATTGGTACATGCTATTTTTTAACTGTCCACCACTGGAACATGTGCATGACTTTATTTTATCGACTCATACAAGATTATTTTAAGACAGAAACTACATTTATTGAATAATTTACAAACGACATTAAACCAGCTTTCCCCTCGACCCAAAAAAACCAATAAAGGCATTCAATTTTAACGGCAATTCGATGTCAAACTTCCTACTCTCCTTATACTGTCCACTACTGGTGCGTTTACCTTAATACGCTAAGGGTTTTTTGTGTTGAGAACTCCTCCTACAATTTTCAACCGATATTCAAGTTTTTGGTGTCGTTGGATAGGGCTCGGTCTGTAGTTGTTTCTGGTTTTAGAGTAGGCTATAATAAGGATTACGTGCAATAACATTAAGTCAACATGACTGTAAGGGTGGTTCTGTGGGGTGTCACAGAGAAACACCTGTTTATGCCTCGGATAGCTTATAGCCAGGGATCAGTGAGAAAATGAAAACTACAATTTTGTTCGGTGAGCACTCAGTGATGACCCTTACCAGAATCGGTAATCAGAGGCGGGTTCCACTCATCATCGTGCACACCGGTACAGGACCAATAGTTGTTTGGGGGGTTTGACTGAACAATTTCGCTCAGACTGTAAACCTAGCCTACAGATTGTAATGTTCAGATGTTAAATTTTGAATAAGCAATCTAAGTTAGAGACTGTCGGCACAATTTCGCTCCGACCCTACCGTTCAAGGCGATAAAAATAATATTTTATAAATACCTGATTAATACAAACAATTCAATTACAATGGCTTACTATGACTAATACCTGTCACTAGCCTAAGGTAAGTACCACCACCTGACTGAAGTGCTGCCGCACGAGTGGGTACCAATCACCACCGCGTCGAAGGTAGGATCCGGGGTTAACTCCTGGCAATCTATGGACCTGTGAAACAAACAAAACACAAGACAAGACAAAATGTATCAATTCACAGGCCAACTCGGCGCCGGCTGCAAGTAGCGATAAGTTTCTAACAGTTTGTGTGAAACGTTAGGGCCTAATGTTAATTGAACTGCCGGTTAGATAGGCTATAGTAGTTAATGCGGGTTAGGCCCTAATCCTACTTGGACTATAATTGATTAGGCCCTAACTTAATAATAGCCAACACAACTTCGTACTGGCGAAACTCAACAAGGAATGTAGAGATAATTATTACAGGCCTATCCTATTTGGGATGAAGCAACTTCGTATCATCCAGATTGACAAGTCGCCAATCTCACCGAATCCGATTGCTTATATTTAATTTAACTTTTAGGCCTGAGCCTATTACTAAAATGAAAGCAAACGCTTAACAAAGCAGTAAGGTCTGTCGACCAGCTTTTAAATCACCTAACCTGCAGCCCAACTCCGAACTGCAACTAGATCCACCTCTAACAATAGGCCTAGTGACTTATGGTCAAAATTATTAAGATAAGAGCAATCGCTCAACAATAAAGAATGGCTTAACGTGCCCTACTGGCACCCCAACTCCGAGCTGCACCTGACCATAAGTTAGCAATAACAAAACGATTTATGGTTAGAATCAATATAATAAATCTTAGATGTTTTCCTCAACTGAAAATGACAAATAAAAGGAAACGCTCGGATAACCCACTAAAATAAATTTAATCTAAATCAAATCAAAATTAAGTTTGTGCTAAGTTAAGTCCAAAAGGGAAAATAAACACAACCTAGGCTTCCGCCGAAAGTGAAATAATAATAAACTTTAAAACGAAACTAATTAAAATCAAAACAGCTTACTACTTACAATAATAGCCACTAATATTTGCCAACGCAAATTCTCAAAGTCCACAGTTTAGCTACCGCTAAGACCTTATAACAGCTAACGCTGACTGCTATCGCAGCTAATGAACAAGTCACCAGTCAGAGCTCTTACGATGTGGCGAACACGACGCTCAGCCAAGTAATGAAATTAATTTTCGGCCGCTCTGGCTCGTCGCCTTCGCTCCTAGCGGCGTTTCTACAAACTAACTTAACCTAAACAGCTGATAGCGTCAGCTGATTATGTACAGCCCGTGGGCGCGATCGGCCGACACAACATTGATTTTGTAAACTAAAGTGAAAACTGTAACAGTCCTCAAAATGTGGCCGTTACACCCTCCCCTGACTCACTGGAAGGGAAAAAAAAACAACAAAAAAAAAGAACTCCTCACCTTCTCATGAAGTTCTTACTGACGGTCGATCGACTCTAAAACGAAACACAACTTCTCGCCAGCGACACTTCTGCTGACATAAAACCTCGTGCACTAGCAATGAGACTTCGCTAATAACAAATATACAAGGTAGGTGTACCATCAATTAATTTTCTACGGTTTGTGAAATAATTTGAGATCTTTTACATGAGCTCGTTCGGTCTTCCTTGACCCTGGCCTGCGAATCACATAAATGTTGTAGCCTACTTTCTTGACTACCTCAAAGGGGCCATCGTACTTGGGTGCTAGCTTACTGGCTATTGCATTTGCCGCCGAAGACAAAACATGTGTCCTTCGCAAAACTTCTTGCCCTTCGGCATACGAGACATCGCGCCTCCTCAAATTGTAATATTTGGCCTGGCGGGAGTAGGCGTTGAACAGGTTTCTCTGGGTTTTCTGGTAGAGCTTTTTGAAATCTTTCATCCGCTCTGAGTGGACCTCTTCATCTGTGGGTTCTTCTTCCCCTTCAACCCCTTCAACAAACTCGGGACCCCTTAACGCGCTAGGAACTCGCAACTCTCGACCCAGGCAGAGCTTAGCGGGAGTATACTGGGAAGATTCATGGACCGCTGTATTCACAGCGAATCCAATCTCTAACAACTTCTCATCCCACACCCGGTGATCGCCCCTTACCGATTGCGCTATCAGTGTTTTTAACACCCGATTCCTGCGCTCGATTGGGTTGGACTGCGGGGAATACGGAGCTGTATTCACAGCTTCAACACCCCAGTCCTTCAACAAATTAAGAAAAATAGCCGCTCCGAACTGCGTACCATTATCCATGATTAAGACATCTGGAGTCCCAAAGCGTAACAAGACCAACTCTTTAAACTTCTGAGAGATCTGCGCAGCTGTCGCTGAACGCAGAGGGGCTAACTCAGTCCATTTTCTATATTGGTCCTGAAAGGCGATTACAAATCGGTTACCTCTCTTTGACCTCGGGAAGGGCCCAAGAAGATCCGCTGAGACCGTATGCCACGGTCCCTTAGGGGGTCGAAAATGCATTTTACCAGCAGGTTTTGCCTGCTCAACCTTATACGCCTGGCAAACCGAACAATTCCTAACATGTCGTTGGACATCCTTTCGCCAACCGGGCCAATAGTAACCCAACGAAACCTTTTTAGCGGTTTTCCTGAATCCGAAGTGACCGGCCGTAGGGGAGTCATGAGTCTCCTCTAACACAGTCCGTCTATCTTTCAGCGGCACGCACATTCTCCAATCGGATTTACCCTTACCAGATTGCATACCGGCTCCCTTCTTAGCATCCAGCCGGTACAACTTTTCGTTTCGAACGACATACGCCGGAAATTTACCTGGATTTTTGACAACCCGAGTGTACAAATTCTCATACCAACGATCACTCTGATTTCCACCCTCGTTCTCAGATTTACGGTCTACCTCACCATTGGGGTCTTGAGCTACGCTGAGTGGGCAGACTTTATTTCCCGTAGACTCCACTTGCTCTTGACCTACAGGGTATCGAGATAATGTATCAGTGGCTTTGTTGGCATAGTCCTTGCAATAAACTACCTCAAAATTATCTAGAGGTAACACAGCATCTACCCCCACCGTTTCCCTGCATTCCGTTTCTTCATGCGAAGTGGAAGGATGGTCTAGATCGACATTATACTCTAACAAGCGCAACCTCTCAATCGTATCAATGCCTATTATAACATCACTTGTAAGAGATTCTAAATGTACCGCCACTAATTCATCAGTCTTACCGGCCAATAACACATTGAAACTGTATAGCTCACGCGCAGTCAAACACGTATTGTCGGCTAGCTGTACCACAGTTTCAATAACTTGCGGAGTGATTCCATTTTCTCGCAAGTGCTTTGCAACTTTCGAATTAATAAGAGTGACAACTGCGCCACTATCTAATAATGCCAAAAACATTCGCCCGAATACTTCGATTCGAACATGGGGTCGATTGTCAGTGACACACGCGCCACTCGAAAATCCAATTGGAAGATTTTTTATCTTGTTCAACCGGTCTTTCCTATTTTGGGAGTTAGACTTAATTTTTCCCTTGGGCCCAGATGACTCCCTAACAGCTGAGTCCCTTTTTAGTTTTCCGCCTTTCGGCAATCGCAATCGCGGGTTAAAACTCCCTCTTTTCGACAATTAAAACATTTAATTTTCCTGGGCATACGGCAATCTCTGTAGCGGTGACCAGTTTTACCACAGTTCCAACAGCTAGGCAGAACCTTAGGCTCATTTCCGTCAGCCAATTTTGTCAGATTTCGGTTGGGATAGGCCTGGCGTTCATTAGGGCCTAAGGTGGGTCGCGAAGCAGCTGAACTGTCAGAGCACGTTACATTTTCTGCGGCCTTGTTTGCAATCGCACTACTAGGCAACAGTTTGTCCTGTTTTCGTTTAGGATTGTAGGCCGTTTCAGGCACTAAAGCCATAGAAGGAGGTGGAGGGGGCTGGAACAAAGCTTTTTCACGAACATAGCTTTCAACGTGTTCCGCCTGTTTTATCATATCCTCCAAAGAGAACAATTCACCCCTACGCATCGTTAGCTTGTAGTCGGGACGCATGTTGTTATAAATGATATCGAGTTTTTGCTGTAAGGAAAGGCCTCCTTTCCTTCTCATTAGCGTGGTAAGAGCGATAATAAACTCCCTAAAAGTCTCGTTCTCTCCTTGAGTGCGCCGCCTTATTTCCTCGTCCAGGTTCCTTTGATACCCTTGAGGTAAGAACTGGAGAGAAAAACTGTCCCTAAACGCTTCATAAGAATTCCAAAAATCCTTTGCATTTCTGTACCATAGCAAAGCGGTACCAGTAAGCAACTCAGGAAGCGCCTTAAGAACTTCCGTGCCGGTAAGTCCATAAGCCTCCATAAGTTCATCTAAACGCTCGAGGAACGGTATAGGGTCCTTGTAACCATCGAACCTAACGTTCCACTTCCGTACGGTAGTGCAAATCGATGAAACCGTATTTTCGTGGCAATTCGGCCGTGAAACATCCCCGCTCCACGGCATAGCCCTATTCGATGCTAAAGGCTGGGCAGACATCTTTGGCAACGAACTGAATACAAGCCCATCCGCATTTGGCAAGGTTGTCTCTAGGTCGGACCTAGGCCTTCGAACATTTTCTGACACTGTAGCCGGATGCGACAAGTTAGCAACTCGTTTGCATAACTCTTCAAACGGAACTTCAGTCGGTAGCCCTAGAATTTCTTTAATTCTATTAACTTCAACGCTACCTTTGCTTTTAGCGTAAGGCGCACCCCGCTGATCGCCATTTTCAGGGAAATCTAAAGAATAATTCCCTGCGAAACCCTTTTCTTCCGCATACGCAAAATTTCCTGCCCCTTCCATTTGATGGCCTAGGCCTAAGTAAGACTCCGTAATTTTGGGTTGGGAATACCTCTCCCTCCAGTACTTCGAAAAACACTTAAGCAGTTCCTCAACCGTACCTGAACTGTCTAAACCGAACCGTTCCATTTCGATTTGCAACTCATCTTTATGCAATGACTTAATCCAACTAGTACGCGGATCATCGGTTGGCGACTTGTAAACTACCCCCGCAGTAGTAGACGGAATGTTCAAAAATGACGGAGCTGTAATCTTACGTACGGTACCTGTAGGTTGAGTAACAGTTACCACTGTTACTGGTGTTGTAGTTACAGCAGATTCGCTGGTAGCTGTCACCTTTACCGATTTTGGGGTTGACTTCCCACTAGTCGTGTCTCTAGTTTTCGGAGGATCAACAACATACAATCTACTATTTACTGAAGATATCCACCTCCAGTATTTAATCGCTGGGAAAACAAAAGTCGGGAGCATGTCCTCAAACATCTTACAATTTAGTTAGGCCTAGCCTACACTTGACAACAACAATAATTTACCGGATTTTTCGGGCGCCAGCCATAAATGGCAAAACAAAATAATCCAAGACCTAGTTAATCAAATTAGGCCTATTTAAACCAATTTCTTCGAGTCCCTGTTCGGCAGCGCCATTTGTAAGGGTGGTTCTGTGGGGTGTCACAGAGAAACACCTGTTTATGCCTCGGATAGCTTATAGCCAGGGATCAGTGAGAAAATGAAAACTACAATTTTGTTCGGTGAGCACTCAGTGATGACCCTTACCAGAATCGGTAATCAGAGGCGGGTTCCACTCATCATCGTGCACACCGGTACAGGACCAATAGTTGTTTGGGGGGTTTGACTGAACAATTTCGCTCAGACTGTAAACCTAGCCTA
The DNA here is from genome assembly GCA_030545055.2 of Neoaliturus tenellus. Classification (NCBI taxonomy): domain Eukaryota; kingdom Metazoa; phylum Arthropoda; class Insecta; order Hemiptera; family Cicadellidae; genus Neoaliturus; species Neoaliturus tenellus. The sequence goes on from CM061536.1 coordinate 94,269,582, forward strand.
CAGATTGTAATGTTCAGATGTTAAATTTTGAATAAGCAATCTAAGTTAGAGACTGTCGGCACAATTTCGCTCCGACCCTACCGTTCAAGGCGATAAAAATAATATTTTATAAATACCTGATTAATACAAACAATTCAATTACAATGGCTTACTATGACTAATACCTGTCACTAGCCTAAGGTAAGTACCACCACCTGACTGAAGTGCTGCCGCACGAGTGGGTACCAATCACCACCGCGTCGAAGGTAGGATCCGGGGTTAACTCCTGGCAATCTATGGACCTGTGAAACAAACAAAACACAAGACAAGACAAAATGTATCAATTCACAGGCCAACTCGGCGCCGGCTGCAAGTAGCGATAAGTTTCTAACAGTTTGTGTGAAACGTTAGGGCCTAATGTTAATTGAACTGCCGGTTAGATAGGCTATAGTAGTTAATGCGGGTTAGGCCCTAATCCTACTTGGACTATAATTGATTAGGCCCTAACTTAATAATAGCCAACACAACTTCGTACTGGCGAAACTCAACAAGGAATGTAGAGATAATTATTACAGGCCTATCCTATTTGGGATGAAGCAACTTCGTATCATCCAGATTGACAAGTCGCCAATCTCACCGAATCCGATTGCTTATATTTAATTTAACTTTTAGGCCTGAGCCTATTACTAAAATGAAAGCAAACGCTTAACAAAGCAGTAAGGTCTGTCGACCAGCTTTTAAATCACCTAACCTGCAGCCCAACTCCGAACTGCAACTAGATCCACCTCTAACAATAGGCCTAGTGACTTATGGTCAAAATTATTAAGATAAGAGCAATCGCTCAACAATAAAGAATGGCTTAACGTGCCCTACTGGCACCCCAACTCCGAGCTGCACCTGACCATAAGTTAGCAATAACAAAACGATTTATGGTTAGAATCAATATAATAAATCTTAGATGTTTTCCTCAACTGAAAATGACAAATAAAAGGAAACGCTCGGATAACCCACTAAAATAAATTTAATCTAAATCAAATCAAAATTAAGTTTGTGCTAAGTTAAGTCCAAAAGGGAAAATAAACACAACCTAGGCTTCCGCCGAAAGTGAAATAATAATAAACTTTAAAACGAAACTAATTAAAATCAAAACAGCTTACTACTTACAATAATAGCCACTAATATTTGCCAACGCAAATTCTCAAAGTCCACGGTTTAGCTACCGCTAAGACCTTATAACAGCTAACGCTGACTGCTATCGCAGCTAATGAACAAGTCACCAGTCAGAGCTCTTACGATGTGGCGAACACGACGCTCAGCCAAGTAATGAAATTAATTTTCGGCCGCTCTGGCTCGTCGCCTTCGCTCCTAGCGGCGTTTCTACAAACTAACTTAACCTAAACAGCTGATAGCGTCAGCTGATTATGTACAGCCCGTGGGCGCGATCGGCCGACACAACATTGATTTTGTAAACTAAAGTGAAAACTGTAACAGTCCTCAAAATGTGGCCGTTACATGACACATCAGCTGCATTCTAAGAGAGGAGAGTTCAGTCAACACGGAATATCTTATCTTGGCCTGTGATGACCATTTATGGCTCAAACAATCGGAATAGAGCGACGAAGTTGCAGGCTGTTTTAAGTTCCATATATGTTTACCAATTTTAATCCAGAAGTGTAGAACTTCAGAGGACAAGATATTCCGTTGTTATCTGTATCACTTTTTATTTTATCATTTTAAAACAACTCGTACATTAGTAAATTGTGTGACTGGAAGAAAACTTTCCACCCTAGCAATTATTTTAATAAACTCCAAGTGAGTTGTTAAAAAAATGTTTTAAATTATAAACAATGTATCCATACCAGATATTTACTGACTTTTATTTTTGTTATTCTATGGAAACCATTAAACCATACATGTTACATAGATAAACAATAAAGCAAAAGAGGTGTAATTTATAGTTGGGAGATGACTTGTTGGCCATCTAGGGGAAAAAGGATTGAGGGGAAGTTACCCCTAACTCAGAGATTTCCAACAGCTGATAGTTGTGGGGGTATTTCCCCTTCACTAGCCAAAAAGTCATCTCCCAACTATAATTACTTGCTTGCTAGCTGAATCATATCTGTAATATACCACTTAACCTAAATAAAAAATAAATTCTCAAATTTTTACTTTCTTTAAGTCAAATAGAATGAATACACAAACGGTTGAATAATTGAAAAGGAAGGAAGGTTACAAATATATCTACTTCTTAGCCAAGATTTGTTATTTTTACTTGTTTTCATTGCACAAAAGGAATGTTTGACATGTGTGAGATTTTAGTTTGCCTCATTACTCAAAACTATGCCATTAGGAGATCTTCTTCAATTCTGGTCTTCAGATCTTTTTGCGCTGCAGCGTCATCCTGCAGAACTAGTTTCGCTGATTCCAAAACAGATTTTGCTTCCCTTATAACATCCTGAAAAAGGAAAGAATGATAAGTGAGTCATTCATAAAATGTTTGGTTTTATACATAAAGGAACTGTGGGAAAATCATTGAGACTACATCTATTTAAATATAAACTATGACGTAATGAGTAATTATATTAAATTTTTGCACTAATAAATATTTTTATTGGTCAATGATTTACACATTTGATTGAAATCGGTGATGTTCTATGGTTTATGGACACCTTGCTACCTGAATGGTTAACATTTTATACTTTATGTTTAAGACGTCATCCAATATGTACACTACAAATAATAGTTTTCAGAGTATGTATTTTATTTTTATCACTAACCACTCACCAGAATTAAATTTTTCTTGCATATAAGAAATAGAAATAACTTCTAAAACCATTTTAATTCTTACACATTATAAAAAAATCTTCTGTGATTATTGCTCAGGAGCTTTAGTTCGATTTTGCAGATTTTTTCTAAATTGGGTTTGAGAGCATTCGTTGCTCTTTTTTATTACCGTAAACATGTCCTACACAAACTTTAAAATTGTTTTAATCTATTGTTTGTTTGCTGAATAGCGATGAAAATAGTTTAACTAATTGAACAGGTCTTATTAATATAATCAATCTTAATCACTAATTTACTTAACAATGATGGGTTATTGCTTTCAATATTAGATCTTACCAAATTCTTTGTCTCTACAACAATAGACTACAATTGAGTTTGGAGTTCTTGTCATTAAATAATTTACCTTACCTATAAAATACTAACCGGATACTCCAAGTTATTGCTTTTTAATCGCCGATATTGTTCACTCAGTGCTCCATGCAACTCCATCATAATAAGTCCTGCAGAAAGTTTAAAAAATTAATATCTAGTTTCATATAACTATAAACTATCGATCATTATTGTTGATGACACCTCTTTATTATGCTCAGACTCTGACATTAGCAACTTACAAAACATAATTGACTATAATTTAAATCAATTAGAAGAATGGTTTACAATAAATGGACTTAAGTTAAACCAAAATAAGACACAATTTTTGCAATTCATAAATCGCAACACAAAACAAATCACTTTAAATAATTTCCGGTCAATAAAAACAGTAGAAAATACAAATTTTTTAGGCTTACAATTAGACAACAATTTGAAATGGAAGTCTCATATTTCATTCCTTCTAAAAAAATTACATAAAGCATTTTACGCTATTCATTTTTTGTCCAATATAACCGACTTAAAAACCCTAAAAATTATTTATTTCGCCTATTTTCATTCAAGAATAAATTATGGAATTGAATTGTGGGGGAATTCAGTTGAAAGTAAACAAATATTTAAACTGCAAAAGAAAATGGTGAGAGTAATGTGTAAAAAACATCCTAGAACCCATTGTAAACCGTTATTTCAAAAGTTAAATATACTGCCATTACCCTCTTTATTCATTTTCAAAAGTATTATGAATATCTTCAATAGTAAAATTGATATTAAAAATTTAAATAATGATCATAAATTTAATACCAGACATAAATATATAAACTTTCATTATCCGGCTCACCATTCAAATCTCTTTCAAAATTCTCCATTTTACATGAGTATAAAACTTTTTAATTCTTTACCCAACAAAATTAAACATATAAATGATGAAAGAAAGATAAAAAAAGAAATTGGAAATTTTCTTCAAAGGGAATGCTTTTATTCAGTAAACGAATATCTAAATTTTGAGAAATAAACAATGAAAATTGAGATAATGTATTTTAGTCATATTTTTTGTGCTTTTAAAATGTAAGAAAATTAATAATGTAAAAAAAAAAAAAATATATAAATGCATATCACCTGAATTTGTTAACTCCAGTAGTATAAGTAAAAAACTATCAAAATTATTGTTTTTTTTTTTTTTTTTAAACATTGCCCAACGACAACATGTTGTGTTTATGCAATAAAGAAAAAGAATTTGTTAATAAATTATTACACTATGAAAAAAAAAACATGTTGTATTTATCAAACCCCATTTTTAAGAATTGTGTAACCTGATAAAATGTATTAACAATTTTGTTCTGATAAAGCGTTGACAACTTTTTAAGTGATCTGTATACACACATCACGTTTTTTTATGTTTTAAAAAAATATGTTAAATCACCTAAAAGTTAGCTAGACAACACATAAAATCTAAACTGAAATACTGTAAAACAAATTGTGTAAAACTGTTAAAATAATATTGTTGTAATAAAACTAGGTCTTTTGTTCTTGAAGAAGATTGACTTGTTTGAAGGTTGTTTTAATACGCTTGTCAGAACTGTTTTGACTGATGGTGTTTCTTTCTTTACACTGGGAACAAATAGATACCCTAATAATAGCTCTTTACAATAAGGTTTTCATGCTTTAAGAAAACTGTTGAAGTCTATTTCCCCCAACACATGAAAATAAAATTCAGAATGCTTCGTAGTTTATGTCACTTTAATGACAAAAAAACATGTACCGGTAGTTTATTTTTTCCTCATTATAAATTATTCAAGTTTTAATAAATAAGAGCAGGCAATTAATGCAGTATTAGAGCAATTTTAAATTTTTCTAAAAAAATTTAATTTAAAATTCTAATATCATAAGCTTTTCTGTAAACCTAAACTAGCCAGTATTAGCAAGTTAATTTATCAGTTTTCGAGATCTGTGTGCATACATACATACAAATATACTTGTATTTGAGTACAGGATTTTCCATACATCTTATTTTATTTTTAATGTAAGATTTAAATTGGTTAAAAAAATAGATTTAGAAATATTATAATAGTCAAATAGGACAATTTTGAAAGTTCAAATATGCTAATATTAGCATTCTAGTTATTTAACATCGGAACAGAAATGCAAGTTTCGTTGTTGAACGTGTGCATAATGGTGCCAGCCCCAAAAGGGATAGGGAGACACCACTGTGCGCAATGGTTCTATACCCCTTTGGCACACTCTACAAAAGTATAATACAGTGAGGTTTTGTTTTTTAATACTGCACCTTTCATGCGACACAACCCAAGTTGTAGCATGTCCAATGTGTTCAAAATGTCTTTACAACATTGCACCTTCAGGTTTAGCATATCCTGGGACAGTTCTGAAACAATCAAATTTAAATTTGATTAATATGATTATGACCTGAGTAGAAGAGTATCTTAAAAGGTCTTACAGTACAAAATGTATAGTCAGAATTTGCTTTTGAAAATTTTCAACCAAAAAAAGGAGAAAAAACTACACTCTGTTTTACGTTACCAATCAGTCTGAAGATGATCCACCACCATTAGGCTTGTTGATTGAGAACTACCTTACTTTATTTCCTTTAAAAGTCCATGTATATTAATTTTTGTAAATTAAAAAAAATTTAGACCTTATGTCAAAGCATTAAAGCAAAATAACAAGTGATACTCTAAGTTTCTTTCTCTCCTTGACTTATATTCGGCGTCCTGTGTCCCAATAATGGGTGTAGGATCTGCACCACAGAGTAGGCTATGTGGGTCTCAAACAGACTGAAGTAGACCATTCTACTTCACTCCTTGCACAGTCCTTGTCTTTCAGTTTGTAAACACCCAAGCAAGCCTCATACCATTAATATTGTACTTGAATTTTGGCCCTCCTAGGAATTCTAATTTATTGGTAGTGCTTGTATCTTTTGACTTTTAACTTATAACCATGAAATTATAAGTTATGAATGATTTTTATTCCACAACCCTCTTTTAAAGACACAGAAGATTTTGAGTTACCGAGGTTCGGGTTTGCAGTATTTTAATCTCTCACCCCGCCAACTGTAGCCGTTCTTGTGACCCAGCTGCCACACAAGACTGAGCTTCAGCTGGACCACCACTTGGCTCTGGACAGGCTGAGAACCCTCCACGAGGAACTGGGCGACCGAGGGCGGCTCGGCGGAGCTGAGCGTCTGGAGCAGCGACCCTTGGGCGCCCTGGAGCTGGGCGGCCTGCTTGGCCGACACCTGTCAGCGGTCAGGAAGGGCGACTGTATCAGTGTAGGGTTGATGTGAGAGTTAACATAGATGATGAGATAATGAGGGAATGAGAACTGGCAAAGTAGAAAATATTGATTCTGTAACCCAACATCTTGATTGTTGCTTAAAAATGTACAACTTTGATTCCTGACACTCTCAGTTAGTCTGAGGGTTTTTGACCACAAAATGTTTAAAAGAGTTACGTAGTGTTGATACAATCAAAATGCCTGTGGCGTGGACACTAAATATGAAATATATAAAACTTCATATTAAGTAATTCATCATTTAAGCTACTGTTAGTCATAATAACTGTTTGTATAATTTTTTTTCTTGCCTTTCTATGCCAGTGGCATTTTTTAACGTTTTGACGGGGAACGGTACAAATCCAAATCTTGTTACTATCTAACATCGACCAGTTGTTAGAAAGCATCATTAATTAATAGCCCAATGACAAATGGCAACTGGGTTGGGAATCAAACTTTTAAAAAGCTTCTATCTTTTCTCCGGATTGAACCAGCAACCTTTGGATTCAAAGGCGAGCACTATAACCACTCAGCTATACCCAGCCAGTTACATCATAGCAAAATGTGTGAAGCATGTATATAATGTTAAGATATTTATTTTAATACTTGACCATTTCTAACATAATTTTTTGAGATGCTGGTAGCCAGTTTTCCAAGAGCTTATTACTGAAATAAATAAATGGTTTAAACAATCCCAAAGTAGTATAGGTAGTTCTATTGTTCCTTGTTGAATTTCATTTTTGACTTTATGTTGATAAAACATCATTGATGCTTATGAGATATTCAGTAAAATTGGTATGAGTGAAAAACTATAACATTCATTTTATAAAAGGCAAAAAAGCTATAATTGCTGGAAAAAACCCACTGTCACACACTATTTTAGTTATAAGCATTTTAAAATCCCATGGGATAATTATTTGAACTAAAAAACAAGCAACAAAGATAAAGATAATTATAATAAGTACCTCCATGGGACAGGACCCACAAAACCACGGCGAAGTCGGTTTTAATGGATTCCCTGGAAGCAGCAAACCTCGACATTGGGCATCAGTGCAAGGTAAGCAGGACAGCATTGAACCAAACTCCTGTTAAATCAATCAGCCAGTAAATAAAAATTCAATAATTTCACAGATCCCAAAATTCCACATGTTATTGTATGCAACACAATTTAATGAACTGTTTTGTTAAATGTCCAATTAAAGTCCACTCTAACTAAAAAATAGATAAGTAGGATAATAGAGAAGTTACAAATTTTCACTTTTTCACATTCTAATCCTCTGAGCATGATTGTTAATTTTTGAGTCAAGGAGCTGCCAATCTGAAGCACAACAAAATACATTCATAGCTTACATGGCAATACTAATTATATTTGTTGCTTTCCTGTAGTAACTCCATGAATAATTTTCTGTTTACATGTCCTTTGACTTTAATTTCAACATTATCAGGTTACTTTTTGTATTGCGCATTGAAAAGATTGGTTGCAGTATCACATAAATAATACTCTTCGCTCACGTTTGGACGGTTTTGGGTTCAAATAAAATATGAAGATTAGTTACATTGCTCAAATCTTCAGACTGATACACTCTGAGGTAAAATACACACTAAAGGTGCGTGTTGTGTAAAAGGTGATTTTGACTGAAGGGTGTGTGGGATGAGAGTGATGGATCAGATGAGGTCCAGCTTTGATACTGACAAAGACCAGCTGATCAGATTTTCAGTGCAGTTAATTAATAGCTCAAAAAACAAAAGCAGCGCACTGTTTCTCAACTCATGTATAATCTAAGCTAGCGGTAAAGACCTCTGCCGATTTAACACTGCTAGGTAAAACAACTACAAAAACATTGTTTGCTCATAATGGTAGACTTTCTGGTAGGTAACTTCTCATCGGTAATCTTCCAAAAATGCAACATAAAAAATTATAATATTTGGGTTAGGTTAGATTATCTGTTAAGGCGGAGTTAGCAATCCCTCTCACAGTTAAATGTAGCGGTAGCGACGAGAAGTTACCTGCCGAAAGAGATCTCGTCAGTATCGTTATGTATTCGAGTACCGTGGGGTCGACGCAGCGCGGACAGCGGCAGAGGAAGTGCTTGGTCTTGGCCAGGTTCATGCGGCGGATGGTGGTGCTCCATAGCAGCGCGCTGTATGACGTCGTGATCTCCTCTCCTTCGGCTATAGCTCTGGAAGCGAACACCTGGGAGTAGAAAAGACAAAATATATATTTTGGCAAAAGCAAGTTTAGAACTTTAGAAAAGACTGACGAGTCGTTATAGTATGTATTGTTATACTTTCAGATAGTTTTTCTACAGTTTATGATTAGTTTAACTTTGATGCAGCATGGTTTTTATCTAGAGTTTTACTTTTTTTTGTGAAGGTCAAAAAAATAATATCGGAAAAGTTCAGGTATTTCATCTTTTAAAGTGCCTTTAAAGATGTGTTTCTTGGTTGATATTCTCCTTTGTGTTAATTGCATGAAGGGCATTTTTGTATAAAACAGTAATAAAACACTATGGATTTATTATCTTTTACGTAAAGATGAAAATGAGAACAACATACAGCTGTAGAATAGAGCATGGTAATAGAGCTTTAGCTTCACAAGTCTTCTGTCCTTTATTGCTTTATGCTGAACCACCCCTTTCAGGTACAAATTAGAACCGTGTTCTTTTGCTTACCAGAGGGAATGTGACACCACCATGAATGTGACTACAATAAAAGTCGCAGCCATGGAATCAAGCTGGTGAATTCTAACTTTACCATAGGGCTTCTTATAAAGATATTTATTCAATAAGATGTTTTATATTTATGTTATTGTTTTTGTCTGTTTTTAACTCGATACAATATTAATTTGATCTTTTTATAGAATGTAGGCTCATTGCATGGACTTGGCAACACTGGACGCTTAGTGTTGCCATTTTGTGCGGTGACATACGCGATTCTCAACCTCCCTATGGTCTGTGGCAACAGAGCATTTTCACTCTCCCACCTTCTGTGGCCACTATTGGTGCCATTATAGCAATGTAATGTTTTAATTTCATACTACACTGAAATATGTTTCTAGTAAATTGCATGAATGTAGTGCAATGGAAGTTTAAAAATCTGTATCCCCCACACCCCCTAATAACCCTGCAATTTGTAGATGTGTCCAGTTTCAAGAACTTTTAAACTTGTGTAGGAATATTTACCTTAAATTGCCTAAGTTCTTGAGTTGATGTTTTCTCTCCATGGAGAGAAAACATCAACTCAAGAACTTAGGCAATTTAAGGTAAATATTCCTACACAACCCTGCAATGTCAATGTCATTCGTTTTTATAAGTTTACCATGTGTATAAAGAGTCCGCACTGGCCGAACATTCGTGGCGAACTTGTTCGGCGAACACAAAAAATCAACAAACATTCCTAACGAACAATTATTGTCCATATGATTTACATTCTAAAAGGTTAGCAACGAACAAACAAAAGTTTGGAAGAACTTTGTTCGGAGAACGTGTTCGGCCAGTGCGGCCGGTATTAAAATATGTTTCTGGATAAATTTTGTCAACAACTAGCTTTCCCGGCGTGCTTTGCAGTGCCAACTTGAGAGATCTTTTTCCTTCAAGTGAGCTCGTTCGCTACGCTCATTCGCCGTCAGGTTCAGCTCGTTCCCTACGCTTACTCGCCGTCAGGTTTAGCTCATTCACTGCACTCACTTTCCGTCAGGTATAGCTTGTTCGCTGCGCTCACTCACCATCAGGTTCAGCTTGTTTTCTGTGCTCACTCCCTGTCAGGTTTAGCTCGTTAGCTCCACTCACTCGCCGCAAGCATTGACTATCTACACTAACGTGAATAGACCTCTCATCCAATGCATTTAGTTTGAGGCAAAAATTTGGAAGTTAGGTGGACGCCGCACCAGAGTCGCTGCCATCGATGTTGTTATTATTCAGCTGAATTTACAGTGCTGCCAAAACATTTTACCAAAACATAAACATAACCTTCAGTTATAAAATTTTTCATCCTTGGTTTAGAAGAGTGGGAATACTGATTTATCTATCATATGTTACGTGTACTTCGATGGACGCCGCACGAGATCGCACCACCGTCAATATGCTTCACACACGCCTATGCTATGAGAAGTCTACTCACGTAGTGTACAAAGTCAATGCCGCAAGTCTTCTAGTTTTCTAGTTAGCCTTCATTACCAATCTTCCCTCAATACATTAAATAGAAGCTGTTTATAGAATCAATATTCCTGATTGTAATCATATGTTATAATACAAAAATGTTGCTTCCATAAGAATGACATGGCAATTTTGAAGTCATGTTGGGCAGGGCTCTATAATATGGAGGAATATGGATAAAAAGTATCCTATATGTTCTTCCTGGTTCTAAGCTACCTACCCACCAATTTTCAGGCAAATCAGTTCAGCCATTTTCGAGATATAAGTAGTGTAACTAACACTACTTTCTTATATATTATAGATAGATGCATCAATCAAATAATTACAAAAGTGATTTAAATATCTGCTTTCTGTAATACAATTGTTGCTGCAACTAGTTGGATTCATTAGGATTTCAATTGGATTATAGAAAGTTGGTATTTAAACCACTTTGAATGTTAATGTTATCTCTTTTATTGACTCTAATGATGAGTTATAACAGGAAAACAAATTATAATCAACAAGTCCTATTAATACTGTAGAATCCCCTGAATACCTTCATGATGCCGTCGGCGTCGTAGATGTGACACGAGTTGGGGCTGCACTCGTTGTTCAACATGGCCGCCAGGGGGTAGAGTCCCCGCAGGCTCGTCTGAGCGCCGTCGGCCAGCACTCGCAGGAACTCAAAAGAGTTTGTGTCCATGACAAGGCAACAGTGGCTCATCCACTCTTCGTCTTCGGGCTTCAATTTGTCCTTCATGTGGTGCTTCATCAGGGCAACCTGAATAAAACAAACTACTGTTTTTTGTCCTTAAAGGATCGTATTGACGGTAAAAAATTAGAGTGGCTTAAAATTTAAAAAATGTGAAAAAGTTATTTCATCCATACCTTTCAAAATTTTAATGAGTGTATTATCCTTCCAGGATAATTTACCTGAACTAATTTTTTTGTCATAGTAGGTGAGGTATAAATAATTTACAAATGTACTGTAATATCTGTGAGCTATTTGATAGGTTTTTAGGGAAACTTTTGTTTATATTTTCTTCTTAGAGCGATGAAACCTTGTAAACATAGGTGACTCTTTGGGGAAGCATGGGGTGGTAAGTGCCCCGACTTTTTAAAAAGGTGGATAAGAATATATTTAACTTCAGAATAGTACCTCATAATACCGAGGGGCCTCCCCCCAGTCCCCCCCCCCCCCATAAAAATTAGCCACCCTTCACATAGGCTTACAAACTTGATGGTGATTTGGTAGTTTGAAATTTTGAACAATCCAAACCCCTTTCTAATATGTGGCATAATGAGTCTTGGCTTTCCACACATTCAAGTAAAAAACCAGGAGAAAATCCAAAATTTGTTACCATTTGAAACTAAATTTTGTTTAACAATGATATTTCAAGTACTCTTCTAAGTAGAACGACATTTAAATTCACCCCTAGCACCAGTAGATTGAAAAAGGTTCAACGATCATTTCAAGATCAAATCAGCTAAATTTTGCAGTTAGATAGTGCAGAACCCAAAATTATTTTGCAACACCAAGTACATAGATTAGTTTTAATATGGTGAAACAGTTTTGTGTTGAGTAAATGTTAAAAAGCTAAAGGAACTTTCACAAATAAATGTATTAAAAAAGAAATAAATTAAAAATTAAAAAAAGCTTTAAATTAAATAAATGAACATGGGAATGGTAGCTTAGGTTGGATTATAAAACATGCAATATATTTTATGATAATAACTATTTTTTTATTTTGAAAGAGAATTTTGATTCCACAAAATACTAGTACTCAGAAGTGTTCAGAAATGTACCCACTAAGTGAATTTGTAAGTTGTGATCCTCTGACTTATTTATTGTATGGTTCCTTTTTAAAAGCCGCGAGAGTGTGTTTAAGTGTACCTTTGGCTCCAAGGGCCTTAGTGTGGTAGGATCAGCTATTTTTCTAGTTATATTGTCCATCACACAACACTAAAGTTTCAAATTTTTAAGTTTAAAGTTTTTTGTTTAGTCTCATTACTTATAAATACTTTAACAGGTTTGATGAAACGAATTAGACAGTTCTGTTACCATTTTACCATTAAATTATTAGTTTTTTGGGCTGTGAGGGCCAACAATTCTCTTTGTATAAAATTGATGCCAATCAGAAAATAGTGTGTGTAAATACCAAAAAGACGAACCATTTGAGGAGCTTGAAACTGTTCAGAAAGTGCATTAAGTCTTTCTTACGATTTATGTTTTTTCTTCAATTTTCTTGCTCCCAATTGACTCTCTGTGGAAATCCATGCCACTGTTAATACCAACCTCAAGGCCGTGTATCTTGCCTGGGTTTCCCTGCAAGCAGCGCACCACCTCACGGTCTTCCTCGGTCAAGAAGAGGCATCGCAGCGGCGTCACCACCCCGACTAAGTCGAGCCTCCACTCGCCCTCCGGGAGAGCAATGGAGTCGCGGATCAACTGGCACTCGCGCAAGTGGAGGGGGGAGGCGGCGCACTCGGTGCAGCAGACGGGCAGTGCGCAGCCGATGGGACAGGCGGCGACCCGGCCGCGGCGACCGCAGGCGGCGCACATGGGCTCTTCCGGCTTGGCGCGGGGCCCTGGACAAGTAGAAACGGAGATAACTCATTAGCCATCTTCAAGAGCCCTCAAAAACCTTTATAATTCTTGTAAAATAACCTCTACAAGACATAATAAACCTCTTCTAGAAATCCTAAACCTCTTCAAATCCTCTCAAAGACCTCATAAGGAAATCTCAAAGACAGTGTCTTCTTTATTGTGATTTGTTATATTCTGCAACCATCATCAGAAGAGTGCCTTCAAAATTCAAACTGGAACATGAAATAGTGGCCTTGACGAATATGTATAGAATAGTGTACACAAAACATAGTACTGTACATAGACTATAGAACATAATAATTTCACGGTGCATTTCTGAAATTGAGTCCATGACCTCTTGAACAGCAGTATTTTCTTGAACGCTAAAGTGCAAACAAGCCTTGCAAGACGAAGTGAAATTAGCTTCTCATACAAGTTTTTCCTGGTGCTATTTTAAAGTTATTTATGGAAAATAAAGAAACTTTGTTTTTCTCTCATACTAATTCTAATGACCACGTTTATGTTTTTTTAAATTATTTTTAAAAGACTTGTTTTTTTATCAATAAAAAAGAAAGTGTTTGATATACTCAATCCTGAAAGTAATTTAGTATTATAGAAAATCCATCACAATAGTTGACACGAATGAAGATTTAAATAATGAACAAATTAAAAGGTTTTTGAAACCGGCAGTACAATCTACAAAACTCCCCCTCCCCTCTCTGTAACTGAACTAACTCATAAGCAATTTTTGGGAGTTGAGTATTGCGGAATACTATATTACAGCAGCGAACGTGTTATAAGTGTATTCCTAGTACAATTATTGTAGAATACCAAGCCTATAATATAAGGACAAGTTTGATACCTTAAACCTATAACTTGGTGCTTAACATAAGAGTTCTCAAACTATATTGCAATAAAACCTAAGTTATATCTTTTAAAATGCTGCGAATACTACAATAGCTTTTTCGCTTTAAAAATAAGTTGAAACACTTTAAATAGTAAACTGTTATTATTTTTATTAGAAAATCGGAATTAATGCTAATTTGAGGAAGCCGTAAAATCTTTTGTAATTGTTCTATTAATTATCAATGAGTCAGAACCTTTCAACTAGCCTACCTACCAATTAAAATGTAATTAAAATAATATGTTTTATCCTAAAATTAAGGTCTCGATAGTAAACCTAATATAAACGCTACGTTAATAGTGGCAAAAGATAAACGCGGTCTCAAATTGAGTGGAACCCATTTGTTTGCTTTTCACCGCTAATCGGTTAAATGTGTTTCATCGTAGCAGTTCGCCAAGGCGATTTGCATTAATCTGGCGGCTGTCGCCAGGGAGGGTCAGGTCGGCAGAGGTATTTCCATCTTGGCGACCCCTCGTGCCGACGCACGTGTGCGAAACGGACAATTAACCTTTGATGCGATCGCTTGTTGGACAATTAACACGTAATAATTAACAACAAATGCGTGCGTTGAAGGAGTCATAGTAACGATTTATTTGACAAAAAGTAGTTTACTTTCTCACTCTACATGATTGGTTGGCAAAGGTTGCATCGTTGCATCTTCTAGGTTTCTTCCTATGAACCTCATATAAAAGTCATAATTGAAAATGTCAACCAATGCAAGATACAGTATAAAGTTTTGTGAAGTAATCACCAAACAGTTTGTAGTAAGCCATTGATGTAACAAAGAATTAGGCCTATTATACACTGTATTACATATAATTAATCTACAGTACTGATATACATTAAATACATTTCATGAAACACCAACGCACTCTACGGTGTTTATTACAAGGAAGAAAGAAAAAAAGGAAGAAGAAAAAAGCAATTAAAAAATAATTGAAAATACTTGAAAAAAGTTTAGAGTATTAAATAAATATTAACAAAAATATTGTTGAAAAATCTGGGATTGTGAATTTTTAATTGTGAAACAGATAGAAAGACTTAATGTAAATTCTTCATCGAATGTAAATTCCCCTACAATGTAAATTATTGTCAGCGGAATAAAATTTATTAAAATTTATTATTATTAGGTAAATATAGCCATAACTTATCCCAGGACAACTTTAAAACTGGTTTATACTAGTTGCGAAGTTGACATTGGGTACAGCAAACGAAGTTGTCATAACACTGTGGTAAGTCTTTTGGCTGTCCACTTTGACAATTTCCCTTCCTCTAAACCCCATTCACGTTCAAGACAGCGGGGGGTTAATGCGAACTGCATGGTTAATCCCTAGCTGGAATATATGTACACGGCAGGGGGTGAGTAGAAATGCTATGGGCATGAAAACTCCTAGCTGGAACATAGCAGGAGGACAGGAAAGACAGCAGGGGGAGAGGAGTGCGACGGGCAAAGAAACCCCTAGCCGGAACATGAGTGGACAGTCTGTCCCGTGCCTCACCCTTTCTCTTCCTTCAATATCCCATCCTTCCGGGGGCCTGCGCAAAATGCCCATTTTGAGGCAGATGTGCTCAACGGTTCGGCCGGGGTCTCCTTATCCACCAATAACAACAACAGCCATAACTTAATGAAGAGTGAATGGTTGGGTTCACGTTCATCCACCGCAATCCACCGCAACCGGGATTTATAGATAATCACGTGACAGATCCCAATGGTAACATGACAAATCCCGGTGGATCCTAGTGACGTCATTTTGCTGCTATCTTATGAACCCACCGGGATTTTGATTGTTGACGTTCAAGTGCCTTTTTTGCTAACCGCAAAAAAATCCACCGATTCCCGGTTGCCGTGAATGAACGTGAACCCGACCATTGTGATAATTATTTAAACCTCCTACCTCAACCAACACTGTTATCCCAATTGTAAATTAGTTGACCATGATGTAAATAGCTTATTTATAATAACTAGAGATCGCCTCCTGATCGAAATTCAACCAAAATTTCAGTTAATCTGGACCCTAAAAGATTAAAACATTACATAACTGAAACATCTGTTCTTCCTGTTTTTCTAGCAGTTGTGTTTACAACAGCTGTCTAATGATTCAATCAATTCTCCTTCCTCCATAAGATTAACATTGGAACTTTGAAAGCCTGTGGGGCGTAGCCCTGTAGTCCGATGTGAATTATAATAAGATTCTGCTCATCTACAGGATTGTACCATTGACTATTGAACGCTTCTCTTAGGTCAATGACTATACCTTTCTAATGATATGCGCAAATTTCTCCTACGATGCGAACAATCTGAGAAAAAAGGAAACGAAACACGCTTGCCTATTAATATATAGATTTGTGAGTATGTTTTAAAGGGTTGTAAGTATTTCAAATTCGCTTCAAAGAAGTGCGTTTATTCTTTTAAAAACCATTTTCAGCACTCCCATGACCTTTTGATTAGGCCTATTAAAAAAAGTTATTTCCACTGCCCGTCACCTTGGACCACTCAGACAAAGACGCGGTGATCCAGACAGCAAGGTACTGTAACACCATTAGCCACATAGATAAACCAAGAGCAAGTCACTTATGTTCTGGGTGTAGGCTATAACGTCGTCGGTCTCAACAGAATGCATTACCGCTGTGGCTTGAGAGAGAAGAGAGATCTCTACCATTGAGCCACCGCAAACAGTTAACAGGCTTTAAACATATATCTCGATGAAAAACCCAACAAATTATTTTTAGGTTTCAAGGTTGTCATTTACTTTTTAAACCAAACTACATAATCACGCCAAAAGTACAAAATAAAAAAATTCAAAACAAAAAATAAAACAAATGAAAAAGATACAGTTTACTTATTGAAAAAAGAGAAACATTGGCTCTTACAAGGTATTAAAAACACAATAATTCACGAAATTCAAACAAAATTTAAACTACCAACAACCAACGAGATAGAAAAGTGTTATTCGACGGATCACACTCTCCCTTCGCGTATAATTACATGACTATGGTCAACCATATCCAATGCATAACTGAGCACTCTGACAACTAAAAAACCTTGTAGCTTATACCGTAAAAAACAGTAAAAAGGTCAAAAAAAAATTGACAAGAGAACTAAAAGTAAGCAGCTAGGTAATGTGCGTGTGCGGGTGTCAGCGGTCGCACTCGCCCTTGGCGCAGGCAGTCTTGAGCACGTGCTCGGCCTCCTTGATGCCCAGACTGGCGGCGTGTCTGATCAGCTCGTGAGCCTCCCCCTTCCGCTCCAGCCGGTGGAACCCCTGGATGTGCGCCACGCCCAGGTTGTAGCTGGCGTGCCCGTGACCCTGCCTGGCCGCCTGCTTGAACCAGTAGAACGCCAGAGTCTTGTTCCTCTTGACGCCTTGTCCCAGGTAGTACCTCTGGCCCAGGATGTGCTGCGCGTCCTTGTCCCCGACGTTCGCGTAGAAGTGGAGCGCCAGCACGTGCACGTACTCGTACTCGTAGATCACGTAGGCGAGGAGAGCCACGAGGAAGACCATAGTGCAGATTTGCAGTTTGCTGAAGGTGATTTCGTCTTCTAGGTACTTCTGGGGCTTTTGTATGGGTTCGATGTATTCCACTTCTGAATCGCTTTCATGTTTTCCTTTAGTTTCTTTGAATTCCGATTCCGATTCATAATCGCTTTCTTGCTTTTCTTTCGTTTCCGTGTATTCCGGTTCTGAATCGCTTTCCGGACCCAAACTCTCCACTTTTACCATTTTGTTTTAAGAGATTGATACGACAGTAAATGTTTTAGGTTTCAACGAAGTATCTTAGATGTTTACTTTACAAATAAATATTTCAAGTTATTTCACAATCAGCTGATTTATTATTGACCTGAATGTTATGTATGGCGTGGATGGCAAGTATACCATTCTAAGGCACGAAGGTGTTGATATTAATCTGATCAGCTTATAAGAACAAAGAGTACGTAACAAAGTGAGTACCGTAATGGATTGGTTATTAAATATTTGCTCAAACGCACAGTATCTAGAATATTGCTCAAACGCAAAGAATTTCAACAGTATCATCACAAATTAAGGAACCTTAGGAACTTTAGGTTCCTTACTCTGTGGTATCACTGAATTGTGCTAATGGCTCAACATAGAAATTATTATAAAAAATTAGTAGTCTATTATTAGTTTGATTGATGTGTCTGAGGGTATCAGTAACAAGTTCATGAATAACTTTCTAGGCCTAATAAAATTTGTACTTTTACCTTATAAAATCTGTATAACCCCTTTTTCATGGGAAAATTATCGTGAAACATACTAAAACCATTTCAATATTGAAGATCTTTGCCAGTAGTTAAGTGATTTTTTGGCAAGTAAATACAATTAAAGGTCATAATCCTGATAGGAAATGACAGATTATGTCGTGTGCAGAATTAAAACTTAATTAAATTTAAAGTAGATGAAATTACAGAATATAAGTCTGCGGTTTATTTGTAATTTTAAAACCTCAGGTTTTTTCTTGTTTTTAATTACGTAGATAAAACAATTTTAAAAGTACTAGTATACGTGTTGCTCAAAATCGAGCAATTTATTTTAATACAATACAAAAGTCAATTTTAGCTCTAAATCAATGACATCCGACCAATCCAATATTGGGAATATCTTTAATCACCAAAACTACACGTATATACAGCTGATTATTAACAGATGTTTAAAATGCTTTATTTAATCCCAATGTTATTTAAATGAGAAATTTTGAGATTTTATTTTCAGTCCGATTCTCATCAGTTTTTGGCGGAAACAACTAAAGACCAAGCCCTATCCAACGACACCAAAAACTTGAAAATCGGTTGAAAATTGTAGGAGGAGTTCTCAAGACAAAAAAAACCCTTAGCGTATTAAATAAGTATAGATAGATCCATGGTTTTTTTGACGGTTGAAAGTATAAGGAGTTTTTCAATAAAACGTAAAATACGTCAACATGTAAATGCCTAAACTACTAACTCATAAATAAACATAAAAAAATTATAAGGCAAGAGTTTTATCTAAAATTAAAAGCAGCTGCAAAAATTCTAGGAATGAGACTACCATGGTAGAGATTGTCTACATAAAACTTAGGCCTAAATGATTCCTAACTGTTCAAATTATTATTTAAGTAAAATCTTATGTCTCTAATGTTGGGAAAGTATACAGGCCTAGGCGTGATATTCCTCAAATCTATCGTCTTATTTGAAATAAAAATTAATCGTTTTCAAGCTACATCCATTTTCACATTCGTGTTAAAACGCATGCCATTTCTTTTTCTCATTAGATTTGTCATTTTTCTGTTATACAAATCATAAAGAACATTTCAAAATGCTTTTATTCATGCAGAGTTATTATTCCGTATTGAACAATTTTGTTGTATCAAAAATAATTGCACTTAGTGTCCTCATGATAATTTCAAATCGCCCGTTTATAGATGTTTCTAATGCGCTGGAGCCGTATTGTCGTTACCGACCGTGATGCTACCTAGCGCTTTTTCCTGTAACTACTACGTCCGACAAACTAGAAGGACTGCAGTCTCGTTCGCAAACAACGGTTGTAAAATAAGATTTTTTTTGTAGGTGTATTGTATTGAATTACCTGTACATAACTTGAAAAAAAAAAAAAACGCTTTGAAGATTAATTTGCATAGTTTGATTTTATTTTCGCCTAATATTTCAAATTTAAACATTTCTGTATTACGTTCTCGTCGAATTTTCACATTAATCATTCATTCATATTTGCAATGCTTCAATTCAGACCTTGCCACTTCAAAGGCATAAGACCTTCTATGGTTCTCAGTCTTTGCAGTGGTCAACAAATTCATATACACTTAGAAATAATAGAAACTATACCCCGTTCAAAATAAATGTGCGGTCGAAACGCAGATTTCAATTCCCCCATTTTTCCCGTTCCTCCCGCTGCTATGAATCCAACCAATCAGAATCACTGAAAATTACCACAGCTGTTTAATATCTCATGTCAAATTATGACAATGTTTTGATTTTTTCGTAAACAAACATTCTAATTTTGACATTTGAGATTTAACAAGAAGCGCTTCCGACGGCAAGTAGGGGAAGTAACACGATCATCAGCGCTATTTTCTACTCTAAATTTTAGGGGCCAAATTAAAATAACATCTGATTGTGAGGAAAATCGGGGAATTCAGGAAAGTATTGAGGGAATTTTCCTTGTGGTGGGAAATGAAATTCTGTCTTTCGACCGCACATTTATTTTGAACGGGGTATAATGATAGGCGTAACTATAATGCCAAGCCCCTCTACACAGTACGTGGTTAATAATGCTTATTACACTAGCCTAACTTTTCCAATTCTAATTAAGTGTTGTTATTGACATGTTATTAGTAATGTTACTGACAGTTAAATTACGTATTGGTATGTGTACATGACGTAGCCTCTTCTGGCCAAGCAAAATGAAACATAATCTTCTTACTGGCTTTGAAAATATGACCTTAATGCAACCATCCGTTACAGAAATAAAAATTATTAAGTGTAAAAAACAAAATGGCGGCTAGCGGCCTAACGAAGCATTTTAGGACATATGTTCAAATGATATATTTAGTTTATTTTGATCCCAGGAATAGCCACACGGAGTTTTGAAAGAGAGTTTAAAAACACCCTCTATATGTATGTATGTGTCCCTAGACACGATAACTCTCATAAAAAAGGTCCGATCGAGACCAAATTTGGTAGAGATGTATAATCCTACGTTTATTCGGATGAGTTCGTAAACCAAACATATCGACCTACCGGAAAGGGGTAGGTTTGGGGGGTTTTGTACCCCAAAAATGGAATTTTTGCATTTGTAATTGAAAAAATGTTTATTTTGACCATTGAATTTAGCTCAAAAACACACAATTCAGTATTTTTTAGCTTTGCTCTATCTCCATTCATTGGTTACCAAGATATTAAAAAGGTTAAAAACAGTACATTGTATTTTGTTGCTCCAATGTTAATCTTGTGGAGAATAAGGATGTGTTAATATTTCACTTATTAACCAATATTGTTTTATGAAACTTGGTATTCAGCTTCATTTGGTTTGGTTCATCCATTTATGGTAAAAAATCTTGATTTTGTGCTTATCATGGCAGCAAACCTGCATACTCTTTCCCATGTTAATCATATAGAGAATAGGCAAACTCCTTTAGCAATGAACAGATATTGATGAAACTTAGTATATGGCTTAATATGGTCGAAATATATTTTTTGTATGCTAACACCCTATACTTTCGGTGTTCCTCATGGCAGCATACCTGCATACTCTTTCCCTATATTTATCATAGGGAGAATAGACATTTATTTCCCTATTTATGAGCATATGATGATATTTAATTTACAGGTTTATGTGGTCAAAATTAATATTACTAATCTGGACATTCGCTGAGTACGCAGGTCTGCTGCGACGGGGGTATTTATGTTTGTGTCGATTTTTCCACAAAACTTTAAGGTTTTTGTAATAAGTGCTTATGCATGACAATTTTTGTAGCAAATTTTATCGGGAACAAGATAAAAGAAACGCGATTTCCATTGTTTTTCTCCTTACGAAACTGTAAGTGATCTTCTAACAAACTGCAACTCTAACTTTAAAGGGGCGTGAGGCGGAAAGCTCAAGGGAGATTTTTCGGGATTTTGGGAAAATGCACACCTTATCGTAGTCTATCAACTTAAAAAAATTCAGCTCCTACGGAATTCCTTCCTACACAAACCTATTTTGACTGGGCTATAAAATTAAATATTGTAAACAAGAGCTATACGTGGCCTTGGAAAAAATTCAGTAAGTGCTCTATGTTTGAAAAGTGCAGAAAGATTTCTAAATTGAGGCGATTTATAGTCTTTGTTTAACTAAATTGTATTTTGTGTTTCATATTCACAAAACATCCAAAAGCACTAACTAAAGAATATTCTCAAAGTTCTCCTCATTTAGCATGTTACATTAGGAGATGTGTCTGGCCAAAGGAATCAGATGTGTTGCGTTAGATGACGGCTGTGTTGGCACTTTATGAACCAGATGGGACATGTCATGCTCTGGAAGGCTCTGACGGTAGAGAAATAACTAAATTTATCCTCGAGTATGTACACTGCTGTAGGCTAACGCATCTACATTTTTTTTTTTTTTTTTTTTTTTTTTTTTTTTTTTAAGATACCCTATGTGAATGTGAAACTTATTATGCCTTTATAATAGGAAACATGTGAGATATTAATTTGTTAAAGTCAAGTAGGAGAAATTCGAAGAGTATTTTTCAAAAACAATTTTTTATATTCATACGTTTCCTAAACATTTTATGAGAAGGAAACAGCAGGAATAGTGGGTAAAATGGTGCCAATCCATACGGGGTGAATTTGCCTATCTTCTTAGCACCATTGACTTTATAGTGTACAAAGTCAATGGTAGCACTCTATATAATCTAGTTTAACCTCGATGGCTGGGACTACTTCAATTTAATTCCAATAATATATCAGCTGGTTACGAAATTATTTTCAATGTTTACAAACTAAACTGCCATATCTTGGAAATTTTCAACAGTTTTACTGAAATTTTCTCTCCACGTTAAAATGGCAAGTTCAGAACCCGAAAGCGATTCAGAACCGGAATTCATCCGTTTGGAGAAAAATCACGAAGATGATTCGGAACAGGAAAACATCCATAAAAAGTCAAAACACGAAAGTGATTCGGAACAGGAATTCATCGAAACAAAGGAGACCCTCGACAGTGATTCTGAGCCAGAATACATAGAACCACTCAAAAAGCACAAGAAATACGAAGAGGACGACATCACTTTCACGAGACTTCAGATTGGTCTGATGATCTTCCTCGTGGCTCTTCTAGTCTACGTCATTTATGAATACGAATACGTGAATGTTGTAGTCCTAAAGTTCTACGCGAACGTCGGGGACAAGGACGCGCAGCACATCCTGGGCCAGAGGTACTACCTGGGACAAGGCGTCAAGAGGAACAAGACTCTGGCGTTCTACTGGTTCAAGCAGGCGGCCAGGCAGGGTCACGGGCACGCCAGCTACAACCTGGGCGTGGCGCACATCCAGGGGTTCCACCGGCTGGAGCGGAAGGGGGAGGCTCACGAGCTGATCAGACACGCCGCCAGTCTGGGCATCAAGGAGGCCGAGCACGTGCTCAAGACTGCCTGCGCCAAGGGCGAGTGCGACCGCTAACACCGCCACACGCGCACATTACTTAGCTGCTTACTTCTAATTATTTTTTTCATTTTCTAAAAGGAACCTTGTTTTATGGTTTATTGTGCATTGCTTTAGGGCCTAATAGTTGTCAGTGTGCTTAGTTATGTAGTCAATATAGTTTAGAACAAAATAATGTTCCAATCTATCTCTAGAATTGTAAAACTAAACTCCACTTTTATATTGTATAGAAACCATTACAGAATTCGCAGAAAGATAGAGATTATAGCTTGTATAAAACATTAGTTATCATTAAAGGTGGCTTTGATGGCTTTAATTTTTAAAACTGAAACCATTCTAAATCGAAATTAATTATCGATTTGAGATTTTATCCTGGTATACATGGGGAGATTTCAAAGGGATGACATTTTTTTACGTTTTCTTTCGCATATTTGAAAGTGTTTGCCGAAAAAGCAGTTGGATATAAGGTTATATTTCTCTATAGGCAATGAATGTAATGTAGGCCTATGAATTATGTTAACACATTAACAAAAATGGTGTCACCAAATTAACCTCCAAACATATCATACTACGGTTCCAAAAACGTGCGCGTGCATTTATAACTGAGATAAAACCCTCATACGAGTTCGTACACAATTATTTCCGAGTATGCCAAGGCTTTTCACGCCCGTGTTCCATTTGAGTACAAAGCCAAGATGAAAATATCTTTCCTAAATTTCCTCGCGAGGAATAGAAATTGGCCGAGGAACGTTTTGCACGGTCGGCCGGGTTTTTGGGCCGCGGCGCTGGCAAAGGGCGGCCCTCGGGTGATTTAAGGGCCGGGCTGCAGAAGACAAACGATAGTGAAGTGATCAAAGTTATCAGGTGCTGCTGGTACAACGGCTGGGTTGGCATCGATGAGGAGTCACTCAGCATTCTGACCGGGAGCCAAACTTGACCGTCGTCAAGGCCGATTAAATCTAACATGATGATTGTTATTGGACAAATTAGCGTTGGGATGGATGGCTCAATTGTTGACGAGACGCCTTAAAAGGTTTTAAAAAGGAAACCGAAAAAAATAGTGTTTCATTGACAACTATAACTTTGTAAAAATTCATTTTTGGTCTCAAACTTGAGACAGAATCTTATTTTTAGACAATTGCCCAGGTTGAAAATTAAATAGAAAATAAAGAAAAGTGATTAACTGATTAATGGTAGGTTTGTCATAGTAGAAATTTATTATTGATTTTTATGATCTCCGCAAATGTTTAGAAAGTTTGGTTTTGACTCTATGGTTGTTATCATGGCTAAAGAAAGACAACTAAAGAAATAAGTAAAAATGCATCTAAAGTTATATTTATTTTTTATTTTTATAAAAAAAAACTTAATTTATTTTAATAGCTTAATCAATTCGAATTAACCCAATGTTTTGTTAGAAAATACACAGTTTTTAAGTAACTTAGTACCAGGTTAACCGAACATTGATCGTTGTTTTTAATTCTAATTCACTTTTATTCTAGTGTTATGGTAATAAAGCTATTAAATTTCCACTATCAACTAACTTACCTCTCCACAGTTAACAGCTGTTTCAAAAAGACGGCTTTAACTTAACGGTCCTTTATTTTTGCGTACCTTTCGTTGTTATTTCGTTACCAAAATAGCAACCCTAGACCATTGTTAAAAATTACGCATTTTAATCTTAGACCAAATTAGATTTTTCCTGGTATTGAGGCTGTTTCTAAACTTATTTTTGGGACAAATCACTTTAAATGCAAAGTTTAACAAAAATCTACTTGCTAGATTTTGAGATCGTGGAACACACATCCCTTCAGACATTGCTCGTTACATAGTATATGATAAAGGGACGGTCGAATAGAATATTACAAAACTGACAAACCCAAATTTGTGACGTAAAGGTACCAGCTGATAAACAACAGTTAAATAAAACGAAAAACTAACAAATGAACGAAATGTTCTAGCCATTTTGATATTATAAGTCACGCCACATAAGTTGACGAATGGCCAAAAACAGCTGTGTAGGGCGAGGGGAGGAGAGGGGGTACTTTTCCAAAAACATTGAGCTTACGTTACATGCAATTTTTTATAGAACAGCTGATTATCCAATCGTTTTAACTGAATAGTAGTGAAAATTCATTCGTCAAGCTACGTGGCGAGGGTTATAGCACGTGTTTCAAAGAAAGCAATAATAAACAAACTCCCCCCCCCTGCTCTGTCTCTCTCACATAAAGAATCAAGTTAAAGACGGGCTATAGAACATCGCAAAAGCTCCTATAATCAATGAGAACTAGTATCACCTTTATGTACCTGGGGCATTTCATTAGCGAGTTTGCGATGTATAGTTAAATTTTTTAAATAAAAACGGAAAATATTGGGTTGGCTATCTTTGACTATGAACTTTTTTTGTTCGTAGTATAATAATGTGTTTATATTTGTTAAATGTTGAGGCCAACAACGAGGTTAAACCATATATAAAGTGATAAACACATCTTTCATCCCATGTTGATTTACACCATTTCACCCACAGTTCCCGCACTTTCTTTGGCAACCATCCCATACTTTACCTTCGTATTGGTCGCAACAAGTTTAAAAATTCACAGATTATACTTTAAAAAAATCTAATTATTTGTTGTTTTTAAAAACACTTTGAAAAAACTGTCAATGTACATATATGTTGTGATGATAAAAAAAGATTTAGGGTTGACAGGACACGCAGGATTTTACTAAAAATAAAGGAAGTTCAGTGTTAAAGATAGTCCAACTAATCTTGATCGCTTCTAGGTAAAAAATTCACCTGTACAAAACATGATGAACGTATAGTTCTTCATACTTAACAGGTGCCTCCTACTAACCATGTGTGTACTAATCATGTGTGTAAAGGCGATTTACTCGTACACCACACACTTTCTAATATTTACTACCGGGCCCTTGAACTCCTTTATACTTATTTAGATATTTTCTTCAAAACACCAACGCACTCTGTGGTGCGTATTTTAAGGTTAGTATGACTGAAGGGTGTGAGTGTGATCTGTGCTCGCTGGTTCACATCCCATAAAATCAAGTGGTTTTAAAGACAACAACAACAAAACAACAAATGATCAGATGTTTTAAAAGATTAATCTGAGATTTTTGAAGCTTGTTGCCAACAATCAGAATAGCTAAAGCTGGTAACCAAGGAAATCAAGGTAAAGTGTGGGATGGTTGCCAAATATACGGTGGGAATTATGAGTGAAATGGCGAAAATTGCGAAAAATAGCAAAAAATAACACTTGTATTTTAACCTACTTGGTTTGTTTTGACTGAACCTCACCATTTGACAAGTAGAAACTTTATACTACCAAATGTTCATTGTCAAAGATAGACCAATATTGACCGCTTCTACGTCTAAACAAGGGGGTTTTGGGACGCTAACGGGCCCCTCTCAGATCGTGCTCAGTCACCTGCTCCCATTTTACGCCTTTAAGTCCAATAAAGATGGGAGGGGGTTTAAATAAAGACCAAGACTAGGGCTATTTCATTCGCTTTTTAAAAATATTTTTAATCCATATTAAACTAAAATGGTTCAAAGTTGATCAACTTTAAATGAACTTTAGACCATCATAGATAGCTTAATATGGATTCAAAATATAATAATGCCAAAAAAGCGAATCAATTTCCTCCAATTTATCTTTTATTTCAAACCACTCCCACCTTTATCAGAATTAAAATAAAGGCGCAAAATGGAAGCAGGAGAAGCACTGCACGATGAATTTTTGATGTGCGAGAACCCGATACTGACCCCCTTCTTTTAGGTCTTTACCTTAGTTTTACAAAAAATAAATATCTCTTCATATTGTTGGCAAAGAGTTAATATATGAATAAGAAAGCATGATTCATTATCTCCTTTGTTCTTAGCGTGTGAATCGTAGGAGAAAATTAAGAGCATACCGTTCGAAAGGTATTGTCCTGCGTATATGAGCAGAATATCATTATAAGTACCAGGGGGACCGAGCTTAAGCTCGGTAAAATTATTACTTTCGTTTCTCACACAAAGCTCGTTCGCTCCGCTCACTCGCCAGGCGGAAGGTTTGCTGCACATTGGTATGATTTTCCTAAAACCACAGGTTAAAGATGTAACACATTGGTTTATTTTATCTACAGTTATCAGCTGATTTTTGTTCAGTTAAAAAATTTCCATAAGGATAACATGGGATCTTTGAAGGGCTCTAGCGCGAAAACCGGATTTTTCCCAGCTATGGGACCAGCTCCAATCGATTTCTGGTGGCCAAAACCCCCATATTCCAAAATTTGAAGGAAATCGTCGGAGCCGTTTTTGAGATAATTGTGCAAGCAAGCAAACAAGCAAACATTGCTCGTATAAGAGTATAGGATTCACTAGTCAGTCACATAGGGTTCGGTCAACAGGTTTTCAAAGTTTCGACGTTAATCTTATGCAAGGAATCTAAAATAAATAAAGAGAATAAATAAACTATTAATAAATATAAAATTTTTTAGGAAATTGCATGTTTTAAAATATTTTAAAACTAATTGGGTTCATATGAACTATCATTTTGGAAGAATTTTGACCATTGAGCAATCTCTCATAATATTGAATCAAAACTCTTTTGTCATCCAAAAGTATAATGTTGGTAATCATTCAATAATTTTCCACGAACCATCTGCAAGTCTTAAAAAGTAATTACACAACTTTCGAGAGCACATCCATCTTGAGTAGGAACTAAGAGAGAGAAATTAAAAAGTAAAAACCACAATATTTTTCACGAGGTACTCACCCCAGACCAGAGGCCGGTCGTGGAAGATGAGCTCGCCGGGTTGCAGCGGCCTGGAGGCGAACACCCCTCGGCCGCCCAGCCCGGAGGGGCGGATGCCCCAGGCGTCCTCGGAGACGCCCAGGGTGCGGGAGAGGTAGGCGCGGAGGGTGGCCTCGGTACGGTCGCACATGACGCCCAGAGCGGACTAGGCGCGTGGCGACGCCGGCACGGGACATCTGTAGGCGCATGCGCACAGGGCCTTGCCTGCGATGACGGATGGAGTTTGAAGAGGAAATTGGCAGGTTTTGGTTTGAGTAAAAGTGCATAATTGGAGGGAAAGTGATTGCGGGGTTTGATTAAGTAGGACTTTTTGGAAAGAAAGTAAGGGTATTTTTTTGGGGTGTACCCATATTTCATAAAAAGGTTTCTAAAACCAGGTGTTGATTTTCAATGAAAATTTACTTTGAAGGGGTAGTAATGTATACATAACTGAATAAGAAGGTACATGCATATTATAAAACCCATTTTACAAAATGGAGGAGTTTGATTAAAATATAA
The DNA here is from genome assembly GCA_030545055.2 of Neoaliturus tenellus. NCBI lineage: Eukaryota > Metazoa > Arthropoda > Insecta > Hemiptera > Cicadellidae > Neoaliturus > Neoaliturus tenellus. Next base: position 94,298,080 of record CM061536.1, read on the forward strand.
TTAGCTAAGTAAGTCATTAGCATGTTCTCCATTTTGTTTTGACTTGTTTTCTGCCTTTATACATTTACCTTTATGACTGAGTGTTCTTTTGATTTCCAGCATAATCTGATGCATGGTTTGATGCCAATTGCACGGTTTGATGCTACAATTGCATGTATTATTTATAAATTTTTACCATGATTTGCATGATTTTGTTTTGCCTTAGTTTTGACGTAGTCTGTAATAATTCATGTTGTTGAATGGCTTAATAAAATCATTTGAATAATTTAAATCCTTGTGGGGAAGCGAGAACACCGCCCTTGAAACACAGCACCACCAAAATGTAATTTTTATTCAAGGATTATGAAGATTGGTTGAACAGAAACACGGACTACTTTCGTGCATCGTACTATCATGCCTATGTACACTAACGTGAGTGTACAAAGTCAATGGTACTATCAAGACTAGTACGATGCACAAAAATAGTCCGATGGAGATTTTAACAGCTGTGTTCCCCGCTCACCCCCTCTCGCCCTACATTTCATTTGAGGTTATGTTTACCAACTAGGTGTATGTTTCTGAAAAAAAAATTGGTAGTGTTGCCTCTCATCAGACTATTTTCGTAAATCCTACTATAGGATAATTTTGCAGAATTTTGTTATTGATTTTATTTTTCTAAACAAATATGCTCATTTTGACATTAAAGAGGTAGAAAGAGCGTTTCCCGTGACAATAATAAGTAATCCTAGGATCAGTGCTTTATTTTCCCTGGTTTTCGGAGGAAAAACTAAAATCTTTTTATCATGTACGTCCCTTCTTATTTTGTTCTGTATACATTGGGGGTAGTTAGGTTAAACTACGATTTTGGTAATAACAGTACGGTACTCAAAAGCTGTCCAATTGAGTCATAGGTTAAGGTAGGTTTACACGTGAGAGTTTTTCACTCTCGGAGAGTAGTTAGTTACTCTCATAAAAATGTCAGACAGTTGTTGATAGTACTCGCAGAACTGTCTGGGATTAACCATCTTGAAAAATTCGCTGTTTGTGTAAACACCTCTGCGAGTACTTGCTGAGAGTACGAAACTCTCTGAGAGTGAAAAACTCTCACGTGTAAACCTACCCTTAGGTTAGGTCGGGTTACCCCAAACTGGACAGACATTGTGTAAAGTTACAACAAAACTAGCAGTCGTGGTAGATGAGATGAAGTAATGGGGCAAAAATTGGTATGGAATAAAGTACGGAAGTACAAACTGATCAGAAGGAGCTGAGGCCAAATATTAGACTGGAGTAGTTTTCAAAACTACGACCTACCATGTTCAAAACCTTACCAATTTTCTTGCCTTAGTGCCATTTGTACAAATAAACGAATAAATTGTAAACCAGGTTAAATATAAACTAGTTTAAAGCGGTTAAAATGGAGGTGTAAGTTTTATCTGTGGATGTGCAACTTTTACGCTAAAAACTGAAGATCAGGTTTAATCTAAAGTGGTTCAAACGCACCTTAATAGAACTTTAAAATTGTGGGAACATTTGAAAAAAAAAAAAAAACATCCCCGGTGGGTGCGTTATGTATTAAGTAGTCTACAAGAAACCATGGTTTTCCAAAGACATAATTTGGGTTTTTTTTTTAAAAGCGCACCCTAATAATTTTAAATTATGAAAGCTAAGACTTGAACTTACTCGTCTGTTATTAATTTAGCATATAGCATTAGAAAGGGGACAGCCCCTTACAGAGTTAGTATTAGTAAAAATCATGAAAAGCTAGCACGGAGCCCCATGGTGGGAAAACGGTCGCTCAGTACCCAGCATTATGGACAGGAACGGGGCCAAGTACCTGTCTCTAGCAAAGTTTTTGGCATACAGGGTGTATCAAAAAGAATCATTCGTTTTTATAGGTTTATAATTTCAAACCTAATGATCATTAGGTTTGAACTGTATGGTCATTGGGTTATTTTTATACTAAAGGATAACTAACAAAGTTGTTTTACATGTCATTTACAGGGCCTCAATATGGCCCCCTTTAGATGCACAGCTCAAGTCTAGGAAACACTCAAATTGGTCCTACAGCCTAGCTAGCATATAGGCCTATATAATTGTTTAACAACTTCTTGATAGACAGGCCACTTCACTGGGTTTGCTAATTGTACAGTAAGTGTACCCAGTAAGTGACATTTTCTGAAAACTAGGCAAAACACGAGAAATTTATTGAGAGAATAACGTTAAAATGTACTTTCATCAACTATAAAAAATATACCAATATGGGATGTAGATTAAGTTTACCTTGTTGTTAAATTTTTAATTCAGCTGCACCACTCAAAAATTGGTAGTTCTAGTCATTTGGTTGGTTTTACAAGTAATTTTTGGTTATTCACGAAGTCCAGTGTAGTTTAAACTAAAGCATAAGTTTTGGAGTCTCTTAAATATATATATATATATAATGTTATTATAACGTTTTTTACGCGAATGTACAAGTTTCTTATAGTTCCGGTCACTCACTGGTGCCTTAACGCTATAAACGTAAACATGAAAAGAAAGAATTAGTTTCCTGACGCATTTCGTTTCAACCAAACTATCAGGATTGCACAGTGAAAATACAAACACGATTAAAAAGTTTTTATCAACTATATAAGTATAAATTTATCATCCTGCACCATGCCATTCAAATTGCCATTTCAATGATGTGCTGCATTTAACTTTGGCAACAGTTTTGTGAAGGTCGGATCTTTCTTGTGGATTGCAGAAAAGGTTTCAAAAATATATCACAGTTTACTCTAACTCACTAGGCTTTAAGTTCGCACGTGCAATTGAAACGACACGTCACATGAAAAAGACGGACTTCTGGACTTGGCCCAAGCTAAATCCGCGTCTGACGTTCGGCCTTGAGAGGGGTTTTATTAATTCCGGAAACGGAAATTCCACCTGTTCTGTCATAAGGTGTGCCAACTGCTAAATTTGCTAAGTGTGAAATAAGGGGAGAACTAAATACTATGAGTTATGAATGTTCTAGTGGAATAACAAATTAAAAGCGGTAACAATTTAATTGGATAGAAATTAATTAGGCCTATCCGTAGAAAGAGATCAATTAACCCTAGGACTGGTAGCTACAAATCCCTATACTGGCAGGCACTTTATTACCACATGGATATGGATTACTTTAAAGCGGTATACTGTACATTGAGTCCTTCTGTGTAAAGTATATACAACTGCATATTTTTATTTTTAGGACATTACATGTAACAATTATTCAGTATTTTTGTCTATCTACACCAGTGGAATTTTTTAACGTTTTGACGCAGAACGGTCAAAACCCCAGTCTTGTTACTATCTAACATCGACCAGTTGTTAGAAAGCACCATTACTTAATAGCCCAATGACAAATGGCAACTGGGTCCGGAATCGAACCTTTGAAAACGATTAACTTTTCTCGGGATCGAACCGGTAACCTTTGGATACAAGGCGAGCATTGATAGATGTCAAAACACCTTTAAACTATTTAACTTGTAAGAGCTAAAAAACGACCCATACATTTTTTAAAAGTTTAAGTGCTAACTGCAAAATTAAATTTAACGTTCATACAATGAACGTTTAACGTACCGTTACTGTATACAATGTGTATGCAACCACTAACGATATTTCACTAAAACCACTACAATACTTTATGGACAACCGGTATTACTCATTCCTTAAAAATCGAGTATCAAGTGTTGATTCATGCTTAAGAGTCAAACTCGTCAGATAAGTTAACATTTCTGTAATTTGTAAAACCTAGCTACAATATGTTAATGTTGTAACTAGGTTTTATTTCGTAAATGGAAAAAAAATATTGCGTTCGTTAATGTTGGGAATAACCAAATGCAGTACTATGGTAAAAATATGATGTATATTAACATTTTATTACTTGGATGTGATGTTTTGAACAACGCTGAAACATTATATTATGACCTACAAACTTTATTGTACGTGTCTTTTAAAAACGATCGTAGAGGATCTCACCTCTAGAAATTTCAACATCCTTATGAGTAAAAGTTTTGGGTAATAAATTGATATTATATTTGCATGGGAAAATCAATTGAACTCTAGAAACCATTATTTAGTCTAGGCTCTAAACAGGTTGATCATGAACTGAAAGTAAAAAAAAATTGACTTTAGATTATTGTTGAGGATATTTAATAGATGTAAAAAATTGATGTTGCCACATTTCCAGAATGGGTAAAACACAGGGGACAATCCGTAGAGGGTAATCGTAGATAAAACTGTATTGGCATATATCATGTTGTATATAATTTTTAAGGTCTTTGAATGTCCCAAATAGGGCTGAAAATAATAATGTAATCACAATATTTCAAACAGCAATCGTGGACGGCAAATGAAGACTTAAAAGAGAACCTTTAATTTTATTTTCAGAATTTTTATAAAGAGGAGAAAAATAGAATTGAAATAGATTTGAAAACGCCAACTCGACCTCAAACAAACGTTTGAGCCAGAAATGGCAGGCAGTCAAACTTTGCTTAAAAGAAAATTACCGAAATTTCAAAATGGAATAACTTATATTCGACCTTTAGAGATCGGGTTTGTGGCATTTGAATCTACATTTAACGACCTTTAAAATGGTTTATAACATTACATAGGCCAATACAGTTCCCACTACGACTTCCTCTAGGGGGCGTCCCCCGTGTTGTGCCATTTCTGGATATGTGGCAACATCGATTTTTTAAATCTACTAAATGTTATCAACAATAATCAAAAGTCAAATTTCGTTAAACTTTCAGTGAATGCTCAACCTGTTTAGAGCCTGGACTACTTGGTACTTGTCGGCAACGAACAGCCCATTTTAAGGTTATACGTTGAAAAATAATTAAATATGATATATTACCATTAAGTAGGCCTACTGACGTTCTTTACCATTTTGGAACAAATTTCAGGTATATATACCTAGCTTAAAACTAAGTTTAAAAACAGAGACTACGTAACAAAATACCAGTAATACAGCACAAACTAATTTATCATGGATACCATAAGTCTAGTAGCGTCTGAGCAAGACTGTCAAGGTCTACCTTGAATAATCTACGCACCAGTAAGATATTCTCATTGTTGTCAAGTAAGAAATAACAAAGGTAAAAGAACCAAGATTGACTAGGAACGAAATTCTGCCAAAATTATAGTTGATGTAGGCACATCAGTTTAAAAATAATAACTGCAACATATGTTCTCAATGTTTTGCTAGCATTTGTTATTACATCAGCAGTTGTCTAATGATTCAATCAATTACACTTATCCCATAAGATTAACATTGAAAGTTTGAAAGCCTGTAGGGCGGAGCTCTGATGTGAATTATAATGGGATTCTGCTCATCTACAGTAGCATACCTTTCTAACGATATGCCCCGTTTTCTCCTACGATGCGCACAAGCTGAGAAAAAAAAGAGGAAAAGAAACATGCTTGCCTATTAATTCCCCTGACCTAACCTAGCTTTATTCACATAATTGGTGCTTATAACAGACAAGTAGGCCTACCAACTATTTTAATAGTGTTTAAACTTTCTTATAAGACACCGACGAATTCCTATGGGCATTTTAAGGTATAGGACATCAATGGGCATATCAATGAGCGTTGAGAGTGATGAATCCACTGTGTGTGGAAATTTTGTAGTTGTAGTGGATGAATCTGAGAATAAAGCTAATTAATTTGTCGTGAAAATGGGAGACTACAGTTTAATGATTATTACAAACAAATTTCCGAACAAAATATCAAAACACAGCTATATCATTAGAGTAATTCCATACTCTTTATTAATTTTGTTGGCATTTCATTCACCATTACGCAGCTCTTGGGCTACAGAATCATTAAGGACAAGGGAGAGCGTGTAAGACACCTGTTGCCCAATCAACGCCATTATAATTAGTTTGGCAGTCACTGAGGCGAATAATTGGCTCGATCAAGAGGAGGAAATAGAAAAGCAACGGTCGCCAAGTGGTGTCAAGGTCCGGCCGATGCGGTCACGTCAACTAACTCTTGTTGGTCGCTTCATTTTTCTGAGCTCCTAGGGGCCAAGCATTTATCTTAAAATTGAAACTTTGTTGTAATAATATCAGTCACAGACGGTATCCTAAATTACCAAGCAAAAAATGTTAAAGCTCTATCTCTTCGCTCTTTTGCCTTTTAGAATATTTTGATTTTGGTCTATGGGTGCTGCACTCTGGTGTAAATTTATTGAACCACATGTTGAAACTGTAACACGTGGAATCTTTTCAAGGTTAATGGCTGATTTCATAATTTAAATTGATTTTCATCTATTTTGTTTTTAATACTATTAAATTGCAATTCTACAAAATGCTTACTTTTTTATTGTTTTACTTTATTTTTATTTTACTACACAATTATAATCCCTAGTATAAAGTTACATAAAAAACTTAAATTATTTTTGTTATAGTATGATTTAATAACTCAGTAACTGGCTACAATAGAATATTGCATGTTTACACTGAAGTAACACACACACAGTAAACAGAAGTAGCAAAATCAGTGTTGACCAAGCAACTCTCGAAGAATCAACCGATCCCGTCAACTTCCACGCAAGCCTGCCACCGTTTATTTTACGTGGGCCCTCCCACCAACATTGCCATAGATCGGCTAACCCTTTAAGAGTTGCACCACCAGGTCAAGGATGGATGATCATATTCTGTTTCGTCATTGAGGCATATCGATTGTTAAAGCTCAAGCATAAAATAGTAATAATTTATGTAAAAAATGTTATGTAGGTTGCTAGGCAATTTAAATCAAATTCTATTTTTGTTAACTTACTAAACAAGTTATTATTTAGAATGAAAGGAAGAAGTTAACATTGAAGGTTACGTGAGTAAATTTTATAGTTTACACAATTTAATTCACTTAATTTGAAATACTTTACCTGTATTTCGTTCACTCCAGTAACGAAATAAGTCACTCCAGCTTTTCAGTGAGCTCATAATGTAATGCAAATTGAACAAAAGGCTATATTCCAAGTAGTATTTTTTATATAATAATTTACAGCTAAAAGGAGGAAAAGAAACATACTGTCCGGAGATGACTTGTTGGCCAGTGAGGGGGTTGCAGGGTGAGGAGGAAATTGAAGCATGCCATTGGCCAAAACAATTTGCTTTTTGTTTTTGGTTTTTTTTTATTCCACCATATGTTAAGCTATCAACAAAAACAAAAACATACAGCATCCCTACGTTGTTTTCTTTTATTTTGCGGTCAGCTGTATTTCTTTACATTAAAATTAGGCTAGCTAGTTTGTCAACAAAGATAATTGTTTACTTTTTTTTAGCAAAATGTTTTCATGTAGAATAGTACACTCTAAGTTTGTTTTTATTCCTTAGCTAACCAAATGACCGGTAGGTTTCGGACATAAATTTCCCCTCGCCCCCCAACCCCCTCAGTGGCCAACAAGTCATCTCCCGACAATATGCTTGCCTATTAGTTTATAGATATTCCTTATAAACAGCTGATATTAAAAACTACAGAGTAAAAAAATCTTGCAAACATGTAGTCTCCAAGTCCAAGTAACTTTCTGTTTGCAATGGCCTTATTATTTTTTTTTTAATTATTAATACAATTTTTGATCAAGAAAAACATATTTTGAGGTTAGCCCATGGAATAAATTAACAGTTTTTTTTGGTGTACTTTTAAAAGGTTACAGAAAAGGCCAACTTTGCGTACCAAATTCAGGCCAGAAAACGGCCGTTCTGCCTGCAGAAAGATGAAAAGTATTTTAAAATTTATTTGAAATGTAAGAGGTTAAAAGAATAAAAAGCGTTTTTTAGTATTTGTTATTTTATGTATACAGATCTGTCATAAATATAATTTACAAGTGCAAAATTCAGTGAAAACAACCAAACGGTCTTAACAATCGAAGTAACTAATTTACAGACGTCAGTTGGCTGGGAAACGATATGTTAATTAACTAGCAATAAAATTAGAAATGCAAACATTAGAAATTAGACACGATTTATCCTTAACCTATATCATTGTTCAGCTTAAGGCCAATACAAAGAAAAGGGAACAAGAGGTGTCCAGTTCCAAAGCAATAGGCCTAGTTATATACAATTCCACACAGTAAAAGAACTAAGACAGTGTGTAGGATTAAAAAATTAGATAAATTTACAGAAAACATTATTTTGATTACTAAATTTACTATTTCTAATTCGGAAATGCCATTTAAGCAACTCAGTAAATGTGATATGATCCCTTACAGCTGATGCTGGTGCGAGTTCTAATATGGTCCCAGGCTTAACCCTACTTATCGATACACCTATGTTGGCTCTAGAGTTAAAATTGTGGTTTTGAACAATCGTGAAAACTTTGTAGGCTGTACATTAACTCTAGATTTGAGAAAGAATTTGGGAGTGTGTAAAATAAATTATTTAAAACCGGCTTTAAAATATTAAATAAATGTAAAAGTTTGCTAAAAAAATGTTTTCTAAAAATAATTTTTAATTTATTTTATCCCCTCTCAAAACTGAAAGCGAGAGGGATTAAAAAGAATTAAAGAAAATCATTGACTTAAAATATATTTACAATTTATTAAAAACCTTATAACGCATCATAATCAAGGACAATTAATTTTATTGAATGTAGAACTTTTTAATTCCGTTATATTAACAGGTTTTACTCAGTTATATACTCGTGTTTTCCATCTATATTATTCCAAATTAAGCGAAGATTTAAACGAATTTTGTTCGAAAGATATATTGTCGTCAAAATACGGATTAAATTTTATTTACTTAATTTGTCTCTAGTTGTTTTTAGTTAAGAATTGGTATAATACAATTAATATAAACATCTTATGCAAAAATTAATTTACACATACCTAGTGTTTTTGAGCAGACAGTAAATAATGATTGGTAATGAAATACTAAATTAATTTTCCTAGCATAAATATGGCACAAATTAAGACGATACTGACATTTCTTTGATTCTTGTTCACTTTGAAGTTGATCACTGATGACTAAGTTTAATATAACAAAATAAGCGTTAATTTTAAGAGACATATTTTAAGAAACTGCACGACGTAAGTCTTATATACTTTAAGTATAGTTTGATGTCCGATATCCCTAGTATGGAATGTCATTTAGTATGGTTAGTTATTTTTTATCATGAATACTAAAATAAAGCATTGAACATTTTTGACAACCAAATTTTAAAAGTAAAACGTAATTTTCACTCGGTTAACGAGCTCGTTTGATTGTTTCCGTTATTTCTTGAGAAGTGCGTACCTTTCACTCACAGAAACCTAGGACTCTATGTTATTTGGTGTATTATGAATATTATCATATATTAAATAAGTTTATTTTCCACGCTGTTAAAAACTTTATAGATTTTCTATATACACTAGTGTTTAAAGAGAATCATTATTCTATAGCAAGATTTAAGATTAATAGAGAGTAAAACTAGTTAAATGTTGGTATTAAATTTTATTAAAGCTATTGGCATATCTGGTATTTGTTGAAAACTACAACAAATAATTTAAGCACGCATGGCTATTCTTAGTTATTCGTAGGCAAAATGTTTTGAAAACTTTTAACCTTTTTAAGCTCGATATTTTAGTTAACTATCTCCTTAAGACCATTTCTTACCATAATTAACATTTAAATGAAAATACATTAGGAACAGTACTAACACCAAGTCTAAATCAATTCAATAAGATAACAGTATTAAACTTTATAATATATCTACAAAAACATAAAATAAATAAACTCTTTCACAGTTATCAACGAACATTTAGGCTTAGAATTAATTATTAAAAATATTCACAGTAGAGTGGAAACATATCACTTTCTAAATTTTAACAAGGTATAAACCTAATTTACAAACAAGCGTTTCACAAATCGATTTTCTTAGGAAACTTTGCTGTACAAGTAACTAGGCCCTATATATTACATAGTTCCAAACACGCATTGAGATTTACAGAGACTTTATATATGTATATTCAATGTTTAATAACAACAATAATAATTTATAATTCAACCCGCTAGTTCCAAACCATGAGCGTCACGTCAACTCATGCCGAACGATGAACGAAACTGATATGGATGGTACACTGACAGATTATTACATAATAACTCAAACGGCACAAACACATAACATTAAAACATCTATTTTCAAACATTTATGTCGGCAAAATCAAAACTGAAATGTGTTAGAAGATAAATTCTATTTCGACCATGGTGAACTCAAAAGTATTTTTTGTAAGCAAAGTGTTTACAACTAAGGTATAATCTATACGTACCGAAATGCATAATGGAATATTCAAATACTCAAGGTGAAGTACTTGTAGTATTGTATGTTTTATTTTATAGTAATCTGGGTTAGATTGAGTTTTAAAGTAAATTGATTATTTGTATCAATAGAACTGACATAATAAAGTAACGTAACGGATTATTCTTCTTGAAAATACATATTGAACATACAAAAGTGATGTCATTGCAATTTAAAGTTAAATTTAACTTCGAAATAACTTATATTAATTAAAACTTTCTAGTAAGTTAGTTGCTAAATTATGTGATATATTATAATGTTTAGTGTAGTAAAATAACTAATAACAGCCCATGCTTGGGAAAACATCAATACTTTCATAAAATGATTCGATATTAAACCCAAAACATTTTGTACAACTCATTAAATGATGCCTTTATACATTTCTAAAACAACAGCCTCAAAGAAATATAAAAAAACTCAATAAAAATATTATAGTTATTAAAATTGAAATTAAAGAAAATAAACCAGTCTAAAATATTTATACGCGTTCAGAAGTTAAATCAATACTAGTTTTTCGACAATACCTCAACCGTCAAAGCGGCTTCAAAAAGTGATTTTTGTAATTAGAAACATTTACATCACATTTACTTTTGAATTATAATTTATTTTAGTTTAATTAAGCAAGTTCAGTTTAAGTTTGATAAAAAGGAATTGAATAGGCCTAATGTTTTTGGCCTTTACTTCAATGTGTGTAGAAAATACGTAATTAATCAGTTAAAATTTATTAGGAGGTTGATATCAATATAGTTAAAATAGTTTTAAATTAAAAGTTTCTCATCAAAGTGGGCTTACTTCTTATAAAAATCATGCTAATGACATTTTTATTTCAGTTTTGGAATGGTTCCACACTATTCCCCTGTATACTAAATAAAATTATTAAAAATAATTTATGATAGACCAAAACCTTTTTAAACGACAGTGGGTTTACTTTGACATAACCCAAGTTTTTTTAAACGTATAACATTTCAGTTTTGTCACTAAGTTTTACACAACAGACTGTACAAAACATACAAGCGCATGGTCTAGACCAAAATATAAAAATACAAAATATTATAAATCAATTAGTCTTTTTGACACTTATCTCTTTTATGCTTGTACAACGATTTTTACAGATTCCCGATAAAAAAGTTACACGAGACACGAAGGGAATGAAGACAAGGAAACATAGAAAGTCTCAAGCAACAGCCGGATATACATACGTGTCACGAAAGAACTAATATGAGTAAAGTGTTGTAGCTCTTGTTCCTGCTGGTAAAAATAGCCTTCTGGAATAGTTTTTTAGGTTGCATAAAAATACATAATATTTAGAATGTCCCTAAGTTTTCATAAGAATTATATACTTTTCTACAAAATAGCTTTGTTATACTATGATAAGCTGGTGTTCTTATTACCACTCTAAATGCACAAGTGAAAACTGGCCTTACAAGAACATTAACATTAAAATATTGCAGGGCAGGAAAATTACAGTTTTGAAGAACTAGTTTATATACAATTGAAACTGTACATTCTATCTTTAAACTGAAGAAAATATTGAAGGAAAATAGGGAGAGAAGCTGAAAAACTGTTGATATTTGATTCATCATAAACTATTGTTTTCAGTATGTTTCTTGGAAATAAAAATTTCAAAATATTAATAACTAACTTTTGATATTACCAATAAGATAGTTTTTCTGATACTCCTTCTCTCACAATAAAGATAATTCGAAACGGATTTTAGTAACGTCTATTAAAGTTTCAAAAAGTTTGATATTGATGATATTCGATAATCACTTTTAACAAATCCATTTACAAACCATACCACAGGTAAAACATCGCTACCTTGGTTTGACAAGGTTGTAACTGGTCCAACCATAGTTGTTGGGGAAACGAGTTTGAAGTTTTGATGTCCTAAATTTTTTCCCATTATTAATAAATCTTGCCAATTTTTTCTATACATACTTAATAGTCATGTATATTAATGGTTTGGGTTGTTTCATAAACAAATATCTTGCCCTTTATATGAATAATGTCATAATGCAGTTAGAACCTTGTCACTTACAAAATAAGTAAAAATGTGAGTGACAAGGGTGTAAGTGACAATACAACTTTTTCAAACGAATATGGTCAACGTTTTATTAAAACACAAAAGTGGCAATGTAGCATGTGTGATACAAACAAAACTTAAATGTTAAATCTTACTATTCTTTAAGTAATTTTTACTATACTTTAACAACTGTAAGAGAAGTTTATGTTAGAAAATAAAAAATGTCAATAACAAAAACACACACCACCAGTCTTTATACTGAATTTCCAATAATACACCCCTTTTAAAATCTACAAAATTAATTTTTCACAAAAACAAATTGTGCCATTATAGGTAATCCGGTTGCCCCATTGATAATAATTTCAATGTACAGGGTATACTAGGAGTAATTCAGACCGGAAGTCATTAATCTTCAATACGAACCCCCACTTCTTATGGTATTTTTGGATTCTAGAAATAATTTTAACACTACTTTGCAATTTAATACGTATCCCTTATCATACCGGTTTGAGAGATATTGGAGGTAAAAGTTTGTTTTTATCCCATAAAATTACATGGAGCAAATTGTCATATCCATTAACACTGAAAATTTTACCTTTAACATAACTGTCCAAGCATAAAAATGTCTTATAACCTCATTTTAGATAATATTTCATAAAGAATACTGATTTTTAACATAATCAATTTTAGTTTTTTACACATTTTTAATAATTTCTATGATATTGACAAATTCTTAGAAAAATAAGATAATTTATGACAAAACTAACAATTTATGATGCTTAAGTGTTTAAAAGAAGAAGCTAAGTCATTTTTATGCTAGGCCTTTTTAGTTTAAATGGAAATTAACAGAGATATTGGATGTGAAATTTAGCCCCATGTTACTCTTATGGGAAAAAATCAAACTTCGACCTCCATTATCTGCCAAACCGTTAGGATTAGGGATACATATTAAATTGTAAAGTAGTCTTAATACCCCCCATCGCAGCAGACCTGCGTACTCAGCGAATTTCCAAATTAGTAATATTAATTTTGACCTCATAAACCTGCTGTAAACCAAATACCCTCACATGCTCATAAATAGGGAAATAAATGTCTATTCTCCTTATGATTAATATAGGGAAAGAGTATGCAGGTATGTTGCCATGGGGAACACTAAAAGTAGGTTTTTAGCATAAAAAATTATTTCGAGCATATGAAGCCATACTAATAAGTTTTATCAATATCTGTCCATTGCTAAAGGAGTTTGCCTATTCTCCATATGATTAACATGGGAAAAGAGTATGCATGTTTGCTGCCATGATAAGCACAAAAACCAAGATTTTTTGCCATAAAAATGGATAAATCTCACCAAATGAAGCTGAATGCCACGTTTCATTCAAAAATATTGGTTAATAAGTGAAATATTAACACATCCTTATTCTCCGTAAGATTAACATTAGAGCCCCAAAATACAATGTACTGTCTTTAGATTTTTTAATATCTCGGTAAGCAATGGAGATAGAACAAAGCTTAAAAATACTAAATTGTGTGTTTTTTTGAGCTAAATCCAAAGGTCAAAATAAAAATTTAAAATTAAAAAAAAAAAAAACATATGAAAAATGCAAAAACAAATTTTTGGGGTACAAAACCCCCCAAAACTACCCCTTCCGGTAGGTCGATATATCTGATTTACGAACTCATCCGAAAAAACGTAGGATTACACATCTCTACCAAATTTGATATCAATCAGACCATTTTTACGAGAGTTATCATGTCTAGGGACACATGTATACATATATAATTAAAAATTTTAATGACTATTATTTTTGGTCTCAGGGCACCTCAAAACGAAAAAGTAACATGGTCCCTGGCTTAGGTCTTACCATGAGACCCACGTTAATAGCTTATTCCCTATGGGAAATTCGCCAAAAACAACAGCTGTTTTGTTGCTGTTTTATTCATCATTGGCATAGAGTACAGCAGATACAACCTTGTCAAACTGCATAGAGGAATCACATTTCATAAGTTAGAACTTTGTAACATTAGTAAATCAGCTGATTTTCAACATATTGCAGAATGTGTTAACTCATCATGTGCATCAGAAAATGAGAAATCTGAAGCACCAATAACCTCATTTTGGCCGCAAATGTCAGTTACAACCTTGTCAAACCAAGGTAGCGATGTATCTTCAAAAAATATATTGACTGGATTTTGAGTAAAACCCCCCTTAATCGTATATAGTAAATATAAGGATTATCTATTGAATGTTGTAGAGCAAAATAAACATGATATAGATATTTTTTAGTAAAGTTTATCCTCAAATTGGAAGTTTTTGCTATCCATACGTCAGTTTATGTTCTAATCTATTATTTCAAAAAGTATTTTGAAGACCCTCGTGTTTCGCTTGGTGGTAAAATATGTGATAAGTAAGAACTGTTGTTCTTCGTATAACTATTTGGAAAAACAATAACTTTTTAACACATTTAAATGTGTCTTTCAACTTAGCTTAACCAAGAAGCTGTTGCAAGTTAAAATTAAACAATCGCGCTAGAGTGACGTACATTAAGATATATATACCTTATTATGTATTTTCTATCTTTAGAATTAGTAGTTAAAAAATAAAAAACAACTTTATATATTTATACCCAATTAAAAATGTGTCGTCCAAATAAATATTTTTTTTTCTATCATAAATATTGAAAAGACTACTTTAAAACTCCCTACTATTCCACAGTATTTTAATATTATTTAGATTCAGATCGGCTAAATATTAAATATACATTTTCTCCGATAGTTATCTGTCTTTTAAAACGATTCGAGCTATTTGAAAACGCAATATGAACTATAAGAAAATACGATAAGATAGTTAAGTATTCGGAGATGACTTTTTACAGATACATCCGATCCTCTACTTTGTACACAAAAAGTAATAAAAAAGATTAACATAAAAAATCTAAACCTACTTATTAGTTATCTTACATTTGTTCAGGCTGAAAGGAGAGAGTGCAGTACGAGGTACAAGGACAGCCCGGTATAGAATAGTAACCTCAGTCTAGCTTCAGTAGGATATACACAATTTTACAAAAGCGTCAAGCAGTATTTCCGCATCAACTCGACAAACGCAGCCTTATTTTGACGGCCATTTTGATGCTATTCCTCGACCTTGTCTTTTTTCTGGTCTCCAGTCTTTTCTTCTTCTTGCTTCCTCTTCTCCTCTTCCTCTGCCTCTGCCGCCGCCGCCGCCTCTGCTGCCGCCCTTGCTGCAGCGTCTGGAAATAATTAAATGTTTTGAAATACAGTAGCTTTGTAAATAGTGGTTAGAGAAAAACAAAAAAATGCCAACTCACCATGCATATATCGCCATCCTAAAAGGCAAAGTGTGCAAGGTAAACGTGCAATAAAAAAATTATGAAAATTGTATAAAAAACCATCTTAGTTTTTATTATTATTATTTTTTTTTAATACATGATTTTTACTAAAATTAAATTTTTATTGTTCTGTTTAAGAGTTTCGAGGACGGTTTTAGAAAGGTAATTAGTGTAAATAAGAGTATTTTATTGTAGACTAAAATAAATCGTATTTAAAATTTCACATGATTTTTCAATGATTTGATTGTTTGCAGTATTTTATTATTGGGAAAATAGACTTATGAATAGTTCAACTGTAAATCAATTCGAATAGTTATCGATAAAATTATGCGGTACACGCAATGAAAGGTAACGTTTTTACAATAGCATTTATATTTTAACTTCTCAAAGATTGGATATTGAAATATAACTTTACCTAGAGTTTAAATACCAAGAATGTCTATACAGTTTTATGCAATGGCTTAAAGACAAGCTAAAATTCTGTAGAAATAAAGAAAAAAATGAGATTATCTAAGGGTTATTTATGTAGTTAATACACATTAGGGGTTCGCTCAACTGGCGTTGACAGTTCCAATGATTTACGTATCAATATGAGTTTATTAAGACAAAAGATTATTTTCACAATAAGTAGTAAAAAAAAAGAAAATGCATCTTACATTACTGACCTCCAATCTACAGATCTACAGACACAACGTAGATGCAAGTCACTCAAGCGAACCATCCTACCTATAATATTCTTTGATCCATCTTAAGAGGGCGTTAAAGGGCCCCTCTTAGAACGTCATGCAGTGATTCACATGCTGCAATAATTTTCCGAGTTTATTTTAAGTCCGATAAAAGTGGGAGTAGTTTTAAATGTAAGATAAAGACTTGGCCTATTTAATATTGTTTTTTAATATTTTTCATATTTTAAATCCATATCAAGCTATAATGGATCAAAGTTGATCAAAGTTGAATCAACTTTGATCCATTATAGCTTGAGGTGGCTTAAAAAAAAATAAATAAATAAAAAAAAAACATCAAATAGCCCAATTCTTTATCTTTCATTAAAAACCCCTCCAACTTTTATCCAACTTTTATCTGACCTAAAATCAAACTGAAAAATTGGAGCAGATGAATTACTGCAAGGTGAGTTTTGGACCCGCGAGACCCCCGATATACTGACAGCCTCCGTCGGCAGAAGCTGAAACTGCTGGGCGCGCAAGGAACGCTAGGAACGTATCCAATATAATAGCACGTATTTATTAAAAGCCTACTTTCCGCGGCCTACTTCCTCTTCATCTACCTGAGTCTTGGGTCTCACAAGTGCTGAAGTGCAGCAGTGTTTCTTTATCCACAGTGTTTTACACCGTATTGCAAAACATATTCAAGTAGTTTCAGCAACGTCCACTAGGACTGACCCTTTAGCCCCATATTTCGTGTCGAAGTAAGCGGTATGTAACAGCTAGTATAGAGAAGACTCACCTATGACCGCTCGCTCCTTCCATATTTTCTTGTTTTCCGCCAAACAGGTCAGCCATGGTTTCTTTATCGTGAAGGCGGGCGGAGGGTCATCACAGTTGATTTGTTCTGAAATAAAATTAAAATGATTAATTGGGTAGATTAATAAAATTGAAAATGTTTCTTTAAAATTAATTAATATTTTGGAGTTTGTAATTTTCGCAAAAAAAGATTAATTTTAAAAGATAATTATAATTCTTTTCGTATCTCAAACATAACACTGCAACTAAATACCTAGCAATAACCCCTTCCCCCCCCCCCCCCGATATTTTCTACTTTTATGTCTCCCCAACCCATAGAGTTTGTAATTTTTGCAAAAAAAGATTAATTTTAAAAGATAATTATAATTATTTTTGTATCTCCAACATAACACTGCAACTAAATACCTAGCAATAACCCTCTACCCCAGATATTTTCTACTTTTATGTCTCCCCAACCCATAGACTTGAATACAATAATGGTTAGGGCTCGGATTTGGCGATATACCGTGTGCTGGTATCTATGGTTTAAGAAACCACTTTCCATGGTTTTTGTACTTTTTCAATATTAAGAAATATCACATAGCTGAACAAAGATTAACATGTTCCGTTTATGTGTCACAACCAAAAATCTCTGGTTTTTACTGAACACATACATTGTATTTTATGGAATTTTTTTCAAAGTTCTAACCAATATTATTTTGGCAACGATGCCAGATTGGGCACTGACAAATAGAAAAAATAGAGGTGGTTGTTATGTCAACTGGTGTGATGTATAATAGGCACCTCAATAGCGCAACTGACGCCTGGAGATGCAAAGAAAACTCCCACGGTTCAAAAACACCTTTTTATATTCACGTTTTTCATATTCAACTTCTTTAATTCAATATTTTCAAGATTAGGTTGATTATTTTGTTATTCAAAACTCGACAAATATTTGTGTGTTGCAGACCTATTATTGTATACTAGGGGGCCTGTGCAGCGCAATGCGCTGCATTTATTAGGCTACCTGGTGATCAAACTTTGCTCCATGGTAATACTTTGAAAAAAATTTAATCATAGTGAAAATCAGATATAACATTGTTTCATCGATCGATCTTCATTACCAATTTTCCAACTTCCCAATGTGATAGTGTTGAGATGTGATGCTCGTTCTTTTAGGTCTGAATTAGCTAAGATTACGTAGTTGTTGTTTTGCCGATAAGTCTTAGGGCTTTTGTCTAAACTCTCCTATAAAATTTAGAATAAATTCAAAGATGTTGGATCCACATAGTTCATCACACATAAAACGTAAATGACAACAGAATAAAAATCAACATTCCATTACTCACCGGTCCAGTATGAGTTATACAGCACTCACTGCGGCTGTTTTTTTGTAGTACTACTGTATGAGGTAGTCAATGACATAGTGAATGAGTCCACATTACCATTTATGTCTAAATCCTCTATAACTTAACTTTCCATGACATTACAAAATTTAAATTAAAAAATCACAAAAATTCAGAGAATCTACATCGTTGTTGGTGTGGTCCATTTTGTTTTTAGTGGCATTTTTATTTTGGTTAAAATTCCTCTATAAAAACCATTTTTGTAATGAGTTTGTTTTCTATACTGGAGGTAAAAAACTATTAAATGTTCTCTTTTACACAGGTTTTTTAATATGTGTAGCGTTCTGCATAAAACATGTTTATACTATAATAGTAAATAAAAAGGTTATTACACTTACAACCAACTATTCGTTTTTCTTAGAGTTTACAGCAGTTTAAAAACTCATGCGCACAAATTTAGTGTTCTATTTTAATATTTGTTACCTTTCATTATTGTTTCAATACCAGTCGGAAAACCAAAAAGACCCATGTCAAAAAATTTAATTTCCAAAATTGTTTTCGTACACAAAAATGAGTTTTTAAGGGTTAAGTTACAAAACTTAATTTTGTGCCCAAATATGCGTGAATAAAACTTTCAAGCTAAATCTAACTGCTACATTTTGAGAAAAAAGGTTAAAACCTCAGATTAGACACTCCTCGTATTAAAGAATGAAATTGTGTTGATATACCAGTTCAATTTGCTTCTATTCAGCTTTTTTTAACATATGTGTTTGTTCAACTATCAACAGCTGTTTTATTTTGCAATTCAATATAAATTGTTCCCCATGTTAATCTTATGGACAAAAAATGAGCTTTGAGGGCTTCCCGTGAGCTTCAGAATTAAAATATCAAAAATCTGAAACCTTATTGCAAAACTACGAACTGAGACCATTCTTTTGACACCTCAAACTTTAAAATTGGTCCAGAAATAAGGGAGGAGAAGCGTTAACAAAAAAAGGGCATCACGTATTATATATAGAGATATTTAATTTATAATGTTTTGCTAAAACTGTGGGATTTAAATTACATTTAAAGGACAGAATATATAAAACTATTGAATTTGTATAAATTAGCGTAGGATAAACTAACATACTCTAAGTATTGCAACAAATGGTGTTGGCATAGCGATTTTTATTTTGGTAATGCTACTCTTCCACCGAAGGCTACGACTTTCACTGGCACTGGACAAAAATTTCGGAACTGTTAATTGTTCACTGATACTCATAAATCACCGTTATAATTATGATTGACCTGTTTGTAGCGCAAAAAATAGATTTTAGGTGAGTAGCATGAGAACATTAAAGACTAAAGGGACTCGGCCCGTTCGATGATTTCACGTAGTAACTCACTCGATTCTATTGAGTTATGAGTCATATGAGTCAGGTCTCACGACTCATTGTTATGCAGTTGTTGTGTAGTTCACAACTTGAAGCTGTCAAGCAATGGTGGCTTAATAATCTTAACTACTTATGAATGAAAGTGCGTCGAACCTTAGGTGTGGAAATAACACTGAACCGAGTTTGTGACGAAAGATAATTTAAAACCACTATTATTAGTCTACCAGCTCTGTGCAAAAACCAATATGAATAAAATCATAGTATTAACTAAAATCACTGTTATGAGTCACTGATATTCAGCGATCACATCTGCAGATCAACCTGTTGCACAAAAGTATCAGTTACTCCAGTCACAGCTGGGACTCACCGTGGTGTTTCCTCGTGTCCTCGGACACCGAGACGGACCTCTTGACCTCCTTGGCGGCGGCGGGCGCGACCACGGGGGCGAGGATGGCCTCCAGCATATCGCTACAGACGGACATGCTCGGGTCCACGATAAACTCTATGAAACCTGCGGGCGCAGAAGGTGAACATTAGGGGATATACTCTACAGGGAGGAAGCTATCAGAGACTGCATATGAGACTGGAATTATCATCCAATGCATTAGGTTTGATACTGAAATTTGGAAGGTTTATTGTGTCAGAGGCGTTGCAATCAAAGTTGTAATTATTCAGTTGGAATAGTGCTTCAAAACACTTTATCACGATATAAACGTTAGTCATAAAAGGTTTCATCCTAGCTTATGAAATGTGGTAGTACTGATTCACCTCTATATGTCACTTGTTCTTCATGTTCGTCACTGATGATCGCGCCAATGTAAAATGGTTTCAAACACATATGATAGGAGAAGTCTATTCACATCAGTGTATCCAATGCTATTATGGTAGTAGAAGGCAGGGTGAAACCTCACTGACCATGACAATATTTCAATGTGATGTCCTCAGGAGTCAAATCATCGTTATTTTAAATAATGTAGTACGAAAACCATATTGTTTGGACTATGGTAACGGAATTTCATGGAGTAAGGTAAAAAGGGTAATAATGAGGTACTATAATTTTTTACCCTTCAATTTTAAAATTAAACAATTTAAAATAAAACTCAATAAACAGGGTTACTGTATTTAAAATGAAAGAACCGATTTAATTAATTTGTACATAATACAGGACGAATTTCAAAGTGCCCAATTTTTAATTGAAGCAGTGGAAAGAAGCTTATATAGATTTCTAGTAGGTACAGCAACTTTTATTAACATTCGGTTGTGAAAAAAATGGCTTAGGTGTGTATGGTAGCCTTTACTCAAACTTTCAGTTTCTGAAAGGTGCCTTAAGCTGCGGCTTGTGCTGTGCTTGTTAATAGTTCAATGCCAAATAATATAGAAAATTTATACTACTCAATGTAATTACTGAATGAAATTTAGCAAACTTGGTAAAACAGAATGCACAGTAATAATAACCATCATACTCGAAACTGCGAGTTGAATAAAATATCTGCCGATTGTTGCGAAATCTCAAGTGGCTGTCTATGTAACTAAACTTACAAATCTTTTAAATTTCCCCTTTTCATTGGTGTGTAAAATAAGAATTATAAGTTAATTAAGGCTCCGGTCTACCCCTTGCCCGCCACCCAAATGCAAGGGGTTTGAGATTCGTGCTATCTCCTGCTTCATTCAGCGTAGAGCTATAAATAAGGTGTCGTGTTGAAAAGAAGAACGGTACTAATTTTCCTCGGTTACACTTTTTATAAATTATTTTAACAAGACTATTTGAACAATTCAGTTACAAATCGGAAATAGATTTTACACAATTATAACTACAATTTTCAAAATTTTATTTTAAAATTCAACAACCGCCAAAATGGATCCGTCATTCTACTTAAGAAGTTAAGAATCAATCTATCATTAATTAGTTAATTTTGAAACACGATTCTCGTAAACCTCTTCAGACTCAAACTCGCCTAGCGCTATGGCCACGAGGCTGCATTCGGGCTGAGGTAGAGAACCTTAAACCGGGTTCACATCATATTGAGTACATTCCAGGCAGACTGAGCATGTGAAATATTTGTCTGATGTTGCATTACATTCCCAGCCAATGGAATTTCCAGATCCATCGAAATTCACCGTTCCAAAAGATCGATTTCCAATAGTGATGAGAAGATGCAAACAATGGGAAGGAGATGGGGAAACAATTGGGTCAGCCGTTACCGCTAAAACTATAAACGTAACCGCTCGTTTCATAGCCGCTTGTGTTGGCGTCAGAGAACGAGTCGTAAAAGGTCGTAAGTCGGGGTCATTAACAAAGCTTAGTCACGGACTGTCATAATATAGCTACAAAACATCAAGTACTTGTTCAGTTACAAGTGCAATTGCATTCAGTTGAAGAATTACATTTATGTTATAAATTTATTGGTTTTTATGACAAAATTTTTTAGTTTTCAGTATACAAATTGGTTGAGAATTTCCAAGAATAGACGATGGAAGAAGTACATTCATACAAAAAAATTTGAAATTTGTTTGATAATAGGTTTCAAGTAGGTTTAAAAAAAGATTAAAAATTCTTCTTACTAGATATATACTAGATATATTGTTTAGAAAATAAAATCGAATTGCAAGTTTTTATATTTTTAGCGAATTTCCCTATAGGGAATACGCTATTACGGTAGTAACCATGGTAAGACCTAAGCCCGGGACCACTTAACTTTTTCATTTTGAGGTCCCAAGAAGCCAAAAAGACCATTCGTTCATTTTCATATACAGGGTGTTCGGAAAAAACGTTTCAGGAATTCAGGAGGTTATTGCCCACATAAAAATAAGCAAAAAAGTCCCTGTAAACATATGTCCTAAAATGCCTCGTTAACCCGCTAGCCGCCATTTTGTTTTTTACACTAAAGTTTTTTTATTTCCGTAATGGATCATTGTATCAAGTTAATATTTGGCATAGACCTGCATCATAGCAATGCCCATTTTCAAGAAAAAAGTTATTTTTTTCCAATGTGTATTTTTAAAATGGCGGCCATTTTAAAATTTTAAACCAAAATATCTCAAAACGGGTAAATTTTATAAAAAATTTACTAGACACAAAAAAGTTGACAAATTTAATTATCTAACCAATGGTACCAAGTTTGTAAGGATCTGATAACAAATAACGGAGTTATTGAGATTTTTCAATTAAAATTACCTTAATTTGCATTAATTACAATGCAAAATCAATGTTTTTATGCAGAAAAATCTCAATAACTCCGTTATTTGTTGTCAAATCCTTACAAACTTGGTATCATTGGTTAGATAATTAAATTCGTCAACTTTTTTGTGTCTAATAAAATTTTCATAAAATTTACCGGTTTTGAGATATTTTAGTTTAAAATTTTAAAATGGCCGCCATTTTGAAAATACACATTGGAAAAAAATAATTTTTTTCTTGAAAATGGGTATTGCTATGATGAAGGTGCATGCCAAATATTAATTTAATACAATGATTCAATACGGAAATAAAAATTATTTAGTGTAAAAAACAAAATGGCGGCTAGCGGGTTAACGAAGCATTTTAGGACATATGTTTATAGGACTTTTTTTGCTTATTTTGATGTGAACAATAACCTCCTGAATTCCTGAAACGTTTTTTCCGAACACCCTGTATATGTGTATATATATATATATATATATATATATATATATATATATATATATATATATATATATATATATATATATATATATATACAGTATATGTGTGTCCGTGGTACCGATAACTTTTGAAGGGAACCTCCGATTTTGATGAAATTTGGTATGAATGTGTAAGACTAGGTCTATTTTCATGAGTTCGCGAACCAGCATTGTCGGGTTATGGGAACGGGGTTTTATGGGGTTTCAAAGGGGTCAAAAATGGGTTTTTGGCATTTTTTGACCTCAATTTTCAAAATTCATCAATTTTAACAGAAACCATTTAAAAGAGCTTAAAAAAAACAAACAATTTGGTATTTTGAATTTTTATCTTAGCATAACTGGTTACGGGGAAAATCCAAAAATGTGTTTTCAGTGTTATTCTTATAGGAAATTAAGAAAACCCTATATCTTGCTTATTTATTGATATAACTTAATCAAATCTGGTATGTATATTATCTAGATAGGGCTTAACTTATAATTGCTTACAAAACCCATATGGCAGCAAACCTACATACTCACCCCCATGAAGTTTATGGGGAAAATAAAAAATTGCCATAGCTTGATACAATTGTGTGTTTACATTCAGCAATTAATGATTAACTTAGATTTTCTAACAACACCCCATGGCAGCAAACCTACATACTCGATCCTATGGTGTTTTTATGGGGAAAGTAAAGAATCTGAAATTCCATTGGAAATTCTGCTGCGACGGGGGTATTTTATGAGAAACTTTTTCCCGAAATCTATTCTATGTTATTCTAATGGGAAAAAATCAAACTTCTACCTCCATTATCTCCCAAACCGTTATGATTAGGGATACACTTTAAATTGTAAAGTAATCTTAAAATTATATCTAGAATCCAAAAATATCATAAAAAGTAGGGGTTCGTTTTTAAAATTAATGACTTCCGGTCTGGGTCGTTTACTTCTGGTACACTCTGTACATTGAAATCATCATCAATGGATAGAGCGCAACCGGTTTACCTATAATGGCACAATTTGTTTTTGTAAATAATTAATTTTGTAGATTTTAAAAGGTGTGTACGGGTGGTCTGGGACACCTGGTATATGATAATTTAGTCTGCTTGGAATCGATGCTTTTGTTATTTCGAGTCCACTAATTAAAATACGATTAAAGTATGGTACGAAGGTTTATTTTCATCTACGATGCAAGATCTTAGGACATAAATATCGATAAAAGGTGTCTTAAATCTTTCATTACTTCGAAGAAAAAGATACTAGAGTTTATAATTTTTATAGCAACCTAGTGAATGTAAAATTTTTTCTCGTAAATCTACTTTGATACTAGATTTGAAATCTTAAGGTAAACTTACATATTTTATCTATTAATAGGGGTTATGGTTAAAATTCAAGCTTCGAAGCAAGCTCAACCATATTTCATGAGATTTGTTTTGTGTCTTTTAAGTTTTTCATGGTTTCTTTTTCAAATAATCTTCTAAAACTGTTCTCTCAGTTTAACATCGTGGGTAGGTTTGTTGGTATAAATAGGTTAATTAGCCACTGAGTACCCTATTGGTCGGTTGAATACACTTGATTACCCTTCAATCTCTCTGGTAACTTCATAGACATTGTTCAACTGGGTTTTATTCAAACATTTAACAAGAAGTTGTGTGTTCTTCCAATTTATAGGTACGTTTCAAGTCAAGTCAAGTCCAAACATCCTTTATTCATAAATATATACATTTGTATACAAGAATAGTGTCAACTGAAAATCTAGCTTAAGCAATGTAAGCCAAAAAGTATATATATATATATATATATATATATATATATATATATATATATATATATAAAATAAATTTTAATCAGAATTTATTGACCAATATTCATTGAAATCATATAGAGCAGCTTCCACAAAAAAATTTTACAGACTTTTTAAACTTTTCAAAATTTGTTTAATTTTTTATCGCTATTGGGAGGTGGTTGAAAAACTAATACCTATGTAAGTTGGCTTCTTTTTGAAAATTTCCTCATTATGTTTTATAATCTGTAAATTTTGTTTATTTCTTGTATTATAACTATGTTTTTCCATGTTTTTAGGTAACGTGCCACTAATGTTTCTCACATACAAGACAGTTCTATATAAATAAAGACTATAGACCGTCATTATACCCAATTCTCTAAAATGATTTTTACAATGTGCATCATGTTTAAGATTTAACATAATTCTTATGGCTTTTTTTGAGGAATAAAATTCTATTCATGTTACAAAGAGTTGTTGATCCATACACTTCCACACCATATGAAATGTGAGAGTTTATCAATGCAAAGTATATAGATTTAAGAGTTATCAAATTACAATAAGGAGATCATCTTTTAATTGCAAAAATGCCAGAACTTAATTTAGAACATAATTTATTAATGTGCAATGACCAATTAAAATTTTTATCAACTATTAATCCTAAAAATTGTGTTTTATCATGGAATTGGAAAGGAATTTTTTGATTTTTCACTAAGCTCTTAGAATTCTTACATTTGACTTTAATAAAATTAGTTTTATTTTCATTAAGCAATAGATTATAATTATTTAGCAGATTTTTTGTTATGTTTATTGCTGAATCTATCCCTGTAATGATATTATTGATATTTTTATCTGAAATTGTTAAATTAATATCATCAGCAAAAAGACATAATTCATTGTTAATTTTTAATTCTGAGGGGCATTGAGGTAATTTATTTATATAACAGAGAAATATAAATGGTCCTAGTACAGAATCTTGTGGCACTGAATATTTAATCAATCGAGCTCTAGATTTGATTTTTATAACTTTATTTTTCACAATTTGTGTGGTTTCAACATATTGCTGCCTGTCTGTTAAGTACGATTTTATTAGAGACAAATCTTTACCACTGATTCCATAGGAACTTAATTTGTCAAGCAAAATTGGATGTGATACACTTTCGAAAGCCTTTGCAAAATCAAGAAATGCAGTAATTACTCGTTCATTATTATCTATTTTATTTATAATGTATTCAAAAAAGATATTATAGCAGTAGTTGTAGATTTATTCTGCCTAAACCCATGCTGTTGATTATCTAACAAGTTATTACTTTCAAAGTAATCAGCCAATTGAATCAACATACACTTTTCAAATATTTTTGACAACGAGGGGAGTATTGAAAGAGGTCTGTAATTTGATGGATCCTTTTTACTTCCCTTTTTGTAAAGTGGAATTATTTTAGAAACTTTTAGTTGAGAGGGGAAGACTCCATAAATAAGGCAAGAATTTATGACACGATGGAGAGGTTTGAGTATTGCCCATTTGACATCTTTGATTAGTTTGGGGGAAATCTCATCATAGCCTGAGGACCACTTACTTTTCACTGAATTTATTACCTGAATTAACTGTTCCTCAGAAACTGTATTAAATCTAAATTTAGGTCTGTTCAATTTACTTTCTGGCAGCACTTGTTTCGCTTTACAAACTATAAATTTGTAAACTGCTAAGGCATTAACTGTACATGTACCTGAACTAGCAATACTTGATTGAGAAACTAAAAAAGTAATATGAGCGTTTTAACCGTTTTCAGGGCAACATCGTCCCTAAGTACATTTAATTAAGAAATAACATTAAGAAAAACATCTCGGATTGAGGGTTTATTGCAATTTAATGTGGAAACTGATACAAGTAATTTGAAATTGTTACTACTAAAGAAGCCTTATGCCCGCAGCGTATTCCCATGACTTATACTGTGTCGGAATCAAATAGTACCACCCAATATAATGAAGTTGGATAACCTATCTCCCCCACATGGTTACTTTATTCATTGAGTAAATATGGCGATGTTACTTCATAGCTTAGAGTGGACAAGCAATGTTAAAATATGCAAACGCTGAATGACAAGATCGTCCGCTAGGGGTGCCACTAACTGGCAACCGATGCAATATGATTGAAAAATTGTAACAATCAGTAGCTCGGTTCGAGTCGATTCCTCGATAGTTTTGAACGATAACGATAACTATCTATTTCCTATTTGTTGCGATGTGTAGTCGATACAATAAACCGAATGCCCACAGCTATTTCAACAATCGATAGTCACTCTGTGACAGGTCTGAGACCGGTGGCAAGCGTTTCCATCTTCCCTATCACTTGTCCACTCTATAAGTTATGAAATAATGTCGACATATTTACTCAATGTTTTAATTTCATTGTAGTTAACAATCAGGTGTTCATACAGCTGTTTCTCACCACTAAAACCTTTTGCATTTTTTATTTAATTTCTCATTGAACACTCCAAGCTTACCAATCTGCGACTCCGCGACCAGGGTGTTCTTGCGGTCGCATAGCGGGCTGAACGGCAGTCCCAGCTCCTTCTCCTTGTCCCCCTGGAGGAAGAACTCCTCCAGGAGCAGCGACGTCCACTGGAAGTGCAGGTCCCACTTCTTGGCAGGATGCGAGATATCGCAGCAGTGCAGCACTAGGGACAGAGCTTTCGCCTTGTCTATGCTGTGAAGCAGAGTGACAATTAGTAGGTAAATCACTTATACAGGGCGATTCCCGAGGTTGTGCAGAAACTTCGGGAGCTGATTCCACACATAAAAATAAGCAAAAAAGAAAATGCTTCATTTAGCCGCTAGCCGCCATTTTTTTTTTTTACACACTTAATAACTTATATTTCTGCAACAGATCGATGTATTTATTTCATATTTGGCATGGACCTTTATCACAACAATGTTAGTTTTCATAAAGATAATGATTATTTTCCGATGTATATTTTCAAGATGGCGGCAGTTTTAAATTATTTACTCAAATTAAAAAAACCGACAAAAAATTTAAAAAGACAAAAGTTGTCAAATTAAAGTATTAAAATAAGGATACCTAGTTTGTAAGGATATAACAACAAATAACGGAGTTTTTTGAGATTTTTTTTGCATAAAAACATAGATTTTGTATTGTAGTTAAAAACAACAATGTTAATGTGTAATGTTTTGCATTTAGTAAAGTTTCATAGAATAATCCCAATAACTCCGTAATTTATTGTCATATCTTTACAAACTTGATATCATTGTTTAGATAATTTAAATTAGCAACTTTCTTGTTTCTTGTAAATTTTTGAACAAATTTACGGTTTTTGAGAATTTTAGTTTAGAAACTTAAAAAATAATATAGTGAATCACATAGTGTATCTAGCCGTTTTCCGCCTGTCTATCTATATGTAATTTTTCACTAATGCAACATCTCTTTGAAGTTTTGAGTTAGGGAATTCTAACTGTTCACAAATTTTAAGGGCATTAAAACACAAATTGTAATGAGTTTTGACATTTCTGACTTTTGTATTTTTTAAGTGGTGTGGCCATATAAAGTTTTCACAGCTAAATATATTAAAAACTGCAATCTTTACTTTTTACACAACTTTTTACAGTATAAACCTCAAAATGTTGCAACATGATGAAACGAGAAACAACATGTCAAGCTTTTTTTTTTGTAAAATTATAAAGATTTGAATTAGTTTACTAGCAAAACCTATGTTTTTGCAAAGGAACGTTTGAATTGTTCCATTATAGTACAATCTTAACAATTTTAGTTTTGTTGGTTAGGAAATAATTTTTTTACTTTTTGGTGTCATGTAAAATGTTTACAGTTTTTAAGGTATATACCTTATAAAACTTTAAATGGATGCCATTTAGAAACCATAAAAGTGAGAAATACCAAAACTCATTTTCACTTGTGTTTCAATACGCTTAATAGTTTTACAAAATTTGAATTTTGAACCTCAAATAACTTCAAATATATGCTGGATTAAAAATTATATACAAACAGACGGAGGAAGGTTAGAGATATGACATATGTTATATCGTATTTTTACTTATTTTTACCCTCTGAATAACCTAGCAAAGCTTGTAAAAGTTGAAGATTGAGTCCCTTATAAACAAAATTATTGCGCGCTCAAGAGTGTAAGACTAATTTTTGCATACTGACAAAAAAGTTTTTTCTCTTGATTAATTTCTAATCGTGAAGAAACTGTAAGATGGTCGAGTTAGAGATGGTTCGTCTTGTTTTGTCAGAACAGCTGAGTTTCTCCCTTAAACAATTGTATCTGACGCTCAATCCGCTCACGTACCGTATAAATTGAATGTTACTGCGTGCTAAATTGAATACGCCACACCACGTGTTAACTTTGCGGCTGATACAATGAAAAAAGGAACTGTCTTATTGGCTAGCCAATCGTATATACTACAAAGTATTAATATTAAAAAAAAAAAAAAAAAAAAAAAAAAAACACTCATATAAGTGCCTTACCACACCTTTGGGCAAATAAAAGTATAAAAGTTCCGGTGAAGTCATAAAACTTTGAACTAATAAATATACCCAAAAAATATATTGTACAACAGCGTTATCATAATTAAAACATGTCAGTAAAATTAAGAAAACAAAAATAAAAATTGAACAAAAATATGAAAAAAATTGGCCATATGCGTAAAATTAGACTAAATAATGTTAATCAAACCTTCGATTTACTGTGATTCGAGCGATATGGAGTAAGTTGATTAAAGTAAAATTAAGACTAAAGTAACATTTTTTATTCATAATTGAAACCTCTACTGTTTCAAATAAATAATAGTTATTGAATTATGGTAAATTTCTCCTAAACACAGATACAAAGTCGACTTTGTTAAAGTCGTGAAACACTCATGCATGTTTTAGCATATGACTTATTTATATTAAAATAAGTATTTGCATGATTTTTATAGCAAAAAAACATTCTTTTTACATCAGTATTAATCACCAGTAACATAATGCCAGTTTTTAGTAACTTCCAAGATTGAGTTAAACATTAATATTAGATTAAGGAGAATCGCCTAAGAGAACAATTCAGTAACAATGCATTGCTCATCTGAACTTGACTAAAACTTCTCTAATCTGTTTATCGGTGACCCCTTTGATTCATCTATGGCAGGTATTTTATTGTTTAAATCACTGGAAAGAGTTATATACTCTACCTTGGTTCTTGAAGAGATAGAAGATTCTTCATGTTTTTTAGTTGGTGAAAATGACAACTCATATCTGTTGCCAAAACGGTTTCTATCACTAACGATCTAAATTCTCTGTATTCTTCTCTTGACATATTACTTAAAATATTGCAATCTTCTTCTTTAAGAACCCTGAAACACAAAAAGTGGACATTAGGTTATCAGTCTAACTGGCATTGTTATAAGATAACATTTTTCTCCCAAAGTTAATTTCTTTTAAATAATGCTATGGTTGATAATAATGCAGTGCAATGTTAATTAAATTACTAAAACATACTTCTTGAAAAATTCAAATGACAAAAGCACAATAATATGCCTACCTGAAGGAGGCACATAGTTGGTGGCCACTCTTCACAAAAATGTGATGTGAAGGAAATGTGTGACTGTAAAACATTAAGTAGGACTAAGGTGGTGGTTTTAATTCACAAATACGTGTGGTAAAAATTGAGTGTGTGACAGAATATCTGAAGGACTCCCTGAGGTGATGGTTTTTCTGTACGGTTTTCTTAAAGCTATATGATTTGAAGGACTTATGTTCCCAAAATATTTGAAGGAAGCACGACATGGTGGAGTTACTGTACAGTTTTTACAAGTACATGTGACATGAAGGATGTGTGCCTGAACTACCCGGACTCAGATGTTGTTCATTTGCTCGGGTTTAGCAAAAGAATATATGATAAGCTCATGTGTGAAGAAGACAAATGAAGGAGTCACTGTGGTGGTGGTTTCCTTGTACGGTAAAAGAAAAAAAACACATGAATTGCCTGTGAGATTGAAGTACGGGAAGGAGGTTGTTTCTGTATGGTTTTCCAAACAAATGTAATATAAAGGTGTGGCTGAAATACCTGTAAAAAATACTGAGGTTATGGTTTGCTGAATGGGTTACAAAGCTTTATGGTGTGAAGGACGTGTGAGACCAAAATATCTAAGGACGCCTTCAGATAGTGGCTTTCTGCAGGGTTGTCAGAAAACCGTATGATATGAATCAAATATGTGTCGGAAAGGAGGTATTGAAATGGTATTGTTCCTCATTTGGCTGAAATACCTGAAGGAGGCACTGAGGTGGTGGTTTTCCAGCACGGCTTTGTCGTTGTAGAGGAGCGCGGTGTCGGTGCCGGACATGACGTGGAAGTTGTTGGTCGTCCCCGTGTGTTCGTAGTCGTGGATCAGCGCAGCGATCAGCGTGGCGAAGATCTCCAGGTCCGTCATCCAGTTCTGGAACACACGTGGATAAAAGTGACAGACCTTATGGTAAACATATGTAATCCAGTTCTGGAAAACACGTGGATAAAAGTGATACACCTGATGTTAAAGATATATGATACAGTTCTGGAACACACGTGGACAAAAGTGACAGACCTGATGATAAAGATATGTAATCCAGTTCTGGAAAACTCGTGAATAAAAGTGACAGACCTGATGATAAAGATATGTAATCCAGTTCTGGAAAACTCGTGAATAAAAGTGACAGACCTGATGATAAAGATATGTAATCCAGTTCTGGAAAACACGTGGATAGAAGTGACAGACCTGATGGTAAAGATATGTAATCCAGTTCTGGAAAACACGAGGATAGAAGTGATAGACATGATGGTAAAGAAATGAAATCCATTTCTAGAACACACGTGGATAAAAGTGACAGACCTGATGGTAAAGATATGTAATCCAGTTCTGGAAAACACGTGAATAAAAGTGACAGACCTGATGATAAAGATATGTAATCCAGTTCTGGAAAACACGTGGATAGAAGTGACAGACCTGATGGTAAAGATATGTAATCCAGTTCTGGAAAACACGTGGATAGAAATGACAGACCTGATGGTAAAGATATGTAATCCAGTTCTGGAAAACACGTGGATAGAAGTGACAGACCTGATGGTAAAGATATGTAATCCAGTTCTGTAACACCCGTGGATATAAGTGACAGACCTGATGGTACAGATATGTAATCCAGTTCTGGAAAACACGTGGATAGAAGTGACAGACCTGATGGTAAAGATATGTAATCCAGTTCTGTAACACACGTGGATATAAGTGACAGACCTGATGGTACAGATATGTAATCCAGTTCTGGAAAACACGTGGATAAAAGTGTCAGACCTGATGGTAAAGATATGTAATCCAGTTCTGTAACACACGTGGATAAAAGTGACAGACCTAATGGCCAAACTGTTAAGAGCGTCTGCCTCTAATGGACATTTTGCACAAGTTCCCGGAAGGATGGGATATTGAAGGAAAGGAAAGGATAAGAAATTGGATACAGGACAGACAATAGAAATCTCACCATCCCTGTTTTAACAACTGATTTAAGTCCCCGTAGTGACAACTGATTTTGCGGCTCAAATTGAGGGTCCATTCTACCCTTTGACTGGCCAACTAACCGACTCCTCATTCTCGTTCCTCAACTTCCATGACTGAGTTTGACATCAGCTCTAGCGATATAAATTAAATAAATAAATAAATAAATAATAAATAAATTGAATAGCCTTTTTACTGAACATGAATGGATCATGAGGAAATGGAAGTTCGTCATAGTAGAATTCCAAAAGACTTACCACATGCTATGCCAACTTCTTTTGCTGTAAACATTGTCAACTTCACAACTGGTATAAACCAGTTTTGAAGATATCCTTGAATCAGAAAAGTGATATTGGTAAAAACGGCTCTATTGAGTGCAGTATGATGAAAATGCATTTATTTTGATAAGCTGCCTGTTATTGACAGTGTACAGCAGAAATAAATTATTAATTTTGTTGTAATTTGTTAAAATAATTTTATCCTAGGTAACAGTAAGTAACAATCTCACTTATTGACATTTTGCTCATAAGAATAACATAAGGAATTTCAAATTTCAAAGCCATTGGGTGGGGACCCCGAACAAGAGTGAGTGTACTAAATTTTAACCTTCCATCATAGCGTTAAGCAGTAAGTTAGTGATGAGTGTGTGAGTGATTAAGAGATTTGTCTTTTAGATATGTAGACGTACTCAGAACAATTCTGAGCTTTGTTATGGAATTCGATGTTTGTGTGAAAATGTTGAAGTTTTTTAATATCTATCGCAAACGTGATTTATGAATAATATGCAAATCCATTTCCACCCTGTTCTTAGTCCTCTTGAGAATGTCAACTCAACGAGTTCGTTTTTGTTTAGTAAAATCATCTAGTATTATTTATTATAATATATTTTTAAAGAGAAGTTTATCAATTTTGAATGTTTGAGTTAATTATTTTGTAAAAGCG
The DNA here is from genome assembly GCA_030545055.2 of Neoaliturus tenellus. Lineage (NCBI taxonomy): Eukaryota > Metazoa > Arthropoda > Insecta > Hemiptera > Cicadellidae > Neoaliturus > Neoaliturus tenellus. The sequence goes on from CM061536.1 coordinate 94,331,801, forward strand.
CGTTAAAGCTTGTTTATGGATTAATTTCACTCCACCGCACAATTCCTGTGCCTCTCTATTATCACATGCCGTAACATTGTCAACGTAATCACATGCCAATAGCCTATAATTCACTGTCACTTTAATCTCTGTGATCTCCATGAGTAGTAATGTTACACCCTGTAATCTGCTTTAAGGTCCAACGTGTTATGAGCAAGTCATGAGCTAACTACTGCACATGCAGACAATATATATATATATATATATATATATATATATATATATATATATATATATATATATATATATATATATATATATATAAATTAGTTATCTGTATCAAACTAGTAAATCAATCCCTTTAATAGTGTAAGAGTGTATTTCCGATCTTATTAAATAATCAAACACTTCTGGCTCATGCATGACAAACATGAAAATATAGAAATTTGGTGCTTTATTCTTCTGCAGAACATCATGTTAAACGATCTCATTCTCAAAAGCTCTATTAATAAAATGATAAAGTCTTTCTGCGAGTATCGGTTTGCGGTCTAGGATTGAAATTTTCAGCCAAATTCGGCCTTAAAACTTGTTATTAAACGTACAATATGTTATCTGATTAATTCGTAATTGTTTTTTAGCTCTTTGGCTTACACTTTAAGATTAACTAGAGAATAAAAAGTCGTATTATCTATTTTGTTTTAGGGTTAGTTGTATATTTCAATGTGAATCCCAAAACAAAGTTAATTACTTTCAGCAGAAAAGCAAATTTATTGGTAGCTGATTAGTTCTTGGACTGTACAAGGTTGGAGAGGTGTGTTTTCATTATTCTAAGTACCAGGTTAACCGAGCCTTGCTCATTGGTTTTAGTTCATTTTTGTTATAGTGTCATGTTAATAAAACTATTAAACTTTTCACCAACAACCAAATATAACTCTTCACAGTTAACAGCTTTTTCCAAAAGACTGCTTAACATTAATGTTCCTTTACTTTTGTATACCTTTCATTGTTATTTTGTTACCAAAATAGCAACCCATAAGACCAATGTTAAAAATTACGATTTTTAAACTTAAATTTAGACCAAATTCGATTTTTCCTGGGATTGAGGCTATTTCCAAACTTATTTTTGATCAAAAACACTTTTAAATGCAAAGTTTAAGCAAAATCTAACCGCTAGATTTCGAGCGTGGAACACACATCCCTTCAGATATTGCTAATATTATAGTATAGGATTTCATTTTGATGTCACCTTGGTGTTCCTATTGACTCTTCCTTTGAGTTTAGGCCTCGCACCAACCACATCTGTGTGGGGGCCTCACAGATAATAGGACTAATCTCCCGCTCTGGAAGACATCTATGGTATTATATATAAGTCTCTCATTCGCCAGATACTCGAGTACGCCTCTGAAGTTTGGCCGCCCTTCCATCCTGGCCATAATATTTACCATCTCCAGTCGGTGCAGAGACGATTTATCAGATTTTTGGAATGTCGCACTGGATATGTGTTTGTTGAAGTTCCAGTTAAGGAGCTATCTACTGCACATGACCTCCAGAATCTGGAGTCACTAAATCACTATTTTGAGACAGGGACCTCACATAGTGGGTATTTGATGAATAAGAGAATATGAATAAGAGGTGAGTGTAGGATGATTGTGGCACGATCTTGTAGTCTTGTTACTGACTAAGGCCGACATTCTCCTTAGACAGGACTGTTAATTAATAGCCCAACAGCCAATGGTATCTAAGGACCTACAGTTTAACGTGGGATCCGAACCACAATTTCTACCTCATATATACGAATTGGTCTAATTATGAGGATGGTCTTCATGGATGAACTAGTATTCACCTGTGTGGACGTTAATCCCCACTATGGAATATCGCATCCACAAGCCATCGCTTATAACTATCCACAATTCATGACCTCCAAGTAGCTGAATTAGAGGACGACGCCACCGTCCCAGTCCAGTGTAGCGGATGTGGTATTTTTATTCAAATTCATCAATCACCAAAGTGACCGTCCCTTTTTACTCGCCAGAATAAACCTCCACATCCCTACCAGAGCCACATCAGCGTCTCTTTGAACTTGACCACGCTGGGACCAACTATTTACGATCCAGTCCCATTCCACGATTAATGCGGTTCTGGAACAAGGTTGCCACTTCATCGACCCATTCGCTGCCTCATTGGGAGCTGCAGTGGATGATTAGTCGAATATTTCCAGCATGGAAAATTTTTGTAGCAGTACTTATTTATTTTTATATATCTTGTTAGTTTATGTTGTTAATGTTTGCAATAGCTGTATCCTGTTGGTGCTCACACATTAATTTGTTGTTATTGCTCATTATCGTTATTATTTTTCCAGTCTATTTCAGTTAAGCACTTTGACAGTAATATTCTTCCACAATTGCTCATTGTTATATAACGTGATTGCTCATTATTACTATTAATTATTATTGTTATTATCTCTATTTTTTGGCCACCTTGTATCTAGATTATGTATACTATTATGTAAAATGGTGTAGGCCGTTAATGAACAAATAAATAAATGTGTAATTGCAGGGGGCAACAGTATATTTATTTCATAGTGCAGTGTGGTAAAAATGGCGTTCGCACTTCGGGTGAAATGGGATTTCATGGCCTTTATTGTTTTTAACCTCAACATCATATTGGTTACAAAATACGATCTTGGGGAAAAAACCCTTCGTGTATAATACCGTGTGAATAATAGCAGCTGAAAGGAGCTAAAGGTACTTTTACTTTTTTCCACATATACTTTTATTATTCTGTGTGAGAGCATCGAGAAGTGTAGCAGAAGAAACAAGAAAGACAAAAAATAAGGCAGCAAACTGTAATTAGAAGACATTGTTGTAATCTGCAGTAAGTTTTAAAAAAGCAACATATTTTTTTAATCTTCTCTCAAACCACAAGTAAAAGAATCTGTGCTCAAAACCACACTCAATGAAAGTAGTAAGGCTAGAACCTGGTCACAAACAGTTGCGCCCTGGTTTAAACCAGCTTGTTCGACGGGAATACTGGAATTAAGAACGAGGAGGATTTTTTTTTTTTTTATATCAATCCCTCGAACATCTTACATAAAACACACATAGAAGATTTACGGGACGGTATCTTTTAGATACGAGACTCGTAGTAGCGGAAGACCTTTAAAATGAGTTACTTCAGGGCGTCTCAATTTTAAATTTTGAGCAGCCCCAACCGGATCATTTTGGGTTGGATAAAATTGTGGTTTTGATTTAAAGTAAATTGTTTACTTCATATTGAATTGGACCAAGATTAAATTGTATAGAATTTCCCCTATAAAAGTTATAAATTTGTAACAAAAATTGGAACAAGTTCACTAAATGTTATGGTAAACCGTATCAATGGTTTTTCTAAGTCCAGAACAGAAGCAGCCCAGTTGTCTTATTACTTTTAGGATTGTTAAGTCTGTTATAAATGTTCTTCACAGGATGGTGACTGAGGCCTGTAACTTTCAGGAATCTTTTTTTTCTTTTTCACACTTTAAAATAAATTATCACTAAAAAGCTTTATCCATCGAGGTTAAATAGATATAGAGTGCTCACCAGATATGGAAAACTGTAATCTTTTTGACTGGCACCATGTTACCCATGATTCCCGCCGTTTCCTTGGTAACCAGTCCTTTGTTTACACTTTCCCAACAGTAATTTACCATTTTACCCATACTAATCCGACGTTTATATGGTAACCAATTTCAATAGCCTGCTCACAGACCATCAAATCAAACTAATTTTAAAACAAACAACAAATAAACATATGTTTTAAAACTATCATCAGTAATTTTTTAAGCTTGTAGCGAAGCAATCAGAATAGCTAAAACTAGTAACCAAGGAAACGAGAGTAAAGTGTGGGATGGATGCCATAAAAACGGCGGGAATTATCGGTAAAATGGCACAAATCAAAAAGGGACACAAAATTAACATGTGATGAGCACTTTATATCTATTTAACCTCGTTGGCTTTTCCATTCAAAAATTTCAAACCAATCCCAAGATAATATTGTTATGTGTAACTGTTAAAAAACCTGTGTGTAGGGGGCTTTTGGGTAACCCAGTATCCTGTTGAGCTATAATTATCAATCAAGGTGCATGATTTTGCTGTCGTAAAAAGCTAGGTTTATACATGTGAGAGTTTTTCACTCTCGGAGAGTTAATTAGTTACTCTCATAAGAATCTCAGACAGTTGTTGATAGTACTCGCAGAAAACTGTCTGGCATTAACTATCTTGGAAAATTTGCTGGTTGTGTAAACACCTCTGCGAGAACCTTCTGAAAGTGTGAGACTCTCTGAGAGTGAAAAACTCTAACGTTTAAACCAAGCTTAACATTTGTTGCAGCTACTGACCATGAGACCGGTCTGGCAGAGCATGTAGTGGACGGTCTGAGCCACGTCGGCGGCGTGCAGGTTGTTGTGGTAGGGGTTGCCGAACCTCAGGTACCCCTGCTCTACCCGATTCAGGAAGTTCTCTATTGTCTGAAGGCTTATCTGGAAAACACAAAATTATATTATAATAGACATTGAATTTTGAAAATAATTTCCCCTGCCTGCAATGCAAAGTCAAACTTTACTTATTGTGGGACAGTAAGTGTTACTTAACCCCATAGGGTGACTATAAGCCAAAACAGTGCAAAAACTTGTACCAGTTGTGTAAAATTAATAACCTGTTTACCGTGATACTATAACATAAGTGACGAGCAAGGCTCTGTCAACCTGGTACTATTAATTTTGCAATATTGCTATTTTGGTCTTAAAAGTAAAAATTTATAAACAACTTAATTTTTTGTCGTTTCAAGCAATTGAAAGCCTAAATCATCTAACTACTTGTGTATTATTTGCCTGACATTTTTGAAGGAGAATAAAAGCTGTTGTCATCAAAATAAGAATTCTTATCTTTGTTAAAATAATCATTGATGATTTGTGTTAGTTACACCATTGGCTAATGTGCCCAATTCTTTAACTTCGTGACTGTCAGTGAAGAAAACTGATAGCAAATTTCTACGGAGAGGCAGCCGTAGCGGTTGAGCAGGTCGTAACCCAGGTATCAGACCACTTGGTGTAACTGTTATTCTAGGAACTGTTATTCTAGTTGAATCAGTTACCTTGAACTTGGAGAGGCAGCCGTATCGGTTGAGCAGGTCGTAACCAAGGTATTTGACCGGTTGGTGTAACTGTTATTCTAGGAACTGTTATTCTAATTGAATCAGTTACCTTGAACTTGGAGAGGCAGCCGTATCGGTTGAGCAGGTCGTAACCCAGGTATCTGACCGGTTGGTGTAACTGTTATTCTAGAAACTGTTATTCTAATTGAATCAGTTACCTTGAACTTGGAGAGGCAGCCGTATCGGTTAGGCAGGTCGTAACCCAGGTATCTGACCGGTTGGTGTAACTGTTGTTCTAGAAACTGTTATTCTAATTGAATCAGTTACCTTGAACTTGGAGAGGCAGCCGTATCGGTTGAGCAGGTCGTAACCCAGGTATCTGACCGGTTGGTGTAACTGTTATTCTATAAACTGTTATTCTAATTGAATCAGTTACCTTGAACTTGGAGAGGCAGCCGTATCGGTTGAGCAGGTCGTAACCCAGGTATCTGACCGGTTGGTGTAACTGTTATTCTAGAAACTGTTATTCTAATTGAATCAGTTACCTTGTACTTGGAGAGGCAGCCGTATCGAATGAGCAGTTCGTAACCCAGGTATCTGACCACTTGGTGTAACTCTTATTCTAAGAACTGTTATTCTAGTTGAATCAGTTACCTTGAACTTGGAGAGGCAGCCGTATCGGTTGAGCAGGTCGGAACCCAGGTATCTGACCGGTTGGTGTAACTGTTATTCTAGAAACTGTTATTCTAATTGAATCAGTTACCTTGAACTTGGAGAGGCAGCCGTATCGGTTGAGCAGGTCGTAACCCAGGTATCTGACCGGTTGGTGTAACTGTTATTCTAGAAACTGTTATTCTAATTGAATCAGTTACCTTGAACTTGGAGAGGCAGCCGTATCGGTTGAGCAGGTCGTAACCCAGGTATCTGACCGGTTGGTGTAACTGTTATTCTAGAAACTGTTATTCTAATTGAATCAGTTACCTTGAACTTGGAGAGGCAGCCGTATCGGTTGAGCAGGTCGTAACCCAGGTATCTGACCGGTTGGTGTAACTGTTGTTCTAGAACTGTTATTCTAATTGAATCAGTTACCTTGAACTTGGAGAGGCAGCCGTATCGGTTGAGCAGGTCGTAACCCAGGTATCTGACCGGTTGGTGTAACTGTTATTCTATAAACTGTTATTCTAATTGAATCAGTTACCTTGAACTTGGAGAGGCAGCCGTATCGGTTGAGCAGGTCGTAACCCAGGTATCTGACCGGTTGGTGTAACTGTTATTCTAGAAACTGTTATTCTAATTGAATCAGTTACCTTGAACTTGGAGAGGCAGCCGTATCGGTTGAGCAGGTCGTAACCCAGGTATCTGACCGGTTGGTGTAACTGTTATTCTAGAAACTGTTATTCTAATTGAATCAGTTACCTTGAACTTGGAGAGGCAGCCGTATCGGTTAGGCAGGTCGTAACCCAGGTATCTGACCGGTTGGTGTAACTGTTGTTCTAGAAACTGTTATTCTAACTGAATCAGTTACCTTGAACTTGGAGAGGCAGCCGTATCGGTTGAGCAGGTCGTAACCCAGGTATCTGACCGGTTGGTGTAACTGTTATTCTAGAAACTGTTATTCTAATTGAATCAGTTACCTTGAACTTGGAGAGGCAGCCGTATCGGTTGAGCAGGTCGTAACCCAGGTATCTGACCGGTTGGTGTAACTGTTATTCTAGAAACTGTTATTCTAATTGAATCAGTTACCTTGAACTTGGAGAGGCAGCCGTATCGGTTGAGCAGGTCGTAACCCAGGTATCTGACCGGTTGGTGTAACTGTTATTCTAGGAAATGTTATTCTAATTGAATCAGTTACCTTGAACTTGGAGAGGCAGCCGTATCGGTTGAGCAGGTCGTAACCCGGGTATCTGACCGGTTGGTGTAACTGTTATTCTAGGAAATGTTATTCTAATTGAATCAGTTACCTTGAACTTGGAGAGGCAGCCGTATCGGTTGAGCAGGTCGTAACCCAGGTATCTGACCGGTTGGTGTAACTGTTATTCTAGAAACTGTTATTCTAATTGAATCAGTTACCTTGAACTTAGGGAGAGATAGGGAGCCGTATCGGTTGAGCAGGTCGTAACCCTGGTATCTGACCGGTTGGTGTAACTGTTATTCTAGAAACTGTTATTCTAATTGAATCAGTTACCTTGAACTTGGAGAGGCAGCCGTATCGGTTGAGCAGGTCGTAACCCAGGTATCTGACCGGTTGGTGTAACTGTTATTCTAGAAACTGTTATTCTAATTGAATCAGTTACCTTGAACTTGGAGAGGCAGCCGTATCGGTTGAGCAGGTCGTAACCCAGGTATCTGACCGGTTGGTGTAACTGGTATTCTAGAAACTGTTATTCTAGTTGAATCAGTTACCTTGAACTTGGAGAGGCAGCCGTATCGGTTGAGCAGGTCGTAACCCAGGTATCTGACCGGTTGGTGTAACTGTTGTTCTAGAAACTGTTATTCTAATTGAATCAGTTACCTTGAACTTGGAGAGGCAGCCGTATCGGTTGAGCAGGTCGTAACCCAGGTATCTGACCGGTTGGTGTAACTGTTATTCTAGAAACTGTTATTCTAATTGAATCAGTTACCTTGAACTTGGAGAGGCAGCCGTATCGGTTGAGCAGGTCGTAACCCAGGTATCTGACCGGTTGGTGTAACTGTTATTCTAGAAACTGTTATTCTAATTGAATCAGTTACCTTGAACTTGGAGAGGCAGCCGTATCGGTTGAGCAGGTCGTAACCCAGGTATCTGACCGGTTGGTGTAACTGTTATTCTAGAAACTGTTATTCTAGTTGAATCAGTTACCTTGAACTTGGAGAGGCAGCCGTATCGGTTGAGCAGGTCGTAACCCAGGTATCTGACCGGTTGGTGTAACTGTTGTTCTAGAAACTGTTATTCTAATTGAATCAGTTACCTTGATCTTGGAGAGGCAGCCGTATCGGTTGAGCAGGTCGTAACCCAGGTATCTGACCGGTTGGTGTAACTGTTATTCTAGAAACTGTTATTCTAATTGAATCAGTTACCTTGAACTTGGAGAGGCAGCCGTATCGGTTGAGCAGGTCGTAACCCAGGTATCTGACCGGTTGGTGTAACTGTTATTCTAGAAACAGTTATTCTAGTTGAATCAGTTACCTTGAAATTGGAGAGGCAGCCGTATCGGTTGAGCAGGTCGTAACCCAGGTATCTGACCGGTTGGTGTAACTGTTATTCTAGAAACTTTTATTCTAATGGAATCAGTTACCTTGAACTTGGAGAGGCAGCCGTATCGGTTGAGCAGGTCGTAACCCAGGTATCTGACCGGTTGGTGTAACTGTTATTCTAGGAACTGTTATTCTAATTGAATCAGTTACCTTGAACTTGGAGAGGCAGCCGTATTGGTTGAGCAGGTCGTAACCCAGGTATCTGACCGGTTGGTGTAACTGTTATTCTAGGAACTGTTATTCTAGTTGAATCAGTTACCTTGAACTTGGAGAGGCAGCCGTATCGGTTGAGCAGGTCGTAACCCAGGTATCTGACCGGCTGATGTAACTGTTAATCTAGGAACTGTTATTCTAGGAACTGTTATTCTAATTGAATCAGTTACCTTGAACTTGGAGAGGCAGCCGTATCGGTTGAGCAGGTCGTAACCCAGGTATCTGACCGGTTGGTGGACCTGTTATTCTAGGAACATTTATTCTAATTGAATCAGTTACCTTGAACTTGGAGAGGCAGCCGTATCGGTTGAGCAGGTCGTAACCCAGGTATCTGACCCGTTGGTGTAACTGTTATTCTAGGAACTGTTATTCTAATTGAATCAGTTACCTTGAACTTGGAGAGGCAGCCGTATCGGTTGAGCAGGTCGTAACCCAGGTATCTGACCGGCTGGTGTAACTGTTATTCTAGAAACTGTTATTCTAATTGAATCAGTTACCTTGAACTTGGAGAGGCAGCCGTATCGGTTGAGCAGGTCGTAACCAAGGTATTTGACCGGTTGGTGTAACTGTTATTCTAGAAACTGTTATTCTAATTGAATCAGTTACCTTGAACTTGGAGAGGCAGCCGTATCGGTTGAGCAGGTCGTAACCCAGGTATCTGACCGGTTGGTGTAACTGTTATTCTAGGAACTGTTATTCTAATTGAATCAGTTACCTTGAACTTGGAGAGGCAGCCGTATCGGTTGAGCAGGTCGTAACCCAGGTATCTGACCGGTTGGTGTAACTGTTATTCTAGGAACTGTTATTCTAGTTGAATCAGTTACCTTGAACTTGGAGAGGCAGCCGTATCGGTTGAGCAGGTCGTAACCCAGGTATCTGACCGGTTGGTGTAACTGTTGTTCTAGAAACTGTTATTCTAATTGAATCAGTTACCTTGAACTTGGAGAGGCAGCCGTATCGGTTGAGCAGGTCGTAACCCAGGTATCTGACCGGTTGGTGTAACTGTTATTCTAGGAACTGTTATTCTAATTGAATCAGTTACCTTGAACTTGGAGAGGCAGCCGTATCGGTTGAGCAGGTCGTAACACAGGTATCTGACCGGCTGATGTAACTGTTAATCTAGGAACTGTTATTCTAGGAACTGTTATTCTAATTGAATCAGTTACCTTGAACTTGGAGAGGCAGCCGTATCGGTTGAGCAGGTCGTAACCCAGGTATCTGACCGGTTGGTGTAACTGTTATTCTAGGAACTGTTATTCTAATTGAATCAGTTACCTTGAACTTGGAGAGGCAGCCGTATCGGTTGAGCAGGTCGTAACCCAGGTATCTGACCGGCTGGTGTAACTGTTATTCTAGAAACTGTTATTCTAATTGAATCAGTTACCTTGAACTTGGAGAGGCAGCCGTATCGGTTGAGCAGGTCGTAACCCAGGTATCTGACCGGTTGGTGTAACCGTTATTCTAGGAACTGGTATTCTAATTGAATCAGTTACCTTGAACTTGGAGAGGCAGCCGTACCGGTTGAGCAGGTCGTAACCCAGGTATCTGACCGGCTGGTTCTGCGCCGCTCTACCCAGGGCGAACACGTCAAACGACCACTCGTCTAGCGACTGAAAACAACAGGAACATTTAAAACATATATAAAAAGCAACAGAAAAACAGATACTGTTTCTATGTATAATATTGTGAAGAGATGTACATATCTAATTTCTGGTAATGACTATAGTTTGTGAGATGGGGTTGCAGGTTGTTAAAAACTTAGTAGTATCTTTGCAGATATAAGGATAAACTACAAAATAAAACAAGTAATAATATACTCACTATTCATGTCAATATTTAGGATAGATTAGTGCATGTAAGTTAACTATTGTGTTACGTATTAAAAAAATTAAAAGTTAATTTCATATTAGAAAAGAATTTAAATTACAACAAAACTTTCTTTCAATAAAATATCGTGTACGTATTCCAAATACGTACTTCCCTCCAGTTTTCGATGCAGAATTTTCCTACACAAACTGGCAGAGGATTAGGGACTGCATTTCGTAAAAAAGGAGAAAAACGATAGAACTCCTTTCAAAGTATTTGTGTAGCCTTTTGATTCTTCAGAGGATAAAAAGTCATTATACAAGAGCATATTTTAACGAATTTTCACTGGTCGACATAGGGGTCATCGTCAAATAGTTAAGAATTAAGGAGGGGTAGTTGTAAATACTGTAAAATCATTACTTTAATGAAAAATTAGCCCCCTTCAAACCCCGCCCCCGCCAAAAAACACATTTTAATGCCTCAATTGTGATTTTAAAGCTCGTTTTTATATAATTACAACTTATCGTTTCTATAAATTTTTAACGCCACGTCCGCACAGACCAAACATGTTCGCCGAACAAAGCTGTTCCAAACTTTTGTTTGTTTGTTGCTAACCTTTTAGAATGCAAATCATTTAGAAGGTAATCAATCGTTCGTTAGGAATGCTTGTTGATTTTTTGTGTTCGACGAACAAGTTCGTCACGAATGTTCGGTCAGTGCGGACGCGGCTTAACATTTAAACATTTGAATTAGGGATACCAAGCTTTAAATTTAGTTAAAAACACTTATTAAGGTACGATATTTTTTATTTTATTTGCCGGATTAAAATTTAGAAACTAAACCTTTACAAACTTAAAGCACTAAATTATCATTTACCTGAAACTAAATTTATTTATAATAGTTGCACTAATAATTTATTATTTTGTATTTAAAATCGTTTAAGTTTGCCAACGTTAGAAATCTCCCCTGGGTGAAAACATCTTAGGGGCTACATTTGTGTTGTCCATATAACATGTTATTTTATACAATGAGATATATGAAACTTCATTCGAAAATAAACACCTACACACCGTATTCTACGATTGCAAATAGGGAAATTATCTAGTTATAGGCCTAAGCATTTTTGTTCAGGCAAAAACACAAGCAAATTTCACTTTAAATTACAGGATTAAAATTATGATTGGAAAAAATATATTTCACTAATAACCCACACCTGACGAATTCGATGAAATGTTTCTATAAATTAACATAGTAAAAATAAAAGTTTTAGTAAAATCTTTAAAAAAATACACTGACGCGAAAAAAATTTAAACTCTGAAACAATACAACGGGAATAATAGGACTGCAGTAATTGTAATAATACACCGATGCCTATAGTATAGCACAATTTGAAGTAGCAATATCTCTTTCAATATTGCTTCTGAACTATTAAGATTCAGGACATTTACATAGATAATTAACAAATAAATACTAATTAAAATAATATGTAAAATTACTGAAATAGCTAAACAATTAAAAACTAGCTAAAGGTAGCTTCAACTCAGTTATATTCTAAATGGAAACGATCAACGCAATTTAAAACCGCTGTTGATCGTTGCAAAAATGTCATTTTACCTTTGTAAAAATAAATGTCATACCGATGAGGAACGTTTAATAGCTTTGACATTCCGAGAAGCCATAACCCACCTAAACGGTAATCGGTTTTAGTGGTATTAATCTTTTATCGCTGGAGAGGGAGTTCGTTATGGTTTTACTGTTGAAAATACGAGTCTCTTGTAATAAGATTATAATTTTTATAAAGAAATGGATTAATTAATGATTTCTTTATCTTGCTGTAAAGTTTAGCAAAAAACTGAAATGATATAAATAAATTTTTTTTTTTACTGCTTAGTGTTTACTTTGAAGTTTGTTTTATGCAAAGTATAGGTTTACAAAGCTTATGTCTTTATGGAAAGATGATAAGAAGCAACAATTGGTATTTTTAAGAGTTAAATATTGACTACAATGGGTTATTTTCTCAAGAATCATTTATAAGCCCAGGTGTTGGCATTTGCAGCCCGATTTAAACTTTTCAAATTTCAATATTAAAATACAACTGAATTAATGTAATTGTGTAGAAGTAATGAAAAGACTTAACCGACTTATCAAACAGATAATATAGTCAGAAACAATGTATGGCTAGATTAGTGGAATAAGTTGTGGAATGTAGGTTTTACACCTACCTAGATGGTCGAGGTCAAGGTCAAACTATTTAGAGGTTACCTTATCAGATAATCGAGACTTTGGAACTTTTGGGTAATTCATTACATATTATGTGTGATATATCCCCAAGTTAAATTTGTTCAATTCAACCCCTCTAGCAGTTTTTTCAACAAATTTGTTTATTGGGACATTTTTTAGCTTATACACTTTATAAAAGAAACATAACAAATTTTGATGAACACCAGGAAAAGCTGTAAATCTCTAAGTTTATCCTTGTTGTATTTTATTCACGTTTTAACTTCTTGTAGTTTTCTCCCCCCTAAGCTGTATATGATGGGAGTATTTATAGTGGGATATTTGTATCAAAGAAGGCTTTACAGGCCATAATTACTTGTTATAGATTTATATGTCATGTACACTCCTCTTAATATATCAATTAACGAATGTTATATTCAAAAGTTTAATAGAGTTTGCAGGAAGTTTCATGTTACTTGGCGCTGAAACTTCGCATACAATTATATACTGGGTGTAACAGACTATCCGTACACCCCTTTTAAAATTTAAATAAATAGTTTTTGGAAAAAGAAAAATACTGTGCTGTTATAGATAAACCGGTTACCTCAATTGATTGACACTAATTTCAATGTACAGGGTGTACAAGAAGTAACCTACGTAGACCAGAAATCGCTAATTTTAAGTAAAAACCCCCACTTTTTATTGAATTTTTTATGTTAAACGTAATTTTAATTCACCTTAACAATGTAATTTGTACCCCTTATCCTAACGGTTTAAGAGAGAATAGCGGTTGAATTGTAATTTTTCCCATAAGAATAACATGGGGAAATGTTCATAAGCATTTTACGATTAGTAGAACAGTCCAAGCGTGAAAATGTGTTTGAAACTCATTTCAAATAATATTCTATAGTAAAATATCGATTTTCACGTAATTAATTTTACTGTTCCGTACAGTTTTAATTTAAAATTTTATGGAAAAAATCAAATAATTTATGACAAAACCAGTAATTTATGATTTAAAAGGAGAATCTAAGATATTTTAGGGCTGGAGCATGTTTGTTTAACTCAAAATGTTCAGAGATAATGGAGTTGAAAAAGTTTTCCTCGTTTTTCTTATGGGAAAAATATAATAAATTTCAATCGCTATTATCTCAAAAGTCGGTAGGATCATGGGTATAAATTAAATTTTAAAGTTGTCTTAAAAACAAAGATAGAATAAACAAGTCATAAAAAGTGGGGGTTTGCATTTAAAATTTGTGGATTCCGGCCTGGGAAGGTACACCCTGTACATTGAAATTACAGTCAATCGAGAGAGCGAGCATAACCGGTTTACCTATAATGACACAATTGGTTTTTGTTAAATATTAATTCTGTATAATTCAAAAGGGTGTACGGGTGGTTTGGGACACCCGGTATTGATGGTCCGCAAAATGACATATAGGCCTATTTTATTTTACTGTATTTATTTTTGGCTTTGAAATATAAATTAGGAAGCGGCTTTGCTGTGATGAAAAAAGTTAATCCTTTCAATCACAGGATGCTTCCAATACATTGTTGGGGAGACTTTTAAAAAATTAACTGTTAACTGTGGTTGCTTATGGTATCTCATCTGTTTGTTAACTATTTGCAAGCTAGAACACTCAAATTAGGGATTTTTTAAATTTATTAATTTTTTCACTTATTATACCAAACCATGAATTAGAGACAAGAGAAATCTTAGCAATCGAGGAAAATGGTTAGGATCACATCAGTATTATAACAATAACTAATCTATCTATACTTATTTAATACGCTAAGGGTTTTTTTTGTCTTGAGAACTCCTCCTACAATTTTCAACCGATTTTCAAGTTTTTGGTGTCGTTGGATAGGGCTTGGTCTGTAGTTGTTTCACCAAAACTAGAGACAATCGGACTGAAAATAAAGGTGCTATCTACCATTGAAATCTCAAAATTTCCCATCTATATATTAATACGCAAGCATGTTTCATGTCCTCCTGTTTTCTCAGCTCGTGTGCATCGTAGGAGAAATCCGCGCATACCGTTAGAAAGGTATAGTTCTGTAGATGAGCAGAATCACATTCTAATTCACATCGGATACCAGGGCTACGCCCCACAGGCTTTCAAAGTTTCAATGTTATTCTTATGGAGGAAGGAGAATTGATTGAATCATTAGACAGCTGTTGTAATAACAAATGCTAGCAAATCTGGGAGAACATATGTTTTGGTTATGAATTATTTTTCAACAAATTGGGTCCAGATCAAATGGTGTATTGGTCGAATTTCGACCAGTGGGCGATTGCTAGTTAAAATAACATTGGGATTGAATTAAGAATTTTAAACATCTGTTAATAATCAGCTGTTAATACGTGTAGTTATTTGTGATTAAAGATATTCACAATATTGGATTGGTCGGATGTCATTGATTTAGAGCTAAAGTAACATTTGTACTGTATTAAAATAAATTGCTCGATTTTGAGCAACACGTATACTAGTTTTATGTAATATTCGTTAGAACTGTTGTCTTATAACATTTTTTTACTAGCGTTTCTAATTAGATGTGTTTAAACTATTCTAGGTTCTCAAAGGTAAAATATATTTGATTTGGATCTCAAATATAATGATGATCTCAAAGGTGTAATTGATTTGGAACTAAACGTAACATTGTTAGCGATGGAATTTAATATTCCGATTTAAATTGATCGGTTTCAAGTAACAAGTAAACTATAGTGTACTTGTGGAAAATAGACAAATGAGAGTCAAATAGGATGAGTCGGTGGCGTAGTGGTTAGTGGACTTGGGGACCATTGCAGCGGTGTCGTGGGTTAGAATCTGGTTCTTCCAGTGAATTTTATCAGTATCTTTCGCAATTACTGAAGCAGCCCACTCCCTTTGTCTAATATGATCCGTTTACAGGTCAATAGTCTAAGTAGAAGGGGAAAAGTTAGGCAAAAAGAGGTCCGCCAACCTCTTAAACAAGTTGATGTACTGTTACCAAATCTATCTAGAATAGTATATTTCGTTACAAAGGCCGAAATGGGGTTTTGCCGGCCTCGAGATCGTGTTATATACAGGGTGAGTTCCTTAAAGTGATCCAATAGTTAACTTTTTTATTTTAAATGTGACAGTATACTTCTTATGGGGGACCCCCTTTACTTTTTTATTCTGGTTTCAGGTATGTATTTCACTTTTCAAAAATTCCCGCCATTTTTCCAATATGGCGGCCAACTTTAAAATTTCTTATGGAACACCCTACAGTTTATGGTGTTTTTGAAATTTTCATGTCATTTTAAGACTTTTTATTCTTTGCCATTTTTCTCTAAACCTAACGGTTAGAGAGCTAAAGGCAATTGAAGTTCATTTTTAGTTCCATAAGAATAACATGGGGCAAACTTTATCTGCCTATATCTCCAAAACCATTGATAAAAATAAAAAACAATAAAGAATAAAAATGTCTTAAATTGATGTTTTAAAAACATTTTATTCATAATAACAAAAACTTTTTTTGAAAATTTGATTTTTGTCCGCCATATTGGAAATAAGTTAATTTATGCGTAAATGATAATTTTTATGAGTGAAATGTTCTTAAAACATCAATTTAAGACATTTTTATTCATGAGTATTTTTTATTTTATTCAATAGTTTCGGAGATATGGGCAGATAAATTTTGCCCCATGTTATTCATATGGAACTAAAAATGAACTTCAATTGCCTCTAGCTCTCTAACCGTTAGGTTTATAGAAAAATGGCAAAGAATAAAAAAGTCTTATAATGACATTAAAATTTCAAAAACACCATAAAATGTAGGGTGTTCCATAAGAAATTTTAAAGTTGGCCGCCATATTGGAAAAATGGCGGGAATTTTTGAAAAGTGAAATACATACCTGAAACCAGAATAAAAAAGTAAAGGGGGGCCCCCATAAGAAGTATACTGTCACTTTTAAAATAAAAAAGTTAGCTATTGGATCACTTTAAGAAACTCACCCTGTATATATCGTATGGCATTTACAGCCAGCCACCAACTTCAGAAAAATATAATACATTCTCTGAGGTGCTTAGCACCTGCGTCAAAAAATTCAAAAACTAAACTAAAAACATAAAGTTATGATCTCTCTTTACAAAGCTAAATCCAGGGCGCTAAGCCATTGCAGCCCAGCTTCACTTGCACAATGCAGCCCAAACAATCCTTCGGGGAAAGGGCACTCATTGACTATGTGAGTCGTGGTCATAGTCTGCAACTCCGCTCCACAGCGGCATGACTGGTCTTCTGTAATTCCCCATTTGTATTTCCAATAATTAGAAGAAATACAAAAAATACAATCGAGATCGTGTTTCAAGTTCGAGACGAAGTCAAGATCTCAAAACGATCGAGATCAAGCAAAACATTTTTGGCCGAGTTACGAACGATATTTTTCATCATACTACACAATTCAATAGGTTCTAAATCAGCGAAAAATATGTTTTCGTTCATAACAAACAAAAAATAACTTCAATCAACCTAGCGAGATGACTGCTTGTGTTCATAGTTGCTATGCAACCACTTCACATCATCTAAGGCCACAGAAGCTAGAATACTCTACCGGTAGAAGACAACTACAGCTGATTCCAAGGTAAAAGCAACATTTCCCCATGTACGTCATATATATTTGACAGTTGCTATCAGCTGACTACCAACTACGTTACTGATTTGTTATTAGTTGTTGTTGTTGCCACCTACCGTATTATATTCTAGATTTATTTGATACCGTGTCCATTACCACCCTAGGCCGAAGATTTTGCCGGCCTAGGCCGAGAAAACAGATGATATCAATGTAGTGTGATGAACTAGTTATTTGTGTTTCTAGGGACTAAAGTACACTTTTTTCTCCCTGAAGGGAAACTGTTGTCTCCTTATTTCCCTGAGGGAAAAAAAGTACTTCAGTCCCTTTATGGACACAACATATTTCCTCCACCTACAGGAATAGCATTTAGGCCTATAACAATGTGCCTACCGTATATAATTTAACTTTACCTTCACATACTCCCTTGCTCCGTCAAGCTCATCAACATCAACATCATCATCAGTCTCATCAACATAAAAAAAAACATAAGGTAGGCTATATCATTTTTAAAGAACACTAAAAAAGCAGAATTAAAGCCCAGTCAAAATACCATGCCTACCCAAGCGAAATGTAAACAAACACGCACACTGCTGACAGAATGGCTTATGCAACAGCTGCTATTTTAAACAAAGATTAACGAATCAAATACAAGTAACAGCTGACTGTGACTCATGTTCTTTTTAATCTCCCTTTCAATGTTATTCTTATGTAACTAACTTTAGCCCCGTGGTACAAAAAAGATGAGTTTTCTCTAAGTAGAAAAATTAAGCATTCAAGTCACATGGGGAAAACTAGTACTTAAGTACTCTATTCCAATTTCCCTGAGGGAGAAAAGTACATTAGTCCCTTGATGCATACAACATTTTTCTTCCACCTACACGAATAACATTTAGGCCTAATAGGCCTACCGTATACAGGGTGAACAACTTAACTGTGCCACCATTGGCATATCCTAAACTATGAGTTTTAGAGAAAACTTTAAATAGGGAACATCACCTATTTTTTGAAGGTGATAAAAAATATGAATTCCATTTTCTTCGAAATGGCCGCCATTTTCCAATATGGCGGCCAACTTTAAAATTTCTTATGGAACACCCTATATTTTATGGTGTTTTTGAAATGTACATGTAATTTTAAGACATTTTTATTCTTTGACATTTTTCTCTAAACCTAACGGTTAGGGAGCTACAGGCAATTAAAGTTCATTTTTAGTTCCATAAGAATAACATGTGCCAAACTTTATCTGCTCATATCTCCGAGACCGTTAAGTAAAATAAAAAATACTCATGAATAAAAATGTCTTAAAATGATGTTTTAATGCCATTTTTTTCATAATAACACGAATTTTCTACAAATTTTATTTTTTGGCCGCCATATTGGAAATAAGTTAAATTATGCGTAAATGATAATTTTTATGTGTGAAATGTTCTTTAAACATAATTTTAAGACATTTTCATTGTTGAGTATTTTTTATTTTGCTGAATGGGTTCGGAGATATGGACAGATAAAGTTTGCCCCATGTTATTCTTAAGGAACTAAAAATGAACTTTGATTACCTGTAGCTCCCTAACCGTTAGATTTAGAGAAAAATGTCAAAGAATAAAAATGTCTTAAAATTACATGTACATTTCAAAAACACCATAAAATATAGGGTGTTCCATAAGAAATTTTAAAGTTGGCCGCCATATTGGAAAATGGCGGCCATTTCGAAGAAAATGGAATTCATATTTTTTATCACCTTCAAAAAATAGGTGATGTTCCCCATTTAAAGTTTTCTATAAATCTCATAGTTTAGGATATGCCAATTGTGGCACAGTTAAGTTGTTCACCCTGTATAATTTAACTTTACCTTCCTATGATCCCTTGCTCCGTCATGCTGGATCAGTCACATCAACATAATAAACACACAAGGTAGGCTATATAATTTTTAAAGAACACGATAAAACGAAATAGAATTTAAGCCTAGTCAAAAGTTTTACACTTATGTTTTAGACTTCTTAGGTTAATAGCCTACCCAAGCGAAATGTAAACAAACACAGAATGGTCAGCAGTGAGCAGTATTTACAGCTGCTATTAGTAAACAGTGAGTAACGAAACAAATACAAGTAACAGCTGACTGTGACTCATGTTCTTTTTAATCTCCCTTTTAATGTTATTCTTATGTAACTAATTTTAGCCCCTTGGTAAAAAAAGTTGAGTTTCCTCTAGGTAGAAAAATTAAGTATTCAAGTGTCACGGGGAAAAACTAGTACTTAAGTACTCTACTCCAAGGAGTAAAATACGACTTTAGATAGTAGGTGGAGGAAAAAATATTTTTATACGATATTACATGTGGTAATCATAACGAAAAATTACAAAATTGCATGTTACAGGCTGTGATGGGAAACAAAAGAGGATGGTAGAAGCTGTTAAAATTTTCCACAGACTATTTTAGTGAATCTCATTATAGTAATGTAATTAATAATGTTACTAATATTTAATCATGTGTCTTAGATTTGAAAAATTTTAAAATAATTAATGATGCTCTTTTATATACACATATCGAAAATAATTTGTTATTTTGTATAACAACTACAAAATTACGCGTCCATAGGTTACATCGGATTAGTTTGGAAGAAATGTTACATACAAAGCGAGGTAAAAAACGGTAAGTAGTGTTGAGATTTGCTACAGAGAGAGTGTAACTGTACTTTAATCCTCTACAAACACCTGACCGCCCCCGGCACCTTTTGCTTTTATCATTTTAAAGCATTTTGTTAACGCACTTTCAGTTTTTGTAACCGTTATCCACCATTGCACCTATTACTTGAAGCAACGATTATTTGTAACTTAGTCGTAGCTGAAACACTTGTTTGTCGCTGCAGTTATTATTTTAGCTACAATCTATATTGAATTCGCACGAATGTGTCTTGTGACCGGAACTCCTTATACAATTTTCAATTGGCTTTTTATCAGTTGGTCGATAAATCGGTGACGGAGAATGAATAGGAATCAGTTGTTTCCGAAAAAAATTGATGAAAATCAAAATAAAACAGGTTCTATTTCTAATTTAAATTCGAAAAATTCCCATTTAAATGACATCGGGATTATGTTGAGCATTACACATCCGTTAACATACAGCTTGAAATAAATGCAGTTTTGGGTGGTTGTTGATAATCACAATATTGGATTGGTGTTATTTATTTATAAATAAATTTAATATTTTTAGCAATGATATGTGATGGCGTTATTAGATAATATAAACTATCCTTCAGTGTGCGATGCAAACGACCTACATGAAAAGAGCGTAAACAGTAAAAAGTGTCATATATAAATTATGTATAATATTATATTAATATCTATACTAAATTGTTCTATTTCGAGTGTCGTGTACACTGATTATATTTATTTTAATTATTGATTAACTTCTTAGCCAATCAAATAGTTATTTTACATATGTTTGAAATTATTTCAAAGTGTATTAAATATTCGTTGCCCTTCCCATATTATAAGAGTACCCTGTTTAAATTCATTTTGCTTACATTTTTATGTTCATTGTATCCTAAACCAGATTTAGGAAACACTTATAGATATTTAGTGACATTATTTTACAGAGACTCATTGGCCTCCTTAAAATTTAATAATTTACTTTTAACGGTTCAATAATATTTTTTTGGGAAGTCATCTTTATTGCTATAAGATATAAAAAGGTGTGTCCCTAGTTGTTATTTTTATTCCTGGTCCTTTGGGTTACCGGTATACATATTTTTGAAACGTAGAAAAATAAATTTTGTAGTTTACATTTCTTGAAACAAGGACGCACCTTATTGTGCGTATTTTAAGGTAAGTATGGTAAGTAAGGTGAGTATGATTGAAGGGTGAGTGTGATGATTGTGATGTATCAGATGGGGTGTCCCGTTGTTACCAAAAAATTAGAAGTGGATTCATTGTTCAGGATGATTAATTAACAGCCCAGTAATCAATGGCAGCTGGGTCCAGTATCGAACCATCAGAAGCTACTAACTTTTTTCAGGATCGAAAAGTTTCATATAACACATAACTAAACGGTTAAGTAATAATGAGTAAATAATAACCTCCGGACAAAAAGAAATTCAACACGCACTCACAGTATACATCATGAAACTGAAATTTCGTTTGGTCGATGTCTGGATTTTTCACCTACACAAAATATGTGTATTTGAAACCGTAGATCTATTGGAGAACGATATCTACGTGACACTTGCATATTTTGAAATCATCACTTACTTTATTATATATTATAAAATTAATAAAAAAGATGTTATTCATGTGAATTGACAAGTAAAAGATATTTTTTTATTTCACTTCCTGTTATTGAGTTTTCACGTGTTGCGTTCACCGAATAAAACCCATTATAATATCCCTTGATCGTTACGTAAAAATTTGTAGATAGGAAATACTACATTTATTTGCCACAGTAAGGGTTGTTGTTGCTAAAATACTGAATATAGTTCAGAATCTATAAAATATAAAAAAATATAAAAGAAAAATATAAAAGAAAAACAAGTAATTCTTTCTTTACCAGACAGTAGTCGAAATAGAATCGACAATAGATAAGGATATACAAATATATCAACAATCTGCCCAATTTATTGTTTGTCATTTCATTAGGTAACAAATTGAGATGTTAAAAATGACCATGACAAAAATTGGCTGATTGAACATTTATGAGCACAATTTAAAAGAAAGTAAAACTTCCACATTACCAGTATTTAAAAAAAAGCACAATCCAAAGTATCATTAATATATCTATACTTATTTAATACGCTGAACCGATTTTCAAGTTTTTGGAGTCGTTGGATAGGGCTTTGTCTGTAGTTGTTTCCGCAAAAAAATTGACGAGAATTGGGCTGAAAATAAAGGTGCTATCCACCATTGAAATCTCAAAATTTCCCATTTAAATAACATTGGGACTGAATAAAGCATTTTAAACATCTGTTAATACGTGTAAATAGCTGTAAATACGTGTAGTTTTAGTGATTAAAGAGATTCACATTATTGAATTAGTCAGATGCATTGATTTATAGAGCTAAAAGTAACATTTGTATTGTATTGAAATAAATTGCTCGATTTCAAGCGACACGTTTACTATTAAAAAAAAAAAAAAAAATTAATGAGGCTTCAGGAAACATGACAACTCCCTGATTTGTACAATTAACTAGAATTCAAAAAGACTACCCAAAGTAAAAATGAGTTTCACTAATATAGATTATATTACTGAACACTTTTCATTTTTAGAATTAGCATGGACGGTATTTTATCTTGTGTTTAGTCATTGACTATGTACGGTTTAGTCATAATTAAAAAGACAGTAAACGGTTTTAAC
This sequence comes from Neoaliturus tenellus, assembly GCA_030545055.2. NCBI lineage: Eukaryota > Metazoa > Arthropoda > Insecta > Hemiptera > Cicadellidae > Neoaliturus > Neoaliturus tenellus. The sequence goes on from CM061536.1 coordinate 94,354,321, forward strand.
TTTGGGATCTATTGCAGCAATTGATTTTCAGCATTAAACCTCGAACATGCAATATGCAGTAGGTTTAATACGTTCTTTGTTATAAATGTTGACAAAAAGTAGTGGTATTTAGGCTTATAAATAATAGATGCATATTGTTTATCTTATGCCTACAATTTCATCGAGCCCCCTGCAAACTCGATGGTTTTTAACTCTAATGTTGCGAAGTACGAGTAACCTGCAGAAGAAGGCCTTTCCATGACATTAAATATACATCCAGGATCACACTTCTTCCACACGTGAGATTGCTGCTATTTCTCTTTCTGAATTCCCACCGTAATCCTTTTTTGTACCCTGCGGCTTTGTGCTTAATTTTCAGAAGTATAAATATTTTACGAGGAGGATAAGCGAAACACCGCCGACATAAACAAAATCCTCATTAAAACATTTAATTGTGATACGTTCTCCATTAAATGTTTTAATGTGGTAGAGGATTTTTATTTATTTTTTTATGATTATGTTATATTAATTGTTGCCTTGTTGGCATTATGAACCAAATTTTTCATTATTAAAATACTTTAGTTTACTTTATCATAAAACAAATTATGAACAACATCTTTTTTCGTAGGCTCTTTAATGTTCACAAAAGATGGTTGCAGATATGGATAAATAATGAGCAATTGAATCGTGTTTCATGGAACGTTAGTTTCATGGTGTAATTCACATCAAAATGTTAAGTTAAGAAGTAATAGTGAGGTCTTCAAGTTGTACAAGCAATGTATACATAACTAAATAAATACGGCCATCCCATGTTAAAATATTTTTGATTTGCCATGGAAACCCAGAGGGAGTATAAACCAAAGATGCTATAATAACTTCTCTTTATAGCCATGGAGGGCACTCTTTCTTTCTCTAAAATGTCAAAATGAGCATATGTTTTTAACAAAAAATCAAAACAATATTACTATTAAAAATTATTCTAGCCATCTGATTCCATCCAACAAATAATCAGCATAATAAATAAACGGTATCAGTTAACTGACACATACTTTCTCCCAACAATATATAAAAAGGTGTTAAAAGCTCCAAACATTAATGTCTTGATGACTCAGTCGGATAGCTACCAGCTGAGCAGCGCTCGTTTGACCCTACGCGCGTCTGTGACTTTTAACAACGTACTGCGTTTACCGCTAAACGAAAAATTGAATTTTCTCCGCAACCACTTGACGTAGAGCAATAATTTAAAATACTGGATTATTTAGTTTTTTAAGCTTGATTTAATGGTGATAAGTAAAATTTATTTCGAGACAACAGCTATTTTGAAAATTCAAAAAATTGATTTTTGAAACACTTTTTACTCCATAACTTTTGAACGCGCATTTTCCCGGAGATGCGGGTGGTGTCATTTTATTCACCATTTTAAGCTTAATAAACCACAAAATTTTAATCAAAATCGTTAGAGCCGTTTTTGAGAAATTTTGATTTTTGACGATTTTTGAGGGTTTTTTGGGGTAAACTACCCTTAAAAATAAAAAATTCAAAAAAATGAAAAAAACGCCTGGAATTATCGTGGGTTTGGACCTACCTACCAAATTTCATCAAAATCGGACCATTGGGGCATTCTCTAGCTCTGTTTACATCCTGACACACACACACACACACACACACACACACACACACACACACAGACATCACTCCGAAAACCACTTTTTTGGACTCAGGGGGAACCAAAATGGATAAATCCACCAACAACTCAAATTCGAAAATTTTGACGAAAACAATACTTTCTCCATATACTATGGTATAGGGGGAGAAAGTAAAAACATACTTTACATCTTGATGGTGCTTAATATTTCGTGGGCGGTGATCCCACTTCCCCATAGGGACGTTTCTACTTATTTGGTTCTGAATACATTGGTACAAGTTACGGAAATGATCCTCAGAACAGTGAGATCTATTTAAAAAGAAGCATATTTTTCCATTAGTTGTCAAATAACCGGGATATTTTAGTTTAAATACTCCAATTTAAAAATTTAAGATATATATATATATATATATATAAATAAATATATATATATATATATATATATATATATATATATATATATATATTTTAACGCCCATTCCTCGTCATGGGCCAATTGTCCTGTGCGGTGATCTAAAGACAGCCAGGTACCTTCACGACGTTACGTCACATTTGTCACATTTGTTAGCTAGAGGTGTGCGCTCATTTTCGTGCGTGTTATGTTGTCGTCCGTTATTTAACCAGGAGCCTTTGCATTGGTTTGGGAGGCCAGAGCGCTACTACTAAACTTCTGCTCCCGTAAATCACGATATGAAACTTAACCATCAAGAGACATCATGTTGTGATGCGGTCATTCCTTCATTATTATTGTATTATGAATTTTTAATTAGAAACTTATATTATTACATAGAATGCAGCTACTTATTTAGCCAAAATAGAAAATACCCAATTAAGTATAGGTTTAGGAAATCAGATGTCACCTAGAAATATAATATCTGATTCTTGCGAACGAAAATAAAAAGTGTGAACTATATTCTTGTCAGAATATTGGATAGGTAGAGTACATCTTCAACTTTACAAACTTATAATGAACTACTTGGAAATAATTTTTTAAAGAAGCATTGTTGGAGTGAAGGTGGAAAAGTATTATTGAGATTTACTTTAAAATATCCAACATTTTGTACACATATATTCGGGACTCTCTTACTCTACATCATGGATAAAAATTTGTATGCATACGGTGGAAAACATTGCCTCACGTGGTTATTTAAATGTGAATCCCAAACTCCACACTAGAATTGACTTACTTTTCCTAAAATATTTCTGAAATAAATCCACTGTATGTAAATTTAACTTCTTAAAGTTATTTGAATGAACTAATTAGGTAAATTAAACAACGCTGACTATGCAGGAATAATTTAGTTTTGAAGATACCAAGGTAATGTAACCTTAAAAATGTTAACCTTAAATGTTACATTAAAATCAAAACATAGTTTACAGGTAGGGTGATAGTTAACATCTAAAAGAAGTACCTAGGTAATTAGGGATATGTGTTAAGTAATGCTACTTTTAGGATACTAACCTTTAAAAAATCTGATTAAGATGTATTTTGTTGAAACATAATCACAAAACAAAAGATTAAAGGCATGTTGTAGGTTTAATATTGGGGTGATAATAAGTACTAGGTAACTATTTATTTTTAAGATTGATATTATTATAAGTTTGCATATATACAAGAAGAATGTGATAATCCGCAGAGACACGTGAAGTTAATAATGTATCAACGTGTAAGAAAAGATTAAAAATAGGCATTTCATTTAGAGTTTCAAGATTGAAATAAAAAATTTTATAAGGTGTAAGATGCCAAATTGTTATTTATTTATATTTAATTAAATATTCAAGCATAAGAGTCACGATGCATCATGTTCATACGTTATACTTATTTAATATACATTGGGCTACAGTAAGGAACGTACTATAAAACGGATTTACTCGTCACTTAATACAATTACATCTTCATGTGAGGCAACGACATCAGAGTGAATTATTAATGTTATGAAAACTGATTAAATACTATGCAATCTCAAAAATTAGTGGTTTAAAAAAAACCTACAAATTTTTAAGTAATGCAACCTTTTAATATACGTATTTCTATAAGGGTTTCGTCTGTAACTCCCCTTTTTCTCTCGACCTGCTAAACCGATATTAAGATCGTGGTGTCATTTTAAAGCTTATGATGTAACGCGTAGGTGAATGATGATTAAAATGTGATTTCGTTTTAGGCCTCGCCCCCACTGGCCATTGATTTATTTCTAAAAGGTGCTTTAAAATGTTAACCAACGTTTATTACAAGATCTTTGATGTGAATTGTAATTTAACAGCTGATTACCTTCAGATGAATTTAAAACCAGATAGTGAACAAAAATACTGCCGTCGCAGCAGACTTGCGTACTCAGCGAATTTCCGACAGGATTAAATTTTTTTAACTTCCGCCATAAATACCATGGAAACGAGGATGTAGGTTTGCTGCCTTGGGGGTATTGCAAGTAGATAATGGAAAACCTATTCCCAGTGCATGTAACTAAATTGCATCAAATTCTGATATTTTTTCACATTTCCCATAAACCCAATAGGGGTCTTGGGGTTGAGTAGGTAGGTTTGCCGCCATATGGGTCCTGTAAGCAAATATAAGTTAAACCGGTATTTTTGGCTTCTGGGAACCTCAAAATGAAAAAGTAACATGGTTCCGGGCTTAGGTCTTACCATGTATACTACCGTAATAGCGTATTCCCTATAGGGAAATTCGCTAATAGATCTCTGTCACTTCATAATCAACAATCAGGTACTGTAAGTGAGTTTCTCTCATACAGAATCATAAAATGTACAATTTGCGCACGGGACCCCTAATAATAGTTAAAGATTTAAGAATAACCCCGGTCGGTGAGTTAAATTAGAGAGTAAACCAGTATACGTTGTGAAAAAATTGAAAACCAATTTTCTCACTGATACGATAAAACGTTTGGCATTTTAAAATAATTTATCAACTGATAATTTATCTCACTAGGTTGATAGGTGTTGGCTGGCCACCTGTGCGATGTCTAATAAAACCCCTGAGTTGGGCCAGACTTAAGAGGGTTTGGAGCCATAAGCTAGTGAAATATTACTCAGCCCGCGCCTCTAAATCGCAACTTGCATGTTTCATCTCAATTAGTTTATTCTACAAACTTTAAATGAAATAGAAAACCTAAATAGCTCATGCCTCAAAAGTAAAAAGTTTAGGGTAATTTTTTGTATATAGGCTTAAATATTCTGCGGCAATTTTACTAATCCTATACTATAATACGAGGAATGTCTGAAGGGATGTGTGTTCCACGATCTCGAAATCTAGCTGTTAGATTTTGCTTAAACTTAGCATTAAAGAGTGTTTCGGCCCAAAAATAAGTTTAGAAACAGTCTCAATCCCAGGAAAAATCAAATTTGATCTAAATTTAAGTTTAAAAATTGTAATTTTTAACATTGGTCTTATGGGTTGCTATTTTGGTAACGAAATAACAACTAAATGTAAACAAAAATAAAGAAACATTAATGTTAAGCAGACCTTTTGAAACAGCTGTTAACTGTGAAGATATATAGTTGGTTGTTGGTGAAAATATTAAAATTGAATCAAAACCAACGAGCAAGGCTCGGTTAACCTGGTACTTATGTACTAATATTATGTACCCTTATTACCGGGACTAAAGCTCTGTAGGGGATTTTCGGAATTTTAAATTGATAACTCTTTTCTCGTCCTTTTTTCATATTTTGTAGATGGATATTTTTATGGGTAGTGTATTTTTTGGGTATCACTCACCTATTTTGACTGTCGTAAGTTCGGGACTTGTCAGGATTTAAAACACACAAAAACACAACACACAATACACAATACCCAAATATATACATTACCCATTGAAGACACCTCGCCATAAAACATGTAATTTAGAAATGGATATTTTACAAGAGATATTGTACTGTGAACCTAAAAGTTTTTAAGAGAAAGCTGTCTAAGTTCATCAAATTTTGTTGTGAAGATATTATTTTTAAGAGTATTCCCCAGAATCCAAAATCAACGTTTGTTCATTTTCATATATAAATGTTTCTTTATAAATGCGTAAATGCATATAAATTGTATGTGGTAATAATAACTTTTGAAGGGGACCCCCAATTTTTATGAAATGGGAACGGGGTTTTATGAAATTTCAAAGGGGTGAAAAATGGGGTTTTGGCATTTTTGGACCTAAATTTTTGAAATTCTACAATTTTAACTAAAACCATTTAAAAAAAGCTTAAAAAACAACCATTTAGTATTTTGCATTTTTTACTTGGCTCAACAGGCTACGGAGAAAATCCAAAAAAGTTTTTCAATGTTTTTCTTATGGGAAATCAACAAAACCCTCTGTCTCACATATTTATTGACATAACGACGTAACTTGGTAAAATTTGATATGCACATTCACAAGGTAGAGTTTAACTGATATTTGGTTACAAAACCCACATGGCGGTAAACCTACATACTCATCCCCATACCCCATAGGGTTTACGGGGATACAATTTGATATTTACCTTACCGTACCTTACCATTACATTTCCTAACAACTAACATAAAAGAAATCCCATGCCAGCAAACCTATAAACTCATTTCTATAGTGTTTATGGAGAAAATACGAAATATCAAATCCCTTTAGAAATTCGCTGAGTACGCAGGTCTGCAGCGATGGGAAATTTTCACTACACAGCTCTAAGAGTAAACTTACTAGAAAGTTTTACTATCGCAATCAATTTAATAATAAAGTTTTTGGGTAAGTAATTAATTTAATTTAGGACACTTAAATGTGTAAGAAAACTAAAAATCGTATAGGTATAGCACTGTAAAAGTGTTTACTTCTTAACATACAAGATTGTTTGTTACTTGTTTTAAAGACATTTAATGATATATTTTATCATGGGAGCAATAAAAGTATTAGTAATCATATTTCATTAATACCACAAAAAAATTAAAACTTCTTTCTATGTAGTTAATATGTGTAATTTGATAGATGTGTTACTTTTTATTTGTTTATTTTTAATAGCTTGGAACTAGGATCAGTCTTATGTTGCCGTTCATTCCCATACGCGCAGAACAAGCGTACTCCTAGTTATTTTCATACTTGATTAGACTGTGATATAAAACATAATGCTTAGAGGCAAAAATATACATGGCCTCTGACATTTTTCATTTCTTGAGGAGATACTGAACTTTAGAGAACCTACAAAAATTATGTGCTAGTTCATTCTAAGTTAATTTAGAGCCTGTCTACAAGCTCAATAGTTTCAGCGAATTTCCAAGTTTTTGTTTCCTTGAGGCACACAAGTTACTAGTCTCTTTGTCTCAACTATCGTTTTGTTTGTGAATCAGCGTATGTGACAGAAGTTCCCATTATAATTTAGGCAAAAAAGAGACTAAAGATCCTACTATTAGGACGTAAATAAAGAAAAATATTTTAGGGATTTCAATTATTTGCTAAAACACTAGAAGGCACTCTCAAACTTAGAGAAGGCCGGAATTTTACGCTACTGTCATTAACACTAACGGTGGTAGATTCGACGGTTGGTTTTCTAGTGTATAAAAATTTGTAGAACTTCCCTAAAAATAACATTTAAACACATCTTAGGTTCTTGAAAATAAACGGTATCAGATAACTGACATATACTTTCTCCCAACAATATAAAAAAGGCGTTAAAAGCTTCAAACATTAATGTCTTGATGACTCTGTCGGATAGCTAACAGCCGAGTAGCGCGAGTTTGACCCTACGAGCGTCTGTAACTTTTAACAACGTACTGAGTTTACCGCTAAACGAAAAATTTAATTTACTCCATAACCACTCGACGTAGAGCAATAATTCAAAATACTGGATTATTTAATTTTTTGAGCTTGATTTAATGGTGAAAAGTAAAATTTATTTTAAAATAACAGATATTTCGAAAATCCAAAAAAATTATTTTTTAAACACTTTTTACTGTGTAACTTTCTTGGAGGTGCGGGTGGTGCCATTTTATTTAACATTTTAATCTTAATAAACCACAAAATTTCAATCAAAATCGTTAGAGCCGTTTTTGAGAAATTTAGATTTTTCATGGTTTTTAGGGTTTTTGGGAGTAAAATACCCTTAAAAATCCAAAATTAAAAAAATAAAATAAAAAACGCCTGGAATTATCGTGAGTTTGGACCTACATACCAAATTTCACCAAAATCGGACCATTGGGGCATTCTCTAGCTCTGTTTACATCAAGACACACACACAGACAGACATCACTCTGAAAACCACTTTTTTGGACTCAGGGGGCACCAAAACAGATATATCCACGAACAACTCAAATTAGAAAATTTTGACGACAACAATACCTACTGTCTCCATATACTATGGTATAGAGGGAGAAAGTAAAAATAATGCAAACAGTCCTTTTGGAAACTCCATTTATTATTTAATAGTCCAGTATAAAAATTTTAGCCAAAGAAAAGTATAAATTATTTTAGAAAAAATTAATGCTGTTTAAATTTACACCTCAATTGCTAATAAACTATAGAATTCCTATACGAACTTTGATTCTACTGCCACATAAAATTAAATATCATAAAAATAACAATTTTCTGTTTGATGCTTGTTTGAGAATTATATTTTTATTATGAATTTTGTAACTACAGTAGATCCAATTTTATAATTAATAAAAAGTTTTAAAGACCTTTTTAACAAAAACGCTTCAATTTGAACACTACTTCCACACTGCAATATGCCTCAGAATATAAATCTCGTGCAAAATAACCATTTATCTTCCTCGTGTTGAAATCAGAATAAAGATTCTGTCTGGTCCAAACAAAGATTTCCTCTTTATATTCACAACATCTCAACTGTGTTAAAATATAGTATTATCACTAGATACATGCAAATAAAGATTTTTTAAATTGAGTTTGCTGTTGAATTGAATGAAAAAGCATAAAAACCTCCACCCTTCCTCCTTCAAAGTAAATTTTGATAACTCCCATACATGGTTAGGAATCTTGTCCTTAAGTGTGAAAATTACCTAATTGGATTTATTAATTAATGTTCATTTTTCGTTTCAATTAAATTTGTAATACCTCTGCGACAAGTACGGAATGATTTTAAAACAAAGTAAGTTGGCGGCCAAGCATAAGGGTTAAAATAATATAAAAATCACAAAGTCAGCTTGTTCAATAAATTCTAACTATTGAATTTAGTATAAAAAAAATTTATTCCTACTTTTATGAGGTAAAAAAATAGTTTTCCAGGGAAAGCAAGTTGAAACAACGACTAAAATTCATTTAACCACAAAAGTTAAAATTAATGGGTTGATCTAAGGAGGCTTTTGGTGTATATGCATACAGTATTTTCCACCTTAAACTTTATATATATTTGGTTGATAAATAATAAATACCGATACAAGTTTTATAACATGAACAAATAAAAAATGTCATATCGGCACTTTCTGCTTGAATTACTCTAAATAAATCCAGCAAGTGATACCACCAAAGATAAACACATTTAGCTGTACAAACATATCGGCCCCTTTAGGAACCCAGACTGCCAATTCCACACGTGCTGATATTTTAATATCCACTTCCAATTCTAAGCCAGTCCATCAACCATATGTGTAAATAAATTGTGGACGCTATGTTTATATTTTGTTATAGAGTTACTTTCTATTTTATTAAAATTATACTAGTGGCGTATAGGGGCAAAGGCCCCTAAAAATCAAAATGGTTGTCTCCAAAAGTAAATTTCAATTTATAACCTCCTTGCAGTATTACTGTATTTTCGTCAAGGTGTAGTGTGATTTTACACGTTTGGATTTTCTTCCTAATCTTGATGAAACTTTTTGATCGGCATCAAATCAGTAATTTACCAATAATTTTCTCTTTATTAAAATACAATAGTATAGTTTGTGGAAAAGAAGAAAAATATTGCACTATTATAATAACGAACGTGGTAAAATTAGTTTTAAACTTAAACATGTTCATGATGAGTTTGTAACTCAAATAAATCAAATAGTTCAATACAACATAAGTCCTTTAATACAGTACACTCCTTTATCCTGGAACCCTGGACCAATGTGCCCCCCTTCCACAAAACTTGTCGTGACCCCATGCCTCCCCGTGCTCCCGTTCACCTCTCCTGACCCGTGTTTCCTGTACCCCCTGTGCCCCCAGGGCCCGAGCACCCCCATGCCCCCGTACTCCCTTGCCCCCTCATGCCCTTGTGCCCCCATTTCCCGTGCCCACATGCCTGCAGTTTTTCCCCGTAGCCCCCGTACCCTCTATGTTAGTCATTCTTCCCAAATGCCCATACATGCCCAATCAACTTCTGTGACACCGACTTCTCAAGTAGGCCCTCCTCCTTGTGCTCCCATTCCCATGCCCCCATACCCCCTTGCCACATGCCCACCCTTCCTCCCCGTGCACCTTATATCCCCATGCCCCCCTAATCCCATTGCAACCATGCCCCCGCACCCACGGTACTCCCCTGCCCACATGCTTGCAGTTCTTCTCAGTGGTCCCCATGCCCACTATGTTCCCCAAGTCTCCCCAGTGAACCCATGTCCATCTGCCCCCCCCCCCCCCGTGCCTCGTGCCACCGACGCCCCTAGTGTCCATTGTGCCTTCCCACTAGAGCTATAACTAAGGTGTCATATTAAAGAACAATAACGGTGATACATTTCCTTTGTTACTCTTTGGTAATCTCACTTTGGTAGTTTCATCAAAACTAATGTAAAACTTCAGTTAAAATTTAGAGAAAAAACACGATTTTAGACAGTTATAGCTGAAAATAAAAATGTTATTTAAAAATTCTAAAACCAGACTGGCGATATCCGTCTTTTTACTTCTAGAAAAAGTTAAGACCCAATCTCTATCTTAATTAGTTAGTTAAAAAAAAAAAAAAAAAAAACATTATTCCCGTAAACCTCTGCATCTATAAAACTTGCCATTAGAGAAAAAGAGATGATTTTAGACAGTTATAAACAAAATTACAAATTTTATTAAAAAATTATAAAACCAGAGAAAACGAGATAAGTCTTTCTACTTTTATAAAAAGGTAAGAGTCAATCTCTATCATAATTAGTTAATTTATAAACACGATTCCCCTAAACCTATGCAGCCATCAAACTCGCATAGCGCTACGGTCGCGAGGCGGCAATCGGTAATGTCGTTCGGGCTCAAGTACACCGGAGCCTTAACATAACATAAATTATTGAGACCTATTGTAAAATAAGGCAATGCATCTTACAACCTTAATGTTAAACAACGTAGAAGCAACAATTGTGTTAGGGACGCCATTTAATAAATTTTACATCCGAAGCTAAGGTAAAAACAGTAAGTGGTGTTGAGATTTGATACAATGAAAGTGTAACCTCCTTTAATCCTCTACAAACACCTGACCACCCCAGGCACCTACCTTTTGTTCTTCTCGTTCTAAAGCTTTTTGTTATCCCAATTTGCGACTGTTATTTCTCATTGGAACTGATATTCGCACCCGACACGAGTTTAAGTCAATTGGAGCTTCGGTTGCAAACAGTTATTTTTGTCTCTAATAGCGATACTTCCTGGTCCCAAACATATTTTTCGTTTTATAGCATAAAAATATACTCAATTTTGTTATATAGTTGCTATATTTGGATTTGATACTTGAAGTTACTTCATATATTTCGATACGTTTTTGAAATGACCCCAACATACTTTCTTATTTAAGGAGAAGTTAGGACTACATGTTTCCCTTAGGTTCTTTAGAATGCTTCTTTAGAATTAGGTAGATGTTTATTTCATGAAGAATTTACACAACTGCAAATAGCAGAGTATTTCACTTTAGATGTCCGTCACTACTGCATCAGTTTAAGTTTTTTTTTTGCATTTTACGTTCGATGTATTTTAAGTACTTGAAAAAGAGGAGAACTGTGTCAAAATTTAATTGCATGTACACACTTTGTCACCACTATACCTCTCCATCAAGCTTTTGTAAAAATTTACTATCATGCTTGTACAAACGAAAGAAATGAATTTGAATGTTCCGTACTCAAATGTAACCTCTGTTGTTTATGAAATTAACCCCACCTAAATAAGTAGCTTTTCCATATGGTAAATTAAAGTATTTATTCAATTCAATTAGTTTTTTCCCATTGATTCCATTGGTACCAACTACGAAGTGGTTGAACGGTTGACACTTCACTCCCATTTTCAACTATTTACGACTATTTTACCTACGTCATATGACATTTTTGCTTTTTAACAAACATTGAATGCATAAACTAAGGTCACTTTTTAGTATTATTCAAAAGTTGAATCCAATAAAAATTAATATAGTGTAATATTTTAATTCATTTATATTTTATAACAGTAGGTTTCATTTTTCTCCATTATAGCATTAGCATTAGGACATTAATAATAAGTAGTTAAAAAAAAATTATGTTATTCTCAGTAAAAACAATGATATTCCACCGGTAAAATATATTTGTTACAAACATTAGAATTTATTGCCATATATCTATAATATGTTTAAGCTTAAAAATTTAAAACTAATAGAACTGAATGTTTGTATATACAGAATTGATAGTTATTTAAAAATAAAACTACTCAAGAAATAATAACTCTAACAATTGGCAATAAGAAGAAAATGAAGTTAACTCTTGCTCCGGAAGGCGATAAAGAGCAGCTTAAATGTTCCAAACTCATGATAAATTGCTGGGAAAAAAGTTATTTATGAGGTAATTTTGGAGGCAAGGTGAGAGAAAGTTAGATTGAGGTTTGCTTTGGAAATATCAAACAAGTTGATTGAACTATGTGAGGATCGCCTCACTACAAGTCATGAAAAAAATTAAAGCATTTGGTGAACTATATTGGCTCGAGATCAATAAATGCGAGTCTTATCCTAAATACACAATACTTACTAATTTAACCAATGAACCTCGATTAATATGAAATATTGTATAAAGATTTTTTGTTGGATATTTTTAGGAACAAATATTCCTTTCGCCTTTCTTCAAAGTTGATAAACAGAATTTAAAAAAATTTCCTCAACCGTTATTAATTTTCTAGTAATTAATTGTATGTGCGTGAGTTGTGGCATCTTTGCCACTGTAAAATAATCTAGCTCTGCAAAACGTGTCTTTGTAGAGGTGTAGTTTAATGACAAAAAATACTCATGTACTTTTCGTCTTTAAACTACACTTGGCTGACAATTTCTTCGATCGCCTATGGCTTTCCGAGGTGATTCTAATTGCTTCTTGTGAGTTTATATTTGCTGTCCATTATTTCCTCATGATGTCAATGTTATACCAACCATGTTATTTAAAATCTCGACCTGAAAAAAACCAGTTCTTCAATAGTTTTAAGAAACTATCTAAAATATAGAATTCAATAGGTTTTGATAGTAAAAAAGTTATCTTGACTCTAACAAGCAAGTAGCTTGACCTACGAGAAATCAAAAGGACTGTATTTGCATGATACCTTTCATTAAGATTTATGTTAAGCATTGATTAATTAGTAGAAATATCAAATAAAAAAATCATTTAAGAGTTCATTAAATGAGTAAATAAAGAAAACTGTTAACGATGTTGAAAACGTTCCAGAGATGAAATTAGCTATTAGTAATTAGATATGTGCTCGTCGACCGTTACTAATTCGGTTTCGTAGTTGAGTGAATATGAACCCTAATAAAAGTTTAGATTACCTACCTCTTTAATCATTTTGTCATTTCAAATAGCTAATTATCTTAGTCGTTTATAAGTCTGTTTTTAAGTTTATTTATCGCAGTTAATTTTTTAAACATTTATAAAACCAGTCAAGGGGAACTATATTTCATTGTTAATAGGAAAAAATTTGTATATTCTAAGTAACTCAAATTTTCATTGGGTCTACAGTTTTTATTTTAACTACTAATATACGGGGTGCTCTGACAAAAGGTTCCAATAATTCGGGAGGCTTTTCTGTACATTAAAAAAAGTAAAAATTCATGTTAACATATGTCCTAACATGCTTCGTTAAGCGGCTAGCCGCTCTTTTGTTTTTTACGCTCGATAATTTTATTTTCGTACCGGATGGTTGTATTTAGTTCATACTTGGCATGAATCTTTATCTCATCATTGGTCATATTCAGAAGGAAATTATTGATTTCCGTTGAGTATTTTTTTAAATGTCGACAATTTTAAATTTCTTAAATGAAATTTCTTAAAAACGGCATATTTTATCAAAATTTTACAAAACATCAACAAATTGCAAAATAAAATTATCTTAACAATGATACCAAATTTGTAAAGATCTGACAACAAATAACAGAGTTATGTGATTTACAGAAAAACATAAATTTTACATAAAATAATGGAAAATTAATCAATTTTTATACAAAATCGCAATAACTCCGTTATTTTTTTTAGATCCTTATAAACTTAGCATCATTGGTTATAACTTAATTTGGCAACTTCTTTGACTCCTGTAAAATGTTGATAAAATTTCCCTTTTTACGAATTTGAGTTTAAAAATTTAAAAAGGACGCCATTTTAAAAAGACAGATCGGAAAATTTTTCTGAAAATGAACATTGACGTGATGAAGATACGTGCCAAATTTGAATTTATAATATAACCATCAGTTACGAAATTAAAATTTTTAAGTATAAAATACAAAATGGCGGCTAGCGGCTTACAAACCATTCCATTACCTATATTCACTTAACTTTTATTATTTTAATATTTAGAATAACCTCCTGAATTATTGGAACGTTTTCCAAACCCCCTGTATACTGGATATGCCTATATAATTAGACTGGTAATTGTGTAAGTTGTGCGTAAATAAAGTATTTATCTCGAATACTATATAACTCAATGAGAGGGGGTGGGATGGTATCCATTGCATTCTTATTGTTTAACTTCCTTGTGTCTTCACTGTAACAAAAATCTACTGTAAAAGGGATGATCCCCTGACATTTTTCACTGCTGCCTCGAGAGTAAAAAAAACCTCCGTCTCAATATTGTTGGGCTGTTGATAACCTATTTGCCAATTTATCTATTCATCATATAGATAAGCTGATTTATAAATCACACAATCATTTCGAAATGTAATATTAACAGTGCTAAAATGCATATTGATATGCGTAAGAAACATTACACTGATATTTTTTAGTAAGATTAGTCCTTTATAAGAATAAAAGGGATTCCAAGAAAAATTGAGGTTAGTGGAACAAACACTGGTGTACACGAAAAATGCAACCCCTTGATCAGTGTACCACATAAGTGCTTAATACAAAAAGTTGGAAACATTGGAATTGGTTGCCTTCAAGCTATGAGTAATGTCTTTTCCATTGTACTCTCATTTCAAGTACTCACAAATTAAACATAGTGAGTAAAATCTGGAACAAGCTTTTGAGCGTCCAAGAAACTGAACCATATACCAATTTTTAGTGAATAGTCTAGTCAAATTATAGTTGAACACGGAAGTAATTGCAAACCAATATATTTTGACCGTTTATTATGTAAAATAATCTGAGAAAAACGAATTTCTTTTCATTTTTATGTATGCAGATATGAAAATTTTAATGAAAGGTGTTTTCGGTATCTGGGGACCCTGTAGTAAAAAGTTAACACGGTTTAAGACTTACATGTAACCTTTGGCACCACCGTGATAATATGGTTTTCCCAACAAAAGAAATTCACTCTAAAGCCCACAATCACTATAGCTTTGAAGAGTTAAATCACCCTTATTTAATATAACAACCAATTCATATTATATGTCAAAATGGGCAAAATTTTATTTTCTAAAGTTTACTGATTGACAAATATTCAAAAGATATTCAGTAAAAACTTATAATACTACATCCACCATTTTTAAAAATTGGTCATAGCAGGCGAGCGCAACATCGGAGAGTGATTGACTTTTCACCATCGTTTTTCTCAGGTAATTTTACACATGAATCGGTCAAAATATATTAGTTTGCTATTACTTCCGGGTTCAGCTATTTTTTTAGATAATTTTACTAGGCTAGAAGAAATCTGGTTTTCTGTTCCGCCTCAAAGTAATTAGTAAAAGAACTCGAATTTTTCTCTTACACGACTGTTACTGTCAACATAAAACTAAAGTTAAGTAATAATAATATTTGGTTGTTGAATTAATGTTAGTTCATATGAAAATAAATGTGTCATGGAATAATATACCCATTCTAACCAAATCTGATATCAACTAGGGAATATTATCATATGTTGTCAACATTGCTAGTTTGCCTAAAAAAAAGCAATGACGGACGTTTGCTGACAATGCAAACAATTTCGAACAACTTGAGTTTTTTTTACTTACCACGTGTTCAAAAGTCTCAGCGGTAAAATATTCCTTTTTCAAGTTACCAGAGAAATTAAGAGAGTACATTTTACCCACACCTTTTGGTTGTTTACCATTGCCATTTCGCTCTTTCAGTGGACGGTTCTTGAAGAAGTTTTGGAAATTTTTCACATAAGTTCAGGCTGATGTGTGAATAAAAAAATCTTTCTAGAGAAAAATAGCGCAAAATTGACCTTGAAATGATGACCGAGTTGAAAGTGGCAGTTGATTAATCGGAGCATAAACATTTTACTTCATTGTAATAACTTTGGCATATACATATTTTTTTTTTTAATTGGGGTTTTTTATTTCGGCAATATTTAATAAAAAGTTGGATCGCCTTGCATTTTTGAGTGATTCATCCTTTCAGTGTCAGATTTGGCGCATTGTTCTATACTTTGAGACCTTTTGCAAGAATTGATATTCTTGCAAATATCAACTTATGATTATATTTAAGATTTTCAAGTGAAGTATGAAATGAAAAATGTTAACCTTACACTAAGTTTATGTAAAGATTGTATTATGAACACGTTGATGTCTCTGATGTATCAGCGAAGCTTGTGTTATAGATAGGCCTACATCACGAGTAGATTTAGGAATGAATACAATCATTGCATACACTACATTAGCCAGGACACATATTGAGCTGTGTGTCACAGTCCGGGCAGCGCTCTACAGCACTGGGAAGCATCAGCAAAAATTCTCACCTCGGATATTGGGAAGCAGTGTAAACTGTTGTGTGTGCAATGAGCATAGTGTCAGAATATTTGGATTTATTTTTTAAGATCTGAGTAAGATTCCGATGCTGAAAAGTATTTATTAATACTACTTCATCCCTTAATGGCAAACAAAAGCAGAGAAACAGTGACAGAGAAACACGCGCCATTTCAATGAATTTTTCCTCTTGATCTATTGCAAAACACTAGCATACTGGCGTAGGCGACCAATGGAACACAGTTTCTGTGCCTCGGCCACAAGTGTGGAGCAGTCTACGTGCGAGATTGCGCTGCCCTGCTCTGCCTTGCCCCACAATTTTCGTGCACGCTTGGGATTACGTAAATTACCAAAACTACCCTGCCCAGTGCTGTGCTGCTCTAAATGCGTCTTAATATGCGGGGTACCTTTATCTACGAACTTAAATTCGGTAAAGCATTAAAAAAAGTATTAAACATATCGGCCATATTATAGTGGTAAGACTTACCACTTTACTTGACAACTTCGTTTACTGTACCCAATGTCAACTTTGCAACTAGTATAAACCACTTTGTAAGTTAACGTGGGGTGTGCTACCCGTTTTTACTTTATCAACCAACACTCACCTTTAAAACCTCGACGATTTCCGGCGAAAACTGCATGAACCCGCTGGCGGCCATTCTCCGATAAATTCGATCAACGAATATCCCAGCTCGGATGGCCTGCGCGACGGACCGGAACTTGGGCTTCTCCTCCTTCCGGCACCGCGTGGGCGCCAGCTGTCGCGTGAACGTGGAGGTGAGCCACTCGCGGACCTCCGCGGGGACGGCGTCCGGCTGCACCTCCGAGAGCTCGTCATCCTCGTCCGCCAGCCGCCTGGAAACCGAAGGAGGCATTAGAGGGGAGGGCATGCGGCGCGAGGAAACAGTGGAGTGGAAACCGCTAAGATTGTAAAATGTAACTGAGATTTTCTGTGATATGTTTGGTTTCAGGGTCCAAGCACATTTTATTTTTAAATTAATTTTGTTTCCTTGGTAACAAATATTTACAGTTGAGAAAGAAAAACAACTCGAGAGGTTCAAAACCGTTGTTATGGTTATGTGATGGTGTTATTTTTACATATCTAGAAATAAACGAATTAATTAAGTGTAAAATAAAAAAATAATGTGATGATTAAGTTTTTTCAAACACAGAAAATCACAGGGTTTAAGGATATCTCATTTTCATCAAGTCTGAACATTCGTAAAATAAAACACAGATATAGGATTCCTTTCCATTCACATATAAAAGCATATGAAAATATAAAAAAATTGTAAAATCCGAAAATGATAGACGTACTTATATTACGCACTCTAACGATTTGGGTTCTGGCCTTAGTTGATGGCGTCGCGGGGTAGCTTCGTCAAGTTTTGTGTGTGGCAAGGAGACAGACCGGACTTCTCTTCATCTTTAGGAATAGAAATACAAAATACAGTAATAATACAAAAATATTTTTCTTAGTATTTTTTGTGTGCCATGTTCGGCAGTAATTTTTTTGTGTGCGAACGCCATACTAGGATAACCATAATATTTTACTTTGGACTTTGAAAGGTTTCTAATCTTATATTATAAAAATTTAATTTTAGATACAGATATACATTTCCAGTGCCAGTCTCGTATTAAATTCGTTTTTTTTTTAATTTAATTAATATTTTTTGCTCATATCTATGCCAGAGGCATTTTGTTAAGGAGATTTTGACTTGATACACATAAACGCTTTTTGGGAAAGCGGTCCAAACCCATCAAATTTTGTTGGCCACCCTAGGAATCGAACCTCTTGAACCGAAGTTCAAAACGCTAACCGTTAGGCTAGCCGGATGTCCAAAATTAGTTTCTTTATTGATAAAAGAACAAAAATGCTACACTTCTTTTTTACGATCAAAGGGTTTATGTAATTGGAATAATTGAGGAAGTTTGCATTCAAATATTCCGGGCTTATTTATTAGTGAATCAATATTTATTCATCTTGAGTATCTTAAGAGGTGAGTTAGTTGGTTTGGCCTCGTTAGTTTAGGAGAACACTTCAATAATCATTAGTATCAACACCAATTTGTTATGTATATGAATCTTCTGTCTTGTTAAATTGATTACGTTACCTTCCAGAAGATTTTTTAGCCATGAAAATTAGCAGGGCTAATATTTAAACTGTGCTCTGTGTCATAGTACAAGTGTGCCATAGTTCACCATGTATGTAGTAAACTTGTCGAAATTGTTATAAATTTTATCTAATCGTACATGTATAATATAGTATAGGAAACCCCAAAAAACCATGATTAATTCGTTGAGCAAGTTAAGAGTTAGAAATAAGTTACGGTACGTTTTTTCGCAAGAGTAAAACCAGTAAGTTTGACGAGCACAAAATTTTACATATCATTAAAATAGGCATACTAGAAATATTTCGATTCGAAAGTATAGGGAGTGGCAGAAATACTTGATGATTTAGTGACGCCACAGCGTAGAAGCCTTGGGTCTTGGGTTGTGGTTAGGGCTCGTTCTCAAGACCTCTCAACCCCACTTTAGTTGCCATGGAACAGTAGTCCAGTGAGCAACAAGCGTTCGTAAATTCAGCAAAATTTTAAAAGTGGTGTTTCTGTGGTTACCATGCAACGACATTCGCAGAAATTTTAATGTGCGTCAGTGAGGATAAATTTAATACTAGGTACAATAATACTGTCATGGGTTAACAACTTCAGAAGTGTAAACTCTGAAACAAAATCCCAAAGGACGCCCAAGGTCAGCCAGGACTCCAGACAAAGTCGAGCGAGCGAGGTGAGTTTGGTGCTAACCATTGTCCAGTTTACTCACTCATTAAGTCTTATCCATTCTGAGAATATTTAACAGTCACCATTGTTTTGAAACTTAGGTTTTTGATCATTTGCAATTGAGAAGGAGTTGAAGTAATAACCATAGTCTTAATTGCATGTTAGTGTCCAATCTGACATTTCCAGAGCAGCAGCTTCCTTTGCACTGTACAGTGCGGGCGTGAGATACATCACATGTTTGACGTTGTCTAGAGTTCGCGATGAACGGCTTTTTGACTTTTTTCAGAGTTGAAAAGGTTATTCTGAAGTTGTTTACCCATAAAAGTATTGTATTTCGGGAAGGAACTAGTCCTCCATCCAGACTGTCGCCTCCAGAAGCGGCTTCTGGACTGTGGGTCCACGAAAACCGTCAGGTGTTTATACTGCTTCCAAAATTAAACTGAAAGTACAAAATTTTTCTACTTTTAAATTTGATTTACAATTAAAAATACTTATTTTATTTTTAAGTACGCTAAAGTATATAAAAACACTCAAGTTAGTGCCTCAAACCACAAATATTATGGTGGTTTAGTTTCACCACCACTAATGGATGGAATGCATGAATATGCACCATTTACAGAAATTGTCCATGTTTTGTTCGACCATTTCCTCCTGTTGGATGGGTGACTCTTGAAACCAAAATTAAACCTATTAATTCCATCAAAATTTTACAAAACAATGAGCTCTATCTTGTTGTAATAAGCACATCAAACATCGGCTTGGATCAAAATAAATATGAGTAAAAACACATGAAGTAACGCCAGCTAAAACATCACTTTTTATAAGTATATATAACATGATCAATAAATATATAAAATTATATAAGACAAAAAGCGCGGCTTTGTCCAAAGGAAAAACGAAAAATATATACTATAGCTCAACAGTATTAATAGAGAGTGATTTCCGACATGTTTTTTCTTTCTTTTTTGTCACCCCAAAATAGGTATAAATTAGATAGTGAAGATTCAAAAGCCTCAGCTACGACGTACCAATGTCATTTTAAGTCATAACTTTTGAAAAATAACATATTTGAGGGTCACCTAAGTCATAAAATAAAATAAAATTGATAAAAAATAATTTAAAAACCTAAGAGATTAAATCTTTTTAATTCGTAAAAAATCAGGATGCAGAGTTTAAAATTTGTTCCCTTATGACAAAAGTCAATGAAAATTACCAAAATGCCAAATATTAGTTTGCAAACATCTTAGAAGGTAATTAAGTAAAATTTGTAAAAAAATAATCTTCAAAATAGACACTAAAACAAATCATTCTTCAAGACCTTTTGTAATTATTTTTATTGGCTAAATGTTCTCTAGAATTTGTCAGAAAATATCATTATTTAGTCAGGGTTGAACAAATATAGGTTTGTTACAGTTAAAATGCTTCTTTCTTATCTAAGATGTTTTGAATCTGAATGTTATGTACTATTGGATTTGCTTTGTACAAATTGATATACTTGACTTTTCCAACCACAAAAAGCTTATACCAGTTGATCTAAGAACTAATAATGGTATACTAGACATGATCGAAATTTGATAAAAAACTCAGTTGATCTGAACCCAACTATTTATTTTTATTTTTTATTTCATATCTTAAATATATGTTCTACCTGTTTTGCTAGAATTTGTTATGGTTAAATCAGCGACCAAGTATTCCTTACTTTATTACCGACCAGTATTACAGCGGTATAACAGCGACCAAGTATTAAACAAATTTACACAATTTTGTTAAATATTTATTTATGAAACGTTTTTCCTTTGGACTTTGGTACAATGATAAGCACATATAAGCACATCATTGCAGAATAAAACACCAAGATGAGCACAAAATTCACAAATCTATGTCTGTGATATTTCCGAGGAACAAGTAAATCACAAAATAAGTAATACGTGTTTCTATTAGTTAATTTAGGTTGGGATTTTTTGAATGCTCGTGCTCGTCAAATATTTTTCATGAAGTATCGTAGTGTTGTGTGAAGGCAATATTAATCTGCGTTTATGTAGTAAGAACACAAAATTTAAAACATTTTAATAAAAGTCTACATCTAGTCAAAAAGGTGTTGGGTGTTACTTATTGTTTACTGGCGTTTAGTTCATAGATTTACCTGACAAGGGTTACTCCATTTTGGAATATTGATCAATAATGAAGGTTACATTTTATAATGTTTAAAATATAACTTTTAAAAATTTTGTTTTTAACTAAACATAGTTAAAAAATACTTAACACTTTTAAAATTACAAAAGTAAAACTGTATTTCCTTAATTATTTTTATTGATATATCACAAGGGAAAAAATTGATTGTAACTTGAGTTGTACTACGCGCATTTTTGACAGAGGTCTTTGAACTTGAAGCTGTGAAAAAGCTACTCCACTTTATCTTTGCAAACTTCTTACGTTATATAAACGATAGTACGATAATTACGGTTACTAATATACTATTATTGGGTATTTCTAGAAAACTACTCTCCTTTGCAGAAAATTTACTATCAAACAATTAAAATGTGTAAGGAAGTCTGTAGTTGTAGTTTCTGTCGATTAGGTTGATAAGGAACCCTTGCACTTTAGTATGGACTTTACTACAACGGGTGTGTTTATGGGTTTACTAGTGAATTCGAAACTTAAAGATATCTTATAAGAATCAGAAATCAGTTTGTACAGGGCGTTTTGTTTTAAAACGCAATCCAACTAATAAGTAGAGGAAATCAATGTTCAGAAAGAGAAAAAATTCATAAGTTAGTAGCCTGGTTCCTCTTGTTTCTTCGCTATCAGCTGATGTGCATTTCTGCATTGTTGATACCTTTATGTGGGTTCATTGGAAAGTAATTAAGTTAAAGTCAGAAACATGGTTTTGATTAAAGATAATAGTGATCGTTATTACTAAAGGAATATTTTTTATTAATTTTTAAAAATTAAAATGGTTTTTATGTCAAAATGCGTTCGAACGACAATTTGTATGTGAGATTATACCTAACAAATCTACTATTTAAAGTCTTGTCAAGAAACTTGTGAAACAGGTTCTGTAATAAACAGAAAACCCAACAGAAGGTGAACAGTGGGTAATTGAATGAGAAAACATTAGAGAACGTTAGAATCGCCTTAGAAAAATCATACAAAATCATTAAGAATAGGCTACTAAAACTATTTTATGAATATTAGTTTTGTTAGGTTTTCCCTCGCCAGGAAATTTTCGTTCGAACGCACTTTAAATAAAAATACTTTTTGAAAATAAGCTTCCGGTCACAATGAACACTCTCTGGTATTTGCTCAAAACCATGTTTGTGACAATGTCCTTCCACGGAACACGCATAAAGTAAACGACAATACAATAATTCACAAAAACTGATAGCGAAGAAAGAAGGAAAAGCAGGGTTATCAACTTATGAACTCGTTTTCTTTCTAAACCTTGACTAACTTATAAGTTGGGTTGCGTTACAAAAAGAAACACAACGTACCGTATAATAAAATGTTAATGCGTTACATAAGATTTAAAGTGTAAGGATTTTTAAATTTAATAATTTTTTCACATCAATGGTAGGAGTAAATATTAGAATGATTTTTCACCTCTTTAAAATTAGTTTAATGAAACTAAAACTTGGGTAAAACTTTCATGAACGTTTTACTTCATAGTTGTAAAAAATAATCAATAAACATTTTTGGTATAATGGAAGGAAATGTTGAACTGTATAATTGGTGTAAATATTGTTTTACTTTTTTGCAATGGTATCGTATAATTTATTTACTATGCAAAGAGTTATTTAACAAATTTAAAATTGATTGTTATGATTTTGATGGAATCCCTGAACATGGTGAATATGATGTATATTTTAATCCAAGCCACAGCATGGATTAAATTATTAAATTAAAAAAATATAACATTAAGCTACTTATCTGTGATAACCAAAGAGCTCTGTAGTGAAATCAAATTGCAAAAACCTAATACCAAAATTTATAAAGAAAAAATCAATTTCTCGGCTAAGACTAATCAGGTAATAAGTAGAAAAGAGATATTCAACTGGCAACTGTAAACGTTGTAAGAATTTAGCAGTAAAACTAAGTGGGAAGAAACTTTTTTGTAGCGATATATTTTGTTAATATCATGTAAGATACGTTAATGTTTCTATAGATTTTTCCCATGACAAGGTACAATTTAATATTTTCACCCGATACTTAAAAAAGTACACATCATAGCAAACCAATGTAAATTACAAAAAATAATCCTTAAAATGTTCTACTAATTTGTCGTTTTCTACTTTTTTTACTCTTTGAGATATGAATACATAAATGTTCAAAATTATTTCATAAATAATATAATGTTTTTTGTAAGTATTCCAAAGACCATAAATCATAGCAGACGAATGTAAATCATGAAAAGAAAGCTAATGAATATAAGACTTTTTTGGGAGAAATTTACATTGTTTTAGCAGCGGAAAAGTATAAATAACAAAATGGAAGGCAATAAAACTTTCTACAAATCGTACTTTAGTGCGTGTTTTTATCTTTTATATTCATTCAAATATTGGCTTACAAATATATAGAACATTGGTCAGAAACCAAATCTTTTAATATTACGTCCTCTGTCCCTCAGGGGCTTTCCACGTTACGGGTGTTTTCTTTGGCGACCCCGGGGTACCCGAGCCAAGCTGTGAGGCCCTCCTCACAGTCCTTCCAGAGCTAAGGCATTTCTTTCCATCTTTTAGGTCTTAGCCTACCGTCTTTATTCTTTTCTGAGTTAACCTTGCTCACCTTCTTCTTATTTTCGACCCCGAATCACAGGTGCCTTTCCACCTTCTTTCGACCGGCGCATGCTGGGAGGTTCTGGGCGTGTCCCTGTCGTGTTGCAGGGACTAACGTGTGCCTTGCACTGTCGTTGGTCTTCTCCAGTGTGTCGTCAGAAACCTTGGTCCTTGGTCAGAAAGTGCGGCATGGATCGTGGCATGGAGATCGGACTCTGCATTGCCACGGGCGAACCCCATTACGTGTGGCACCGGTGCTGGAAGAAGGCACGTTCTGATGCTGATGCGTTCCCACCTGACTTCTGCCATAGAAGCTGCTGGGGACTTATGCCCCCGTAAGTACGGCTTCAGAAAGGGATGGTCAAAGATCGACGCTATCACCGAAGTCCAGAGAGCTGTGGAGACAGCTGAGAGCCAAAACCATTTCTCCCTCCGGGTTCAGCTTCTTGTTACGCTTGATTTCAAGAATGATTTCAACTCGGCGAGGTGTGTCTATATGTTGGATGCGCTTCGCAACACCTTTCGAATTCCTACATATCTGTTGCAGCTCATCGATTTTTATCTCCGCTCTCGAAGACTCAAAGGGACGGAACGCGAACGATGGAAGTCACTGCTCGTGCCACGCAAGGTCCAATACTAGGCCCGGATCTCTGGAACGTTGCCTATAACAGCCTCCTGAGGCCCGAGGTGCCTGAGGAAACCACTTTGGTTGGGTAATCCTATGACGTCGCACTTATTATTGCTGCACGCAACATTGAACTGGCTCAACTAAATTTGAACTAAGTCATACGTGTGGTCAACACCTGAAAGTCCGATCACGGTCTCTCGCTTACTTTCAGTAAGACGGAGATCGTCATCCTCACAAAGAAGAAGATCGACACCGTCGTCCCGTTCCGACTGGGAAGGGAGGTGGTCCAATAAACCTGTGCTGGCAAGTACCTTGGGGTAAGAGTGGACACCAAGTTAAGCTGGAGGGATCAGAGCTTCTGTACGGCGGACAAGGCCACCAAGGTAGTCACTTGCCTAAGTAGGCTGATGGCCAATGTCGGAGGTCCCCGATCCAGCAGAATACGTCTGTTGATGTCCACAGTTCAGTCCTTACTTCTTTATGGAGCAGAGGTGCTCTAGATAAAGAGTTCTACAGGTTACGACTCTTCCGGGTTCAGCGTCAAGCGGCGCTCCGGGTGTGTTCCGCCTACCGGACAGTGTCCGAGACTGCCGTCCTGGTGGTCGCCGGAGTCATCCCTGTCAAGCTCTTGGCAGGAGAGAGGAAGGCGATTTATCTGAGACAAGGCGAGATCGGCAAGGACACGGCAAGAACATAAGAGCACTCCCGAACCTTCCAGCAGTAGCAACACAACTGAGAGAACGACACCCGAGGACGATGGACTGCGCGACTTATCAAGCAGGTCCAACCATGGGTGAAACGGCGGCATGGGGAGGTGGACTACCCCCTGACTTAATTCCTGACAGGTTACGGCTATTTTTGGTCGTACCTGAATCGGATGGGCAAGATTGGCTCACCGGACTTTATTGCCCGGGCGTTCCCGACGATGCGGAGCACACCTTCTTCCGCTGTTCTCGATGGGAGGGCCCCACCTGGATAATATATAAGATCTTAGAGGATGAGGGCTGCTGGGATTGTTTGTCACAGTGCATTTGGGGCATCCTCCTTAGAAAAAAGATTGATCTGGAACGCTCTGCAGCTCAGATCTCCTGATCGTGTGGCTGGTCAAGGAGTGAGCCCGAATGGGCTTAGGCTAATTTAGGCCTAGCTTGATGTAATGTGACAAACAATTCCAAGCTAGGTTCCTAAAGAGTACAGGAGGTTTTTTAGTGGGTATAACTGTTTCAGGGGAGTCCCACACTACATGCTGGATCCTGTGTGCGTGATGCATTTTTATTGCCTCTTTCTCAAAAAAAGAATAGAAAAAAACAACACACACACAAAGTATTATCAAAGTACTGTTTTATGATGTTAAGACGAACAGAAATCCTTTGGTGGCAGAGTTATGAAATGTAATCACTAATACATTGTAGTAGTAATTACTAAAACATTCCTTTCTTTTAAACAAGCCCAGGAAAATTTGCCAGAAGTCTTGGTCCTCTAGTATATAGATAGTTAATCTCTTTTTCGTTTCTACATTTAGTTGTTAATTCGTAAAAGTTTTGATCATTAAATCAATGTTCATTTAATATTTTTTAAATCTTGAGAATTGAGTACGTATTTACATATAAGTTTATATATTATTGTATTTCAAGACCGTGCATA
Source organism: Neoaliturus tenellus (assembly GCA_030545055.2). Lineage (NCBI taxonomy): Eukaryota > Metazoa > Arthropoda > Insecta > Hemiptera > Cicadellidae > Neoaliturus > Neoaliturus tenellus. Next base: position 94,380,748 of record CM061536.1, read on the forward strand.
GTTAAAACTAGATTGAATAACTGCTTTCCTTTTGAGATTGACTAATATAGTGCTTAAAATGCATCACTACAGCATGCACTTGCAATATTTTACACTATAATATAGATTGTAATTTTCATATAACTATTTTATTCCTATATCTTCAAGACCCATGTTCTTTTTGAAAGGTGTGCAGAAAACCCATGTGCTATTTTAAAATTTACTTGCCCGATGCATACATACTAAATATTAGTTTCAGGCTCAGGAAAACTTGCACTTAAACTTGCACAGGGAGAAAGTTGCTAAACTTGTCCATAGTTAGGTTAGTGCGTGGCCTGTTGAGCCAGTTGTGCTGAAAGTGCATAATCTTGGGTTTGTATTAACTTGTTAACTTATTATATTTAGACTAAAGTTTTAATTATTTAAACTATTTAAGCCCCCCGAAACTTTTGGACGGAACTTTGTAGTTGGTTTGAAAGCAAATAACATGTCTTTAAATTATTAAGCCAAATTTGAGTTTTGTGGATAGAAAAATAGAGAAAAGAACTTAAGAAAGGAACTTAAAATATTATTGTTATAAGTTTCTTCCATTTATATATTGCCTTGTATATTCATGTAAATATAATTTTATAATGCCATATAGTTGGCATTGCCCTTTTCAAGTCCTTGGTGACCGTCATGGTTGGTGAAACATATAAAAATGAAATGTTTAGAGTTTTTTTAGCTTCTTACAAACACTGCTGTTGCAACCATCCTATAACGTTTCTGAAGGTTGATTAAAATAATAAAATACCACTGATATTTAGCAAATTAATAATCAGTTGTTCAATGGAGCTAAATCTTTAATATACCGAATTAACTGATTGAAACTGTAAAACGTTAAGTTTTCATTTATAGGCCTACGATTCAGGTTGGACGTTTAACTAAGAAAACTAATTAAAACATTAATAATCCGGTTTCCTATTTTGGCTTATTATTAAAGTGTAACTAAACGAAATTTTTCAAACTCACCTAACTAATAAAGTACTATTATTTATCCCCTTATAAACAGTTATACTTTCGCAGCGTCTTTTATTTTTATTTTGGGGCATTAAAATTATATTTTTAAATTAAGTAAAAACTATAGTTAAGAATAACACAAAAATTTAAATATATATTTCATAAAACAAGCAGAATAAACATAAATCACACATTTCTCTGGAATCATTATGCAAATTAAATAACTTTATATAGGGCACACAACCTTATGATTTTAATTCAAAAATTGATTTCTGTATTAACACATTTGTTTGGTTCTTATTTGTTTGAGATTGACATATTCTAAACATCGTATACTGAGTTATGTATGTAAAATTAATACGATTATGAATATTTTTGGCTTAAATATAAACCAATTTTTAATATTCAAACTCAAAACAAGTCTAGTGTCAAACATATCTTACAAGATGATAGGAATCGTGAATTAAATAGTACATTTCACACTGTCAACATGTTCCGATTAAAACTATTTTCTATACGCCCAAGTAGTACTCTGTGAGAGGGTAAGAATCAAAGAAATGAAAAGGGATTTTTTTTCTAAAAAAATATTCATTGGTAGTTTTTATTTGTTTCGTTAGGTTAAATTGCTTTTTTGTGACAATTGTAAAGGATTAGTGAAATAAGTTTTTCGGGAAAAAGAACTTTAACTTTTCAAACCTAAAGATTTGATTTTAGAAGATTTGGCTCTAACTTGTTATTAATGACCTAGATGAAGTAATAAAGACTTTCAAAGGGGATTCAAAACCTTTTTTCAAGAATTTGTAACCACAGTTTTCACCTTACTACAATAATAAATAAGAAAGTGAAAAGTTTTTGTGGAAATACCTTTTTTTCTAGTATCAAAATATGTTTCTGTTTGAAGATGATATTTATGGTTTTCTACTTTACATGCAATATAATCTCTAAAATTTACTTATTTAATTGGATCAGCTAACTATTGGCTATGGATCACAAAACATCTGGCCCTAAAATGTCAAAATATATACTTTAGCTTTTGAAATTACACTCTAAAAACATAATATGATTGTGATAGGCTTTACATGGTTTTCTTTTACCATGAAATATTTAAAAAAATAGCCAACTAATATGACATAGGCCTATCCTTTTACAAAATGTATAAGTCGTTTATAATGTTTATAGCAATTATCGATTTGAATTATAATTTCAACATTTCTACAAGCCGATATCTTCCCCCGAATCTTTTCATAGAAAATATCCATATATTTTGTGCTTTATAACTTAGATATTTAACATTTCCTCTATTGACAGTAAAAAAATAAAAAGCACTTACATTAGTAGTTATACCTTTTAATGTTAACCATTTTTATGTGAAGTATTGCCAATATTTTTAATACAGTTATATCTAACGATCTTTTAGATATATATTTTTTAATATTAGTGTAAATAACATGGATGTGGTGTTTCTACGCTAGTGAGGATTGACTAGTTGCCATGGTGACGAATTAGATTTAAAATTAAAGGGAAAAGAATAAAACGGGAAAGCGATGCAGGCACATTATCTGGAAATATCCGGAAACTTCCGGTTCACAAACCTCGAAGGGTCCCCTGGTTGATCCTTTTTCCTTACTGAGGATCTAAAAACCACAAAAACTTGAGACAGTTAATATAATTAGATGGCAAGGTTATTTATTAGTGTAATATCGCTGATTGACCTTTATAGTGATAGTTTAGAAAATCTAGAGTTGATATACCACTCTTGGATGACTCTGTATAAATCAGTACTAGAAAATTTCATTAGGATGTTAGTTAATCGATGATGGGATGAATAAAAATGTTAAGCTATACATGCAGGCAAAAATGCTAACACTAGTAAAATCAAATAATTGAAAATGGTTTAATGAATTATTAAGTAATAATACATTTAGTTTGCCTTTTTAATAATGAATAACAAATATTAACAATTACGTTGAAAAATAATGTAAATTGCGTTTTAAACTTTCAAGCCTAAATGTAATTACATAACACAATATAAAATACTTGAAAAGGTTTTTGTATCTCGTCTAAGTGCTAAATGTAATATTAAGAATGTTAAAAGCAACCCATCTTTTAATTAAAAAAATATCAACAAAAAAAATAGAGGAAAGACATAAATTTTATGATTAAGATAAAAGTGGAAAATTATTCATGCAAAGTAGAATGTTGGAAAACTTAACATTAAAAATGAGTAGACCTTACATGTATATATTTTTATAACAAACATATAATAAATACATCTTTAAAGTTTTTCAGGTGCTTTAAACATAGTTAAAATGTTTTAATGAAACTGCACTTAGTCACAATAATTGCTTTTTAACAGTGTTGTCATCACTGAAGTATGTAAAACGGTTTTACAAACAATAAAATGTCCAACTTTTTTTAAAATAAAATAAATCACAAATAAACAGTTTGTAAAATTTAAATATCTTGTTAAATAAAACTAAAGGAAAATTAAAGGTTTAGAAAATGAAACTTTTACAAAAAATAGCATGTAACAGTCATGGAATGAGTGATTAAAGAATAATGAGTTTAATCATTTCAACATTTCAGCTGCGGTCACTTGAATGGGTCAGATTAACTACTAAACACATAAAGCAAAAGACAGAATTAAAAGAAGCACGATTCATTATGTAAACTTAAGGCTATTATAGATATAAAGTGCCTTAAAAATAATAAAAAGTTAATTTATGTAATAATAGTAGGATCGTTTATACATTAATCTAGAAAACACAAACATTAAAATTGTTCATTGCAAATTAAAATCAAAAATTATGATTTTTATTAAAATATAATTTTCAACCAAATGTATTAATGTATTCCTTGTAAAATTACCTTTCATTACAGAAAAATAATTTTCATTACAAAACATCTGTTTTTAGTTAAGATTTTTTAGAAGATTAAGAAGTGTAAAAATTAGTTTAAAATGTGTTGATGTTGTTAAATTAATTTTCTTAATCTTACAATGTATTTTTTAGGTTAAGAATGTATAAAATAAATGTAGACTAATTATTATTCTTTCATAATATAAAACTTAAATAGGTTCTTCATTAGTAACCTTAAACACAATATCTTCTTAATCACCAGTAAAACATTTTAAAGAAAATTAAACGTAAATATTGTTTTGGTAAATTATATTAGTCATGGATTAGGTAAAATAAGGCAAATTAGGTAAAACATAAAAAACAACAAAAATACTATTTACTTCTCGTTAATTGACTATTTCTAAGGTGACTTGTGAAAGTGTACAACCACACCTTCCTATTTCCCATAGGTCCACAATGAAAAAATTCACATGTGGATAACACCTAACTATTTCTAGCCACTGGTAACCTGAAATGCCAGGTGAATTGATGTTATGTTAAATTATAACTATATCTAGACACGACAGTCTTACACACATCAATGTATTTGTTTACTAATCACAACTAAAATACAGATAGAAGACAGGGAAGTAAGAGATGTTTCATTCCGGTAGCACTGTAAATACACAGATAAGAATAGAGTGCATTCACCATTCCTTTGAAGAGAGTAACAGATAAACAGAGAAACTCTGACAGGTTCGTGCAACAGGTAACACTTAACGTACCTGGAGAAAGGAGAAAATCCACCTAACCGAGTTCAGGGAGCGACAAAGGATTTTAAGGGTACGGAAGGAAAGTGCTCGATTTGTTCTCATTTCTATTTTAACAAGGGGTGTCAGGGTAGGTTTTACTAAATAAAGGAATTCTCCGTGCTGTGCTTACTATTCCTCGGGACCTAGATTGCATAGCCAAGAAGAAGTGTTAACCTGACGGCCCAGACGGGTGTCTTGAGTTTGCGTTGCTGGATGCTGATCGTCGTCTCAGTCTCAGTACGTTCCGTCGCTGTCTTCACATCCGCTCTCCTGTGCCATATCATTATTACACTAACAGCTGATATAGATCAGCCACTGGCCTGTGAAACACACCTAGCTAGCTTACGGAGGTACCATCACCGGTGCTTACACCAGTGACAGTCGTAGCGCTGATCAACCGTCTACATACCAACAATCTGTATGGGTGCGCCATGCACAAGCCTAACACCCATCTGGAAGAAACCTAACAGATATTGAGGATGCAACTACTGAAAGTGTAGACATATATAGTGATACCTAGAACATTCTTGATGATGTTAGTAGAAACAATAATGTATATAAGATATGTACACTTTGTTAAATAGCACAGTTTTTATACTCAAACAGAATAAGTCCGTTAACATATTATATTGAAATATAAAAACATAATAGAAGTATTACTTAAAAACTATCGAAGATCGATTTCATGGTCTCAAAGAGTTTAAAATAAAATATGAAGAAGGTTTTTACTATTTTACTTTATAAAATCTAGATGCACCTATTAATTAGGCCAAATTATGCCAGGGAGAGCTAAATGTAATTTAATAGCTACAAACTTATTTTTGCAGAGGAAATTGAACGTCTTATTACGGACTAATGCAATTTGTAACTAATAAGAGATATTAAATAAATTGCTTTATTCCCACTTATAAAAATTTAACATTGAAAACTAGGAATTTCGTTTCCACATAAACCAGTTATTGTAACAATTTGAACAATAAACAAAATCAAAGTCCATTAAATCTTACGTGACTTCAGTTACTATATTGGAAAAATAAATCTTGCCGTCGTCTCTAGTGTTTGGAGCTAATAAATAAAAATAACTTTAGAATGAACCAAGAATAGAAACATACATATTTTACAATAATATAAAGTATTCGTTAATCACAAAAATAAATATGAATGAACTAAGTAAAAGAACAAATAAATACAAAATCGTCTTTATGTAACTATTTTTTGAATAAAATTATAAATTTTCATAAATAAATAGGCAATGTTAATAGATTAATTTTATTTCTGATAAAAAATAACATAATCATAGGAAAAGGCATGTTACTCCTATAGTGAAAAAAGCTTCCGGGAAGTTAGATTATCGTACGTAGTTTGTACGAAACAGCGACCAACACATCCAAACAAACACCGATGTGATAGTTTGGTGCTGATAGTTAGAAAACGGCTATGGGTAAGCTCTTTAACTACACATATAACACAGTAGTATTTCTCTACTTACTTGGTTTCGTCTATGAAGACAGCCTCGAGAACTCTGGCTGCGTACTGCAAATTTTTTTGCAATACGTCAGCCGAGATCTCGCCCCGTTCTAGCTGCTTTAATAGGCATCGTAACCTGAAAAAAACAGGCTAGTGTCACTGTCGAACTAAACTCTGTCAACGCTTTAGTTCAGACAATAGGAGTGATCGAGTAAAATGAGATGTTTAAGAAGAGTAAATATGGTGAAGTGAAAATTTACCAAGAGATGAATTTGGACAGTTGTTAAATAAAAAATAAAAATATAAAAAAACACACTAATATAACAATTATAATAAGTGTTATAAAAGGTTTGCTTCGAAATTTGAACTCAAACCATATAAGTGTCAGAACTTTAATTTCGCAAACATTTAAGAGCAAACACAGGTAATCATTACTAACTGATGATGTGTTAACATACCAATGCTTATACAGTGCTCTATGAACTCTCTACCGACCTCTTAAGGTATTATTCCTGACCTCAATACTAGTCAAAATGTCATATTAAAAATTTCTAAAAGTCTCTAGTTAACCGTACAGCCACCATTTTGTATTTTAAATAATACTTTTTAGTTTAAGAACGGTTTATTGTAATCAGTTAAAATTTGGTATACAACTTTTTGAGGCAAAGGTCTAATTGAAGAATAATAATACATTTTTACAGCTCATGTTTTCAAGATAAAATGTTTAAAATCTTTAACCTTAAATTGCATAACAACTACATTAGTTAACGAAGTTTATGTCCAAATGTAATATTTAAATATTGAAAACAATTGATTTAAAATCTATCGATGTAAAGATTATGGAGATCGGTTCAGAAATAAGCAAGATAGAGTGATTTTCATAACAAATAGTCACGCATCTGAGCGGGTTGCCGTACAAAAAGCGCGACCGCGACGTTAACTCAACAATGGATCTCAAACTAAAACTGCTCCCTGGGAAGCGGTGACCGTGACTAGCCTCAGTTAAATCACTCTATCTCGCTTATTAAGGTGTAAAAGATTGATTTTTTTTCAACTATACCTTAACCTCAAAAACTTGTATACCAAGTTTTAATTTAGACTAATAAAATAAACCGGTCTTAAATTGAAAATTATTCTAAAAAATTTAAAAAAATGGCGGCTGTACGGTTAAGTATGGAGTTTTGAAAATTTTTAATATGATATTTTGACTTGTCTTAAGGCCAGGAATAATACCTTAAGAAGTCGGTAGTGAGTTCAGAGACACCTTGTTATAAATCATTTAAAAGTCCCTTTATACTATCTTTTATTTCTTGGATATAGTTGATTAGAACTTTCAATTCATGTTAAAATAAAAAAATATTTGAGCATTTATCGACAAACGATATTATTATCAAACTTAAGTTTAGTATTTATTTTTATTAATTATTAAAATAAATAACTATAACAAATAAAAGTAATTTTTGTACTGACAAAGGTTTATGAAAGCAGACTTAACCTACTGTGGCTGGGAAACATTCAAATTATTTATACTATAATTTATAAACATTTTCAAAAGAATGAAATACAAACATTAATTAATTAGAAACAAAATTCAACACCAAAAATATATTTCGACCGGGCACACCGATCATTATGAGGCCCAAAGAGAGAATCAATTAGGCCCAGATTCACTCTTAATCAGTTACTCTGATGATCAGTGTGCTGGTCGAAATATATTGTAATTTTACATCTTTTCAAACATGTATCGTCTGTATTCTTTGCAGTTTAAGTGTAAATATATTTTTGAGTGTCATAAGGTTTGGTTTTCATTTCTGATTGCAAAAAAAAAACTATATTGCCAGTAAACAAGTGTTAAATCTATCTTCTTATTTCTATAAGGATTTCCCTTTTTCTCTCACCCTACTTAACCAATTTTATAGATTGAGGTATTATTTTAAATATTAAGATACAATGCCTGGGCGAATGTAAATTAAAAAGTTCATATAGGCTCCCCACGCCTTTGATTTATTTCTGGAGGGCGCTTTAAAGTTTTGACCAACTTACATTGTACCAACTTACATCTAAGATTTTTAGATGTGAGTTGTAACTTAACAACTGGTTAACTTCAGATTATTTTTTAATCAGATTGTAAACATAAAAAATTGTCTGTCTTAGCATAGTCAACATAAATTTTTAAAATCTATAGCCTACTTATTTAATACTCTAAGGGGTTACTTTGTGTCGATAACTTCTATTACAATTTTCAACCGACTTTCAAGTTTGTGGTTTCGTTTTAATTCGAGCAACGAGTAGACTAGTATAGATTAAAAGAATGAACGTACACAATAATATTCATATGTAATGATATTAACAACATAAATGGTCCTCGGTAGTTGTTAGGATCAAATTGATTTTCATGCACATTAATTAAGGTAATAGGATACTTATAACCTAAACTAATTTATAACTAAATGATTTTATAGATTTGAAATCCGGTAATGTAACAGGACAACCACAAACCTAGCAGCCGCTTTGTCGCAGGCGTCCGGTGTGTCTATCGCGGGCAGATTGTCTGTGGTCAGATCGTCACTATCAACACTTTCTTCTTCACTAGTCGTTCGTTGCTGTTTTTTGGCACTACTTCGTCTTACGATTGTGAGGGAACCTTGTTCTGGAAAAAATAAGACACGTTTTGTGAAAGATATTTTATTAAAAGATTTACTACGCTGTATAGAACAACCCTTTACTCCATGGACAAATTCCAAGTACAAGTACAAATACAAGTTTCTCTTGAGTTTCCCTATGAAGATTCCTTTCAAGATATATGGGAAAATTTGCAGCAGACACCGATAGCTTGGTCTCGGGGAAAAAGTATTAAACTTTATCTGTCTTTCTAACTGTATGTTTCCATACTTCAGCTTCTGTAGAGTATCAGCTAAACTGTTTAAATACCAAATAACTAACCTGAACTGAGGAGTGGTATAAATGAAAAATTCCAAAAATATAAAAAAAATAATTAATCCCTATGCATTACAGACTAGCAAAAAATATTTCTTTCGAAAGTATAATAGAACACGTTTAATATTTATTTAAAACTTAAAATGCATTGGTTCGTGAACACATTTGTTGAGAGCTAATGATGCTAATTTTTGTCGAGAAAGGTTGTGCTAATGTAAAATTCCTAGTTTTATAATTTATTATGTAAATATTTACATACTAGATCTAACTATACCATGGTACTGATCAGGCCAGATTACTCCTATTAAGTTCTCCTCTCTGGAAATTCGGCTGTTTTTTTGCTGATCGATGACATCCCACCAGTCACTCCATGCATTTCATATGCTCCATAATCATTATGCTACTATAAATTATAATACTGGGAGTTGTGCTGTTTCTACTGATTGAAGGGATCTCACCAGTTACGAATTACCAATGCTAAAAATTATGCCTTACGCTGTATACTAAGTTACTCGCCTACGGCTCGATGGGGGCTCCACCCCCATGCCCCTAGGGGGTTGCTCCGAATTCGTTAATTGCTCTAAGTCTCAAGTACCAAACAGGCTAGTTTGCGCCTCCATGCCCCCCTAGGGGTTGCCCTAAATTCGTAAATTAATAAAAAGTCAAGTTTAAAATACGTTAGTTCCACGGAAGAACTGCACAGTTAAGACAGTAACAAAACCGTAAAATACACAAAATTCACAATAAATAGTAAACAAAGCTTAAAAAACTCATATGAATCTGTTTTAATACCCCTTCGTAATTATAATTCGTTTAAAAGTTTTGAGCTGTGAAATTATAATCATTTATGTAAATCATTATATGCTATAGCCTATACTTTGGCTTATGTATTATACTCTTTAGTTTATGCTTTATAATCTAAGCAATATTCTCTCTGGAAAGTTGGACGTTTCTACTGTTGTATGACAATCTCATTGATCACTTTATGCTCCATATCAAAGCCATGCTAGATTACCCAGGCCTAACTGCTAAAGACCATGACGTCATTTTGGTACACGCATATGACGTAGTAAGTTTAGACTTCTGATCTCTGATCTCCAGATGGAGATCATAAAGTGATTTCCAAACATATTACGTCATATATGTGTACCAAAATGACGTCATGGCAATTTAGCAGTTAGGCCGGTATAAACTAGTATGGCTTTGTCCATATTCTATCCTATATACTTTATATCCTATGGTTTACTCTATCCTATATACTGACTCTAATGTTCGTCAGTCACTTTATGCTACATACTCTTTACTGTATGCTATTCAATGCTATACACTGAGCCTTATGCTTTATACTCAATGCAATATTCTCACTGGAAATATGGCCGTTTCTACTGAAGGATACCATCTTGTCGGTCACTTTGTTCTACACATTCTATGCTATATCCTCTATACTATATGCTATATGCTATACTTTATACTTTTTATTGGAAAGTCACTTACTGGAAAGTCGGCTGTTTCTACCAATGGATGACATCTCGTCAGCCACTTAATGCTATACTCTACAGCTTATGTACTCTATGCTTTATGCTTTATACTCTATGCACTATATGCTTTATGCTTTATACTCTATGCACTATACTCACTGGAAAGTTGGCCGTTTCTACTGATGGATGACATCTCGTCAGTCACTTAATGCTATACTCTACAGCTTATGTACTCTATGTTTTATGCTTTATACTCTATGCACTATATGCTTTATGCTTTATACTCTATGCACTATACTCACTGGAAAGTTGGCCGTTTCTACTGATGGATGACATCTCGTCAGTCACTTAATGCTATACTCTACAGTTTATGTACTCTATGCTTTATGCTTTATACTCTATGCACTATATGCTTTATGCTTTATACTCTATGCACTATACTCACTGGAAAGTTGGCCGTTTCTACTGATGGATGACATCTCGTCAGTCACTTAATGCTATACTCTACAGCTTATGTACTCTATGCTTTATGCTTTATACTCTATGCACTATATGCTTTATGCTTTATACTCTATGCACTATACTCACTGGAAAGTTGGCCGTTTCTACTGATGGATGACATCTCGTCAGTCACTTAATGCTATACTCTACAGCTTATGTACTCTATGCTTTATGCTTTATACTCTATGCACTTTATGCTTTATGCTTTATACTCTATGCACTATACTCACTGGAAAGTTGGCCGTTTCTACTGATGGATGACATCTCGTCAGTCACTTAATGCTATACTCTATGGCTTATGTACTCTATGCTTTATGCTTTATACACTATGCACTATACTCACTGGAAAGTTGGCCGTTTCTACTGATGGACGGCATCTCGCCAGTCGGGGAAGGGGCGTCCTCCTTGCAAGGGGGCCGCTCGGGTGGGCTGGCCACTGTAACACAGAAACACATCCACCGTCAGTAAACAACAGAGAGGAGGGGGCATTTCAAAATATCATAATATTGAAAAAAATTACATACTACACAATTTATAAAGTATTATTTATAAAACTTATTTTATCCTAATCTGCTTTGCACACAGAAGTAGTTACTTAGAAATGATGAATAAACTTCAATGGCTGGACATTTATAAGTTACTATGCAAGTGGAAATAGAAGTTGTCGAATCTTTCACTGGAATTTTACTTAACAAAAACCAAATTTTATTCTTATAGTCTTAGATTACTTGTTATGTGTCAAATGCATTTAAATTTGGATTTTACCAGGAAAAATTTGTTTTACACATTTAGAATCTAATGCCCATAATAAATAGTCACAACATTTTCCTGGCCAAATTATTACATTTTTTCTTTTTTATTTAAGGGAGAGGCAGGAAAAATACATTACGCACACAGGGGGCCAACCTGTTTTGTGGGATTCCTTTAAAAAAACTGGTATACCCACAAAAAAAACCCTCTACTCTTTAGGAATCCAGTCTGGAATTGTTTGTCACATTACATCAGGCCAGGCCTAAATTAGTCGAAGTTAATTGGGCTCACTCCTTGACCAGCCGCACGATCAGGGGATCTGAGCCGCATAGTGGTCAAGATCAGACTTTTTCTAAGGAGGACGCCCCGGACGCACTGTGACAAACAATCCCAGCAGCCCTCATCCTCCAAGATCTTTTGGCAGACCAAGTCCACCGAAAATGCACCGAAAGTTTGTGTGGCCTCCAGGCGGGCCCTTCCCAACAAAGGCAGCGAAAGAAAGTATGCTACGCATCACAAATTATTCACAATATATCAAAATGCCTTAAACTTTTCCCTTTTTGATTACCTTAAAAATTATATAAAATTTAATTAATGTATTTGATATGCTGATTGTCAGTTATATGTCCCCCTTATTTTAAAATGTGGTGTAGTACGGGTTGGTTTGGTTAGGTTAGAAAATTGATGTCAAGCTTGATTTATTTATCTTTGTTATCACTTGTTTATAATATACCTCTTATTTACTGGGTAAAAGTTCAATGAAAGTCATAGGTCGTAGCGCTCTGTTGCTACTAAACTGGATGAGTCGGTGGCGTAGTGGTTAGCGCACCGGACTTAGGGACCATGTCAGCGATGTGGTGGGTTCGAATCTGCGTTCTGTTAGTGACTATTATTAAAATAAAAAGACTCTTTTTAAAAAGGTCAGTAAATTATAAATTTTTACCTCTGTACTGTAGAGGCTCACCCCCTTACTTTGTCTAATACGATCCACGCACAGATCAATAGTCTATGTGGACGGGGCGAAGTAAGGCAAAAAGAGGCCTGCCAACCTCTAAAAAACGTTATGGTGTACGAGATTATTTTCATCTGTAGTCTGTAGATTATATTTAATGCGGTTTTACTTTTAAGACGAGGGAACGAAGATAACAAACAAATAGACACTGATCCATCACTGTTTAGCATGACTTAACCTAACCAAACCAAATGCACTCTGCATTCTCTTAGAGGATATTTCCACGTTTGTGCAAACATTTTCAAAAGGCCAGTACATTATAATTCTGTTTTAACTACTTGTCTTACTATTCAACCTTAAAATAATAGGTGGTGGCTATAACTGACTTTTGATTTAAGTAAAAAAAAATTACCTGTGGCATTTTCATATGATCGAGTTTAATTAACAAGTTAAGTTTTGCAAAAACTCCTTTTAAGTTTTTAAAAGTGCATACCAAATTTTAAATTTTAATTCTCGCTCTATCAAGACTTAGTACAAAGTCAAGTTTATTTGTTGCCATTTGGTCGAATCAATGGATAAAAATACTAAACTTTCCGCATGGAAAAATAAGATTTTATTCCCTGTAGACTAATGTATAACTAAATACCACCGACAGACGTTCGAAATAAACCGATGGGGCTACTGGGACTTGTCAACTCGCTGCCAACATCTCATACCATCGAGGGATACCCTGCAAACAACCCCAAAGCTTTTAAAAAGTGAGATCTGATATTTCCATTATTTTTAATAATATTGCTGTAGCATTTATACATGTTCTACATTAATTTCAGCGAGAGATAAGTTATTTTAATTCTTATAGAAAGTTACAAAGAGTATTATATAATGTCCAAATCTACCTTAATTTTAACTGATGTCATTATATTAGTGTTTTATTGTATGTGATGAATGACAAAAATTTGTTAGATCTTGGATTTTCCAAGATTGTGAAAGGCAATTATGAGTTTAAAATCATTTTCCCAGTTTTTTTCTTTTACTTCACCAACCACAGTAAAACGCCAACATCCAATCAACCACTGTGATTGCCCAATACCACGTTGACCAAAACACGAACAATTCAGTCGGCCAATGGATTGGGATCAGTATTTTTCTTTCGAAGGAAATAAAAATCGTCATGACATCATTCAAAGCAATATTCAATATAGCAAAATATCATTAACTATCATTTATCAACATATCATGCATATGATGTCTAGAACAAGGTAAGAAATTGTGGTTAAACATTAATGTTTTACCATCCGACACAAAATTTATTCATTGTGCAACTTCTGCTGTAAGCAATGTTTTTCTGGTCTTAGAAGTTTCAAACTAATTAACCAGTTAGTGATGGATCATTGAGTCAACTTCATAATTCTTCATCATCACCACCATGCAATAAATCTTGTTGAATTTACTAAGGTAGAAAGTTATGTATAAGGCTTAGTTCTTTAAAGTACTTTGGTAGCTCATCTAAGAGATTATTATACTACCATTTTGTGTCACAGTGTTTTTTAGGGAGGGGAGACATTTACTTGGTTGACTTGTAAAATAAAAATATCACATTATTAGTTCTTATATTCTAAACTTCCAAGCCAAAAAGGCTTCTTTCCTTTGAAGACAAATTAGTTCACTTCTCTCACTAGATCTTTCCTTTTTTTATACCAAATTATTTATTCATTGTGCAACTTCTGCTGTAAGCAATTTCTTTCTGGTCTTACAAGTTTCAAACTAATTAACCAGTTAGTGATGGAACATTGACTCAACTTCATAATTCTTCATCATCATCACCATGCAATAAATCTTGTTAAATTTACTATGGAAGAAATCTTGTTAAATTTACTGAATGATAAGGCTTAGTTCTTTAAAGTACTTTGGTAGCTCATCTAAGAGATTATTTATATTGACATTTTGTGTTACAGTGTTTTTAGTAGGGGGGGGGGACATTTACTCGATAGACTTGTAAAAAAAAAAAAAAAAAAAAAAAAACATTATTAGTTCGTATATGCTGAAATTCCAAGCCAAAGGGCTTCTTTCTTTTGAAGACAAATTCGTTCACTTCGCTCACTAGATCTTTCCTTTTTCATACCAGATTATTCTCCTCTCTCAGTCGCCCCCACGACGAGCTCATTCACTTAGCTCATTCTCAAGGCTAAAGGGTGCTTTCACTCTCGTAACATTTGTTGAACCAAAAAGAAAATGTAGAATAAAATGTGACACGTTTGTTGAACTCTACAGTTATCAAATATTAATTGATTTTCGTTAAATTAGAGTAGCGTTATTTATGAAATGTCCTAGTGGATAACATAGATACTTTGAGGGGATATAGGACAGAAACTGGCTTTTCCCCAGTCTTGTGACTTTCCCCAATAGATACTAAATTGCCAAAAATCCCATATTAAAAGAAAAAAATAGAAAATAAAAAGACAAGATTTTATATTACTAATTATACATTTAGACCAAAAAGGCAAGACATACTCAAGAAAACGACAAAAATCTCCCAAATCGTGCAATGAAGATACAACAACTGTTTCAGATCCGTCCGATTCTTGGAAGTCACCCCGTACATGAGTGTAGAGTGTACGTACAAGTAACCCTAGAGATTGAGCTCGTCCTGGATAAGGACCGGCCTTTTCTTCTCGGTATTTCATTGTGATTAAGGAGAAGTAATAATGTAATGTTTTGTAAATTTAATACATTCACCAAGCAAATTCTTTGTACACCATGTACTGAAATTTTTTATATAAAAATTAAAATAAAAATCAGATATAATTTTATAAACTGATGTCTGAGGGAGGAAAAAGCAGTTTATTTGAACAAAATCTTACCAAGAAGCCGACATACACTATAAGACACTCTCAAATAAAGGACATTGTAAATAAATGTTTATCAAAGTGTTAATAAAACAACAGACTTGACGTTGCAAATGTTTTCACAAGAAATCAGAACATTCCATGTTGGCGCTCGAAGTAACAAGGTAGTTAAACAACTTTGTCTTCTCCAAACCTACCCATTTCTCTCAGCCCACTTTCTCTTACCCTTAATTTGCTTATAAGAACTTGAGGCGATCACAAAAAAAACTGAATGCTGTCTAAGTATCCCCTGTATAATCTATACAATCATCGGTGTATTATTTTAACTTAGACCAAATTAATACTTTTTTCCTACCGCTGCATGGAAATAATCACATTGCCACAGCTGTAATCCTACGCAAAACAGTTCATTTCCGTTTTCCGGTCCTTTTCCGCTCTAGAGCGGTAATGGAACATTGGCGCACGCTAAATCAAGGTTATTTTAAATCTACAATAGGTTAGAACGGTAAAGAAGGTGACGTCACAACACAGACTAGTTTCTATTGGTCAGAAACCACATGACAGTCACCATAGTTATTACAAATTAATTGTAGTTGCTTTGCTCTGAATCAGCTGATTTCACGGTCAGTATTTTGATAACATTAACTTCCGGTTACACATCTATGCAGGTGATTACGATTTATTACAGTTATTAAGTTAATGAAATAATGAAGTTAAATTTAAAGTTGATATAATTGTGTACGTTTATTAAATACATTTAATCGGTTGTAATTATGGTGGTAGGAAAAATATTGTGTGTATTACGAGCACAAATAGTCATTGCCGCTCTCGAAATGTTTGGCCGCACTCAGCTGACGCTTCGGGCGGCCAACTACATTCTCGAGCGGCAATGACGTTATTTGCGCTCTTAATACACAAATAGCTATTTTTAGCAAGCCCTCAGTTTTTTTGGTCACTTCTATTGTAATGGGCTATTTTTGGTGTAGGTTAAGGTTACAAAACTGATTGTTTTCTTGGAGCAAAGTAAACTTTACCTGCTAATTGTACTAATATCATTTCTTTTCTCCTACAATTACCTAAGTCAGTATTTGTAAATGTTCAATTTTCAGTCCATAATCCTAACCTTTTTCGTACCTTTTAAGTTTTAAAATAAAAGGGCTTCAAATGTTTTTTGCAACATCACTAAACACTTAACGAAGTTACGTGTTATTAATTACAAAATGCATGACATGTGCATTAATTACAAAATTATCTTAACGGTAAGTTTTAAGATAATTTAGGCCAAGTAATGATTTGTCCATGTATATAAATCATTAAAATAGACTTTTTCCGTAATTCACATTAGTTTTACCTCTCCAGGGGGTAATACCCATAGGGAGTACCGTATGAAGAAAATCATCAATGTAATCATGGCTCACTATGTATAATACATTGAAGGTCTCTTTAAATAGAGAACAGTGCCTCAAACCCGACCTTAAAAAGATAACCGATTAAAAAATGGCAGGCAATAAACTTTACATTAAAATGATATTGAAAAAATCATTAAATCCTTAAAAAAATCAGATGCACATATTGATACACATATTGATAAGCTTACATTTAAGATTTTCTGAATACTCCCTATGAATGTCCCCCTGGAGGGATAAAGACAATATAAATTCACAAAAAGAAGATTTTAATGTCGTCCCTTGTTCTTCTTCACGGAGTGTAAGAGTGATCTCACTTTAAAAATGGTCATTTTGGAAAATTATATAAAAATGTACTATTTAATTCAAGTAGAATGCAACAACTAACTCAATTGGAAATAACCATGATTCAATTAACCAACCGGATACATTAAATTTCCCATGATAGAAAACATTGCGTTTTAAGTTAAAATAACACACCTAAAATCGTGATGTAGCTACATAATGAAGAGTTAAATATTTGGTAAATTCATTATACTATGACAACAAACTCAAAATATAGCAATAAGCTTCACAATAAATAAACAACCGTCTTCAAAGAGTGACAAAAATCTTGGGGACTAACTTCCTGGCCTTAATGAAGAATAATGAACTTTTATTAACGCTCCATCATTGGTTAATTAGTTTGTAGCTTGGAAAGTCAACA
Source organism: Neoaliturus tenellus (assembly GCA_030545055.2). Taxonomy (NCBI): domain Eukaryota; kingdom Metazoa; phylum Arthropoda; class Insecta; order Hemiptera; family Cicadellidae; genus Neoaliturus; species Neoaliturus tenellus. The sequence continues at coordinate 94,398,418 of CM061536.1, forward strand.
AGAAAGAAGTAACTTTGCAACAAAACTTTCGTAATGAATAAATGTTGAGTTAGGAACCGAAACATAAACTTTCACTCTTGACGTTTTTTTCCTAAGTATGACAAATATCGCAAGCACTATGTAAAATTTAGTGTGCTATTTATTTATTTATCTATTTTTTTTGTGACCCTAGGAAAAATATAAATTAAGTCGCACTATTGCAGGAACTGTTGTTTTCGATATATATAATGTGAGGCTAAAGTAGTTACTTCTTTTATTCCCTGGGAAAAAAACAATCAGCCAATGTGGTAGGCATTAGCTGATAGTACAACAGCAACACTAACAGGCAAACAGCTCATTGTTTTAAGGTAACGCTCCTTTCACACATCACGGTTTTGCCCGTACGATTAAAAATCGCACGGCGGACATTCCAATAGAATCTTATGAGACCTTTCACACAGGCACGGCGACGGTTTTTAACCAGCTGACAATTACTTGTACGGTGTTTTGGACGGTTCTTAAATCGTGCGGTTTTTTCCCGTACTGCTAAAAACGTGATGTGACACAAAATAAATTGCCTACTTTTGAGCAAGGTAAAAAGTTAAGTGAAAAGTATGGAAAGTGTTTTAAAAGTGTCGACTACAAAAATATGGATCCCACTGGTAAAATATATCCAACCTTCATTTGGTTATTCTTATCTACTTTTTTGTTTTTAATCGTTGTAGTTTGTACAAAGTATTTTGAGTAGTTCAAAAGTATCCATTAAACTACACCAACATTACATTCTAAGCCCATAGTTTTAAATCAATAAAAATCACACGGATTAAACATTATAATAAAATGGTAAACTACGACATTTTTATATATCTGCCTGTAAATGTGTTGTGTAACAAAAACCAACAGTTTAAAATGTTTTGTATGAAACTTGCGTTAAAAAGAAGACTTGATTATTAAAATTTATTATTTATAAGTAATTTTATGATCCTTGCCCATCATAGTTCCTGCTACTACAGTCACCAGGGAATGATTTGCTCATATCAGATCTACTGGTGGCCATTTCTACGTCGCTCCTAGTCCTCTGAGATTTTTCATATCATCAAATGTCCTTTCCGAGTAGTTTTTCTTTCTATTTATACTATCGATTTAGAGGTTTTTATGTCATTAAAATCAAACCAGTTTAACATTCACAAAATAAATACAGCAAATTTCTGTTAGATGGAACCAACTTTTTCCTATTGAGTGTGGTAAACACGTTTTGCAATAGTTACGGCTTCTTAAGCTTTCATAAAAAAATAAAAACTGTTTCCTATACCTTAACGTGACTAATGATTTATAGTATTAACTAAGTTTACCGTTCACCTTCAAAACGCAGGTCTAGCCTCATAAAATGTTGGTTCATACCTGCAGAAGTTACACACTACAGGTTGGCCACCTATGTGCGTAAAAGTGTTTTCCACCCCTCCTTAAAAATCCATCATAAATTCATAACTGTGTTGGTCAAGCAAAAACAAATAATAGTACTACACTTCATTACCATTTTAATGAGATTTTCTAAGTTATTATAATTCATATTACTAGATTACACTCCCGAGCTAGCTACGTCATTCCAAGACGTATAAAGTACACAGGACTGAAACTAATTTAATTACGGCACTCCAACGTTGCCATGGGGACGGCAGGATGCCACTGATTTCACAGATGAGAAAAGATTATAATGTCTCTAGTTGCACTTAAATGTATTGTTGGTTTGTTCCTACAAATATTGTTATACAATTTCAATTATAACTGTCTAAACCTCAACATTGTAATTAAGAAAATAAATCTTGAGACTAAAGGATCTATTATACCAGGTGTTTTAAAAAGGACATAGGGCCTAACCAATTTTAAAGTTTATACATATTGATTTAGAGACCTATCTGTGGTGACTGTACTGACGATTTGTAGGGAAATACTCCAAGTATAATTCACACATAATCCAATATTTTCGAAATTCACTGATGGGAGCGCTATTGATAGTTACGTTCAAACCGCTGCCTCTATTGCACGTGAGATATGTAATTCGGATTCTTAACATTTCAGCTTTGTTTCTTTATCAAGAAAACCAAAAAGAAACGTAAAAGTCTAAGTTTTGTGTTTCGGATAAAGGTTCTGTTACTTTAATTCTTCACATTACAAACACACATCTAGCAAACTCGATTGGAGTTAAGATTGATATTTTTACGAAATTGCTGGTAGCTCTCGTATCGGTGCATTTGGGATCTAGTAAACTACGTGGGGAAAACTTGGAACATTTCTCTATAAATCAACCCCACATTCCTGGCAACCAATTAATTAGATTGTGTTGAAATCGTGTTGCCAAAATTATAAAATCAATAAATTCTGATATAATTATAACACGTTTTAACCTTGGGTTTGTAATGTAGTGTTATGAATTGAAAGACCTTATAAGTTATTTAAGCTGTGACGTTTCTTAACATTTTCTGTACGACTTCCTTTAAGACAAAAGATATAAAAGAAAATTCATGGACTTTTCATAATGTAAATCTTTGAATTAGGTTATGAAAATCTTTATAGCAATATACCACAACCCAAACTTAAAAGTTTGGATTATGTAATGAGCTATAGCTTTTTTAATGTCTGCAAAATAATTCAATGCAAAGATAAATCAATTCCTATTTTTGAGTCGGCCATCTTTTACAGTCGAGTTTACATATATTATGTTACAGTATATACATTATGTATATACTGTCATATATTACATATAGTATACACGTTATGTTACGAGGGATCTTAAAATTCTGGTTCGCAAGTTTATAAAAGATGAAAACGATTGTAAATCAAAGCAATTTATTCGCGTGTAATCAGTTTCTTTGAGTTTTACTTTGACGGTTTGATATTCCAACTCTAAGAAGAGAATTCTATTTAAAAATCTCAAAGTTGTCAACATTTTTGCATTGATATTTTGTTTAATTAAAAAAGTAAGTCTTGATCAAAGTAACATCAGGTTTTCAATCGCCAGTCTAATATAGTGAACAAGAAAACTTTTACCAACATTCAAAAAATATATAAATAAAAAAAGTTATGTAAGATTAAAAAGTATGAATAAATATTAAAATGATATTGACCCCTAAGCAAAGTGTAGTCACATCCAATGAAATAAAATTATTTTAAAAATATATAACAATAAATAATGTAGTGAAATGGAAAGATTTTGGTGTTAGAAGTTAAATGGTGAACACGTTAAGTGTAAAATAAAATTCTTTAACTAACAAGCTTTTACGAAAATGAAAAAATTCATTAATAAAAATATTTACTTAATTATACAATGTTTCCCATGTTGACAATCCAATACAAACTTAATTAGAAAAATAGTGAATCTTAATATGGGGTTGAAATTATATAAAAACAACCCTTTTACAAATAACAAATAATCAAAAAGTCTTCTTTATTATATGTATATGGACCTATATAAAACCTCCAACCAATATTAAGAATG